>JAWWTY010000077.1:133274374-133306010 GCA_035222235.1 Margarornis squamiger
CTCGCCTCCCCGCCCCGCCCCGCTCTTCTCTTTCTTCTCCTGTCCTGTCCTCTCCTTCTTGCCTTACCTTGCTTTCCCTATATATATATATGTATATGTACGTAATTTAAATTTTAAAAATATGCAAACCCGACAGAGCTGTGGTTTCTGCAGAAAATTGCCAATTATGAACAGTAAAACCCCTACTAATTGTTCTTGTATGTGGACAATTTTATCCAGATTACTAACTTCGCTGACAAGCTAAAAGTTTTGCCTGTATTCATGCACCTGATAGGATCATTATTCAAAAACTGGAATGGAATTACTTCATCTTCATAACATAACTTTAGTGTGGTATCAATCCTCAGAATTCATGTAGGTAACAGGCATATATCACATTGCAGGCTGTATTTACTTCTGACTGCTTTCTTCTGCTCTGAATGAAAAGTATTTCTAACTACAATCCAAATCTATTTCCCTGCTCAGTCAAACTGCCATTCACTATGCAAAAATACACAAAAATTTCCTCCAAAAAAACCCCTTTGGATTTGTCATCACTCTTTGAGTGATGGTACCGGGAAGAATACCTCATGGTCGAAGTGACTTCAGCCAGGAGGAGGGCTGAGTAAGCTCCGTGGCCACTCGCAAGCTCGATGTTTGCTCCGCGCACGGCTCCGCGGTCATTAATAATGTATCCGTGCAGGGCTGACTCACCCGCCCCTATAAATCTGCTGCGGAGGGGCTCTGTTTGTGTCAAACCAAGCGGAGCAGGGGCCGCGGTGTTTGCACAGGCTGCCGGCCCCGGCGCTGCGCCAGCCGCGGGGAGACAGAGCTGGCAGCGGCCCCGCAGCCCAGCGCCCTATCTGATCTGGCCTCGGCTCCGCCGAGACAAATTCACCCTGTCAGACAGTGCTGAACGCATCTGACAGCGCAGAATGACTTTGTGTTGGTTGAACACTTGGACTGACGCGCCCACCGGAGGGTGCCGGGGCTGCGGTGCGGGAATGCGGTGCGGGAACGCGGTGCGGGAATGCGGTGCGGGAACGCGGTGCGGGAATGCGGTGCAGAGATGCGCTCAAGCCTCGCTTAGGTCTGATTGAGATCATGCCCACAGTGCGGTGTGTAAGTCTCTTCCAGCTGTTACAACTCCCCGCCCTCCTATGAGGGCAAAAATGTTGATCTAAGTGGTATAAAGCTAAATTCATCAAACTGGGAAGACCTTTGAGTTTCTTGAATTGCAGAGTGTATAAAAATACGCATAAATATGCATAGTGCAAAAATAATGCAAAAATGTAAATGTATGGTTAGAAACTTGAAGCTAAATAAAGAACTACCTACCTAAAGAAAAATCAAGTTTTTATCAGTGACCTTGCCATATCCTAGGTATGCTTAGTGACAAAGAAAAGCACACCATGTAATGCCTCCCCATGAAGCATTTTAATTTTCCCTTCATTAGTTTCTTCAGTGGAGAAGGGCCACTGCTCACAGGATTTGCTTTTACTTAAATCTGAGCGGTAAAATTCAATGTTTTCTGCTGGAACCATTCTATATACAACCTGTCCATTAGTCACCTAATACATTTTTTATCACTTCATAGTTCATTTTCTTCCTTTGACCTTTGAGGATTCCCAAGGATTTCTAAAACCCATTAGTATCTATGAACACTCACAGTAAATCCATAAATGATTGCTTAATGGTCATTGCTAATCAGAATTAAGCAATCTTGGCATAGCTAAAGCTTTTGTATGTTTTGGGGCTTTTTCTCTATGTGGTACACAGATTTTTTTTCTTTATTTGCAAAATTTATTTTAAGTATCAGACAATGGAATAAATGTGCATTTCTGAGAAAAAGCCAATAAAATATTGTATGCATCACGTGCTGAAGCCATAAATGCATTTAATGAGAGACCACATTTTTACAAATGACAGCGACACTGTTTACGAGCATCACAGGGAGCTTACATAACCTTGATAGGGTTGGATGCAGGATCTCAAAGCAACAGATTGCAACAGTTAGAGAAAAGGATAGATGAACTTCAAAAGGTTTGATTTCACATAGATAAACATCACAGTTTTCAGATGTTTATCTGCAGTTTATCTAATCTGAATGGCTTGGAGCTGTTGGAAACTCACAAGATCCCTGGTGCCTCTGCTTCCAGGTAGACTAGAAATTAAGTGAGACTATGCACACTTGCAGTATTTTGGCACTTTTACTTTTACTGCCTGCTGCAGCCTTGAAGGGCAGAGGTGAGAACAAACTGAAAGTAGTGGACCAAACACAGCTCCATCAGATCTGCTTTGTGCTGGACATTGTACAAACATAAATTGCCTGCCTCAGTGAATTTACCTTCTACAAAGGAAACAAGGGAGGGCTGCACTGCACAGAGTGGAGGGGTGTTGATTTACAAATGTTCTGTAAGTTCTGCTCTTTTTGCAGTAAAGTGAAACATTTATTTATTGGGTTTTTATTGATTTTAAATATTAAATTCACGCAGAAGGTATGAATGATGCAAAGCCTTGAGACACGGTGAAAAATTCCTGATGATTTCAACAGACACTTCATTATCCCATCTCTGGATGACAGCAAAGTTACGTGTGTGAAACGTATATGCTGAAACACCAAAATATCGAGGTATTTCTGTGCAACTTGTTTCCAATATGAGACTCTATGTTTGGTACCTGTTTAACCTGCCCAAGGGGAGCAGTGAAAACACATGCTAGTCTTGGAAATTTATTGCTGGACTTAGAATTTTTGGTTGCTCCTTTAAAAGCCCCATCCCCTGGTGTCAAGTGAATAAGGGAGACTCTGAGCTGCATTTTAAAGATGTAAGTTTCCAGTTCTAATGACTGCAGAAGTATGAATGCCAAAATATGGAGAAATTAATAAAAAAACCCAGCTTTTATTATTTGTTTAAATAGTTTTTATAGCCAAATGCTTGTTTTCAAGGCTTGAATCATGATTTTGAATATCTTGACACTGAAAATATTGGCCTAGTTATTCATGATTCACAGGGCAATTAAAAAGCTGTAAATAGATTTTGCTTAGTTTTGATTTTTAAATAGTTGCATTTCCATTGTGCGCCAAATAATCTCTGCCTGTATTTAAGATAAACGGTATTGGAACCCATAAACTGAGGTTATCTGTTGTTGGGTGCCTTGGAGGAAAGGCAACCGAATTCAGTATAGGAACTGCTTGAGCCAGAAGATGTCACACTCTAAACATCTGAGGCTCATGATTTTTTGGCTGCCTCGTCCTGTGCCTTTGTCACGCATTATGTTCCAGTCTTGCTTTGGGGGAAGCGGTGAGGGAGCACCAGGGCTGCCTGATGTCGTTGTGTGTTGTCATGTTCCACCATCGTTTGTGACCAGAATGCTCATCCAAAGCCCTATGAGGTCCAGCAAGAGCTTTCCACTGACCTCCATGGTGTCAGAGCAGCCCCTAAATGCCCAGCATGTCCCTTCTGCCACAGGGTGTGCTCTGCTGTGCTTAGCCTTATATGAAAAATAATTACTTTTCTCTCCTCTAAAGAATATACCTTTAAACCCAGAATTTTCCAAATTATTAATGTACATTTAACATTTCAAAAGACACATGCTGTTAGAGGAACACCTACTTTTGCTTAAGCTAACCCATTGTCTAGGATATATTTAAGCTGGATTGCTTTCACCACTTACTGTATCTGTTCTGGTTTTCTTCTTTGTTGATGTGATGAAAAAGGGCTCTTGCTTTCCATTTTATTTCTCATCAGTTTCCTTTCCTGGTTATTATGCTCTGCAGTGCCATTGGGTATGGTCTGGGGACATGAGCTGGCTGTGAACTGAAGTCAGTGATGTCCCTTGGAAAGCAGTAGTAGAGCACACAGGAAAAAGCCCTCAGCTAAGGTCATGGTCTTCAAGGTGCAAACCAGCTCAGGAAATATAGCACCTTAAAGGCTTAGGCCCTTTGCAAAGAGCAGCAGAGGAAAATATTTTATTAGTACTTTAGCTGACTGACTTTGTTTCAGGAGACCATAGCAGAAACAAACACAATAATTGAGGAAATTACAATAATAAACCCTTTTCTGAAATGGTATTTAACTACTGACAGCTGATGAAATGAGTCCAGAAACATGCATAAAACAAGAAAAAAAGAAAAAGAAAAACATGTTCTTGTTCATGGACATTGAGCAACTTGGCCCACACCAGTTTCCATTTGGCTTTATTTCAGCAGGAAATTTTTTGGTAAATCATAAATTCTTTCCCAAAATATACAATGCACTAGTTTAAAAACAATCAATCATTCAATAGAAATTGAGGACGAGTTTGCAGAGACGGCTGTCTCATTTTCAAGTAGCTCGCCAGAGATACCAGTGGGATTCCTGCCTGGAGAGCTGACATGATGCCGACAGGCTGGTCTCCAGCACTGGGGATGGGCAGAGACAGGGGAGGAGGAGAAGGATGGGCTGGAGAGGCACAGTCTGTTGCTGGTCTGTGCTTCCAGGTCAGTACTGGGGAGCCCCTTACCTTGCCTCAGGGCACGTGGCCCAGCTGCAGACAGTCTTTTCCCCAGTTCCAGTGCATGTACCAACATTTCCATATGTCTCAGTCAGGCAAAGAGCTTCCAGCAAATGGAGTCTGGGTCCAACCTTGCTGGTAGACTTTGCAGAGCACCCACAGATAAGGACGTGGAACATTTCAGTGGGGTCAATGCAATTGCTTCCAGGCACAAAGGGAATGGCTGGGGTGCCTGAGGGGTGGTAGAGCGAGGTCTGGGAACTGCTCCTGACATCTTTAGAGGTTCTGGAAGAACATGTGCTTTATATAACTGGTATTCCCTAGTGCAGAGGCAGCTGCCGGTCTGTGTCTTACTGTGAGCTGCCAAATTGGTCTCCATCTTTCACACACACCCTGCTTTTTAAGAAACCTTTGTATTTGTTTTTTTCTACATTGTTTTTCACGTCTGAAAATTTTGCTAGATTAAGGATGAATGCTTTGATCTTCATATACAACAAACTTTGTTATAAATCCACTGAGAAGGGTGGAACCAGAAAATAGAAAACTCCCAGAGACTTGGAATAGTGATCCAGCAAAAGTGAAGAAGTAATAAAGATGAACCTTTAAAAAGTAGAAAAAATTAAAACCTTCCTTTTTATAAAAGGAAACAATGTTTGAAGTATATCCCACAAAGATCAAACAGAATTCTTATGTCAATATTATTAATAAAGGACATCTCTCTCCTCCCTCCCCCCTCCCCCCAATATTAAGGTTTTTGAACCCCAGACTAGAAGGTTTTGGAATTACTTTGGATTTTCACCAGTCTAACAAGATCAGAATTTTGTCTTGTTTAAATAAATTATTTGAAACCATATTCCCCAACGGCCCAGCCTTCACTAGATACTGCTGTTGAAAGGCTGGTCCCTTTGTTTGTTTGCCAGAAAAATTACTATGTGCATGTGCTTTGTTTCTGAAGTCTTACTATTAGTGGACATGAGTCTGCTTGTCCTGTCAGGTCCTCAGCCAGTGCTGAACTTGAACTTTGCTCTTCTGTTTCAGATCTGGTGAAGCCTCCCCATTTTGTCCAGATGTGTCTCATGTCCCAGAAAGGGTATTTTCTCTACCCACAGACATTATCTTGCCTCAGCTGTATCAAAAGTTTTTTATAATTTCTCAAATAGTCATGGAACAATATGCCTTTGGTTCTTTGGTTTGGTTTGGGTTTTTTTGCTTGCTATAAACCTAATATCATTGTGGTTTGGATCTCTTCTTTTACTTTTTGGCCTCAAGGGTCCAAAACTGTCTTCTCAAGGTGCACCCTTATCACAGGCGGGAAACTATGCTGTGGCATCTGCAGGTTGTGACACTTGCATTCACAGACAAAACTGTCCTATATGGAACTGCCCATAAGGTTTTCACAGGTAACTTGAGTTGAATGTGTGTTTACTGGTGCCCAGAGATCCTAGGCAAACTGGCTATACCTTTTATTTGCACCTAATGGATCTACCTGCATATAATTTGAAATACTGGCCTTTTCCAGAATAACTTTATTAATTCTCTGGTGACAGCTTCTTACTTTTATGTGTTAAGAATGCAACTCTTATAAGGAATTTTATAATGCCAGTTCCAGGAAAAATTATGCTCACATTACACTAACATGGAATTGCAGAACAATGATTTCAATACATTCATGTACAAGAGTGATTAATAATAGTATCAGTATCTTACTGACTGATTTTTCTCTGAAACTGCAATTATACCTAATTATATTCTCTGCTTCAGTTATGCAAAGTCCATGAGAATTTTCCCCTATAGGCAAATAAACTTATATGTGTGAAGAGTCCCAAGCCAAAGTCTGAGACGTGTGAGTTTTCTGAGTAACACTGGGTGAATAATGGCAGTGAAAATGATCTCAGTAATCCCATTTCATTCAAGATTGACTCTGCTATCATGGTATTCCTATTTAGGTACCATACTTTTGCCATTAAATGACACCTTCTGTAGCAAAAGCACTAAGAAATGGTTGAAAATTTTAGTTTTCAATTTACTGCAGTTAAGCAATGCAGTTTTCTGAGTACAATTACCTAGGACTACAGAAGATTGCAAATCCTCAGAACATTTTGCACAATTCTTTAATGTTAAAGGCAGCATGTATTTTGGACTGCTGAATGTGCAACTTAAAAGGAAATAGGTTTTGTTTCCAGAATTCCTAATAGGAATTCAGTCAGAATTTTTCAATTTTGGTGGTTAAAATCCCTCTTCTAAATTTTGTTCAGAGTGTATTCCTGGTAAGTTTATTTTTCAAATTTTAATGTGTGTGTTGCCTGGTACCAAAATATTTTTCCCTACCTGTCCTTTCCTCTCAAAGAAATTTTAAACAAAAATCATATATAAATAAACCATATTATTTTTAATTTATTCTGCTACAGCAAATTTGTATTCTTTTCTTGCAAGGTTGATATGCCATTTTCCTCTCTAACCCATATATCCTAGATACACTCATTATCTGCTACAGCTTGGATTGATCTTTTCTGACCAGGGAGGGTAGAATATTTCTGATTTTTTTGTCTAAGGTCTCACATGGCTATACTGGTATTCATTTTTTTCTATTCCATTTGGCTACTATGCATCCTGCAGCTGTACCTATTCTTTTCTGGGTTAATTGTTAATTGTCCTAGTCATCCATTTTCAATTATCAGTACACAAAGTTCTAATTTCGTTTCTGTTTTTTGTTTCTTGTTTTTTTCCAAATATTCTTAAAAATCCATTAAAATATTCAAAAATTAAATATCAGATTTTGTTACTGGAAATCTTTTAATAAATTAGACAGAAATTCAAATACAGGAAGTTTTATGGATTTTTCAACCTTTTTTTCAGTTTATTTTTAAGAATTCTAAGTTTTAAAAATCCTTAGGCAAACAGCGCTACTTGAAATGTTTAAATGTTGACAAATACATAAAGTGTGGAGAATATTCTTCTACAGCACTGTCTATAATGAGAATCAGCAATATCTGAATGCCTGAATTGGGTAGGACATTAAAAAACTGATGAAAATGACTCTTCTCTGGGGTTAATATCTGAGATTCCACAGAATATGGATGTTTATTAGTCAAAAATAAGTTGTAAAGTACAATTTTTTTACATACTTGTTGGCCGAGGAAGAGGAAAAGTAGTTCATGGACTTGTGGATTATATGTCAGATAAAATATATATTCAGCAGTGTTCCAGCCTGCCAATTTACCTTTGCAAAATTCCTGCGACATACATGTCAGATATAAAAAAACCCACAAACATCTTTTAAAAGTATCCAAAGAGATCACAGAGCTATCAACCTATTGTCTGAACTGCAAAAAGGGAACATTTGGATTCTATATAAGCAACTCTTGTATAATCTCTGATATGTGGCAGACACCACATTTGATTTACTACCATTTTTATTAAAATAGAAATCACACTTTGATAAATATCATATCAGAGTAGGTACTACCCAGACATATTTCATATATTTCTTAATCTTTGCTGCCTCTTCAAATTTTGGCACAAAACAGCAGGACACAACAGACTATAAAGAAAAACTTATAGAGGGTCTTCAAGTTTGTGATGAGTGAGAAGGCTGCCCTGGTTATTAGTGCTACCTAGACATACAAAACCTGATAGGAATAATCTCATATCCAGAAAAGGTTTGTCACAGCATTTATGGCAAAAGGTTATGAATAATTTTTTTTTCCCACTCCTTTAGGCTTGATTTATCCAGCAGATTTTTACTATTGAAACTTTATGTTGTTTTTTTGAACCTTGGAATAATTTCTTATAGTGAAAGGTTCCAGTGTGCAATGACATGTTATTGTACAACACTGAGCTCCATACCAAGTGCCTAGGAGAGCCTGAGAGAAGACAGACAGAAATCAAGGAGTGAGCAAGGCAGAAGTCTGTGTTGCACCTTGTTTTGTTTATATATGAGGGGTCCTCATGCCACAACTGTCCTGCTTATCAGTAGAGTTGCCCAGCTTTCTGTATGGGCTGTATGGGACATGCAGACTGCTACTTACATGAAGGGATGGGTTGGCCCTGGCTGGACACCAGGTGTCCAAAAAAGCCACTGTATCACTCCTTTGCAGCTGAGCAGAGGAGAGAAAATATAACATAAGACTCATGGGATGAGACAAGGACAGTGAGAGATCACTCAGCAGTTACCATCATGGGCAAAACAGCCTTGACTTGGGAAAATTAATTGATTTTATGATCAATCAAATCAGAGTAGGATAATGAGAAATAAAAATTAAATCTTAAAACACCTTCCACCACTCCTCCCTTCTTCCTAGGCTCAACTTTACTCCTGAATTCTCTGCGGTGCAGGGGGATGGGGAACAGAGGCTGCAGTCAATTCATCACACGTTGTTTCTGCCATTGCTTACTGCTCAAGGGAAGGACTCCTTACATTCTTCCTCTGCTCCAGCATGGGATCCCTCCCATAGGAGACAGTCCTCGATGGACTACTCCAACAGGAGTCCTTCCCATGGGCTGCAGTCCTCCAGAGCAGGCTGCTCCAGTGTGGGTCACCCATGGGGTCAAAAGTCCTGCCAGCAAACCTGCTCCGGTGTGGGCTCCTCTCTCCACAGAGCCTCCTGAGCCTCCAGAACAGGCTTCCCATGGGGTCACAGCCTGCTTTGGGTGCACCCCAAAACTTATTACTCATCTGTTTTGGATTGGCAATAAATTAAATTAATTTTCCCAAGTTGAGTCTTTTCTGCCGGTGATGGTAACTGGTGAGTGGTCTCTCCCTGTCCTTATCTCTATCCACTAGTCTTTTATTTTCTCTCCCCTATCCAGCTGAGGAGGGGAATGATAGAACAGCTCTGGTGGGCATCTGGTGTCCAGTCAGGGTTAACCCACCACACCAAGATGGACACAGTGTGCCTTGTTTCAGCTTCACACTTCAGAAAGGGCATTGAAAAACTAAAACCAGTTTGAAGCACTGCGAAGAGGACTCTGGATTAAAACCCAATAAATTTAAATTTGATCCCTGAAAGAACTGCACATATTTAACTTATTAAGAAATAAAGTTTAGGGGCAGTCAAGTGTTTGGTTTTTTTGGTAAATAATTCTGTTGGTACGTACTGTTGATAGCAGATGGGGATTTTTAACAGATCTGGTGTCAGGAAACTGAAGTGAGCAAAGTGCAATCAGGTAGTAATATCATATTAATAGTAAGCATTTTAATCTTACAAAGAGCTTACAGAAATGTATAATAAATTATTTGCAGCCAGAAGTGTTTAATGAACTACTTTTCCTTTCATGACAAGAATGGTACTGCTCACCTAAAAAAAATCCAGGTGTCTCCTCTACCATAGTCTAACTATTTCTAGCCATGTGGAGGATATGTGTACCTTGCAGCTGGAGGCTGCTCACATATCTCACTTATGGAGGACCTACATCTGATGTATTGCTAAAAAAAGTCAATATTCCTCCACTGTTTAGCAGACTAGAGGACTCTGTTCATGCATCTAACTCAATTAATTAAATTTCATTTAAATGTGGTTTTGACAGAAGAGGAGCCATGTGACAGAACATGAACCCCCTCCAGTTGTTGAAAGAAGACAGCTGACAGTGAAGCATGAGCCAAAACACAGTATTTTAAACTGGTTGTTTTGTGCTGATGTCTGTCTGATAAAGTAACTTTGTACAATTCATTATATTAATATGTGTTTGATTGGTTGCTGGTTTTGCCTTAATTTCAGCATTGTCAAAGTACTTTTGTTTGGGATTATTTTAAGAACATATAATCTCAGAAAAGATACTAAAATTTAATTTATGTTCCTCTTTGACTTGATGGTACCTGTTAGCAATGAACTCCACTGCGCTACATACTTTGGGAAGAAAACATATTTCTTAACAACTTAAATCTTGCTTTTTGGTTGTGCTGAAAGTCCACTGTAAGATGTGAAAGGACACAGAATGTTTGTGTACCTTTGTATTTATTACTTTGACCCTCCTCTGTCCTAAAATGACTTTTCCTTTTAATAACTCTTGTCAAAATTTCTATATTTCTTTGAATATATGTGTAATTCAGTTGTTTGAAACAAGAATGGGTTTTGTCCTCCCAATAACTACCTAAAAGGTAGTGTCTGGTCCACGATAGTCATTTAGGATCTCTCAGTAGGAAGACTGAAACCCAGGAAGAATCTCACTGCATTGTAAGGTGAGTGTTTGAAATAAATTAGACAATTCTCAGCCTCAAGATCTGTCTGTCTTTTAATTACAGAGGGAAGTGTAGTCTCCGTTATGAGACTGCACACTGCCATTTTGGACAGCTAAAGGTAGGTGAGATCAATCCTACACATGTGACCCTACCCGAGTCACTATCATGCTATCATGGATTTGTATATCACCCAGTTTTCTCAGTATCACATTCCATACCATTCCTTAAAATTCACTTTTCTTTTCTTTCCTCCCCCTACCCCCCCCAACCATTGCATAGTATCATAGAATGATTTAGATTAGATTACATGTCTGGAGATGATCTACCACAACCTTCTACTCAAAGCAGACCCAACTTAGGTCAGGTTGCTTAGAGCCTGTCTCAGTTGAATGCTCAGTATCTCCAAGGATGGATATTCCTCAGCCTCTCTAGACAGCCCTTTCCAGTGTTTGACTACTCTCATTATGAAGATTTTTCCTTATAACTATTTTATATTTCCCTTGCTGTTATCTATGTCTCTTGTGTGTCATTCTTCCACTGTGCACCACTGAGAAGAGTCTGGCTTGACTTGCCTATATCATTTCATGAGGTAGTTGTAAACAGCAATAACATTTTCTCTTAGTCTTCCTAAGACTGAAAAGTCCCAGTTCCCTCAGCCTCTTCTTGAACGTCCCTCCTTGCTCTAGCCCTGTAATCGCCTCCATAGCCCTCAGTTGGACTTCCTCCAGTTTGTTGGTGTTGCTTACACAGAGGACTCCAGAGTGGGACACAGCACTTGAGATGAGCTTCCCCTCTTGAACCAAAGGGAATAAACACTTCCCTCAACCTGCTGGCTGTGCTTTTCCTAATGCAACCCCATATGAGCTTGACTTTCCAAACTGCAAGACGTTTGCTGTAAACAAAGCATTCCTAGAACTGAGCAATATGAAGCCTGAGTCCTTTTCAGGGTGGATGTAGTTCCTGCAGAACTCATTTGATATAATTCCAGTTGTGTCTCCCAGTGTGAATCACTTGACATGAATCAACATGAAATGCTAAGTGGCATTGCTCAGTCACTGAGAGCAGGATAATTTCATCCATCGAAATGTTAGGTGTTGTGTCTGAGCTCAACATCTGTGCTTGCTCTATGGGCAATGGAGAGAGGGAGAAATCTGCCGAGACTGATTCTTCTCACCTATTTTAGACCCTTATTTTATGAGGAAATTATTCCTATTGGAGGGGTCTGGCTCTTTCCCTTGGTTACAGAATACGCCTGGAGAGTTGGCTTAAACAAAACTCCTAAATATTTGATAGATTTTCTTAGGTCAAGTGAATCTTATCCTGACTGCAGGGTTTTTGCAGTCTTCTCGTGCACAGGCTAGGCAAAATGTGTTTACAAGTAATTTGATGCCCATATGTGCAGTTTTCCTGCTGTTACCATTCTAAATGTTTTCTGCAAGTTTGACCTCCAGAGTAATCAGGTGTGGTGAGATAGATGAGCCGACTTAAAATTCTATTTTACCAAGCAAAACAGATAAAACTCATCTAATTGCTCTAATAGCCTCATTCATCACATGACCTTGGTGATCTGATGTTTTCCACTCTATTTCACTCTTGTAATTCTTGTAGTAGAGGAACAGAGAACCAATGCCAAGTATATGCAAGAAGAGAGCCCCTTCTGGGAAAGATGGAACTTTCCCAGTAGGAAAGTTCTTTACCCCAAGTGGAAAGATGTTGACTTTTTCTTCTTGCTTATTGAAAAAACAGTGGCCCTTCGGCTGACCAGTGAGGATAGCTGTCATCAATACCGATAGCTGCTCAGAGATGCCTGATATCAGACAAGAAAATGGAAGTTGTGGCAGTGTGAATTTGGCTGTACATTCAAATATTTAATTTTAATTATCTTTTTAAGACATTTTTCTACTTCCATATTGTATCTTTACCAAAGGTATTTATCATGCTTCAATATTTGAAAGAAGCGTTGAGTATTTGTTGGCAGAAGCAAGTATAAATTTTAAAATTACATGAGTATCTTTCAAATTCAGAGCACTGGCTAAGTCCTTTGTGGATAACAAAGGCAAGGTATTCTACATAAGATGAGCCTGTGCTACCCCTGGATGTCCTACATCCTTTGGGAGCTTCCTATCACTGGCTGAAAATGGAAATACATCTCACTAATGAAACTGAACTTAGAAATGTTGTAGTCTGAATACAGTCCCCTCTCAGCAGGGACCAAGAAAAGCTGATGGTTAAGCATCTGCTCACCTTTGTGCCTGTCATCAGTCATTTTTAAACCAAAGCCTGCATTTCTCTGTGAGTGGGACAGGACTTTTCTCACCAGAGGACCAGATGTTACTATTGTAAAATTCATCAGCAGCTTCAAAGGTTCACTGCTGAACATCAACACTTTGTTCCCCTAGTCCCTTCTCATGCCCAGGCAGGTGACACAGTGAGGCAATTAGTCTGTGTTGTCTTTAACCTACAGAGGATATCCAGGTTTGAACTCTACTGGGGCTCACCTGAACATCATTCAAAATCCACAGCTGTTGTCAGATGTTGTTCTCATTTGGTTAGTGACACATTAGAGGGCATTGTACCCATCCTCTTTGATCCATAGAATTTGTGTTTGTTCTTGATCTGAGAGATGAGTATGGTTTAGCGGAAACAAAAGGCCTCTTTTGTACAAGAATACACAAAAACGCTTACTTTGATATTATTTAATCCTGCCTTGAAATAGTTGGAATAATTTATTCAAAGACTGAACAGATTCATGCAGTCTATGGGTAAAGTCTCTATCAGCCAAACCCCGCTGAAAATAAAAGTTCCTCCTAGTTAAAATCTTGGGGATGTACAACACAATTTACATTGTGAAGCACAAAATAATGAGAGTAATTAGGTGTGTCAGCTGCTTGTTATATTTACATATTTATGTCTCCAATGTATTATTTAAACTGTTGATTTAAAATGCTTTATTTAAAAAAGATCCTTGCCTAGTTATTGCTATTGTGAGCTTTTGAAGTTAGAAAACAAAAATGTTCAGTGGAAGATGTGTGGGGAGAATCACACGTTCTTTATTTGTAGTGTCAATCTCTTGGCTACTTTAGGTTAAGATGAGAATGAATACAGGGCAATTTAGGTCAGAGACTAGTCTTGGGAACAACAAAGAACTCAGAGGGCAAAGTCAAGCTGTCAGTAGAAAATGAAACTATTTTCTTACCCTTATTTTAATGCCAGCTAGTCAAAATAAATAAAACTGTTAAAAATGCATCATCTTTCAGTGTAGATGTATGTAAGAACAGCAAAGCTCCAACTAAAAGCAAGAGATCCATGGCCTGAGTGCTTTCAAAACCAAATGAAATGTTGGGAAATGAAGAACAAGAAAAATCATAATTTTTGTTCAGTTTAATCTACATCTACAGAGGAGTTAACATAGTTCAGATGTCACACCTCAAGAGGACGTGATATTAAAAGTAAAGAATCACAGGAGGCTAGCTATAATGATCAAATGTGTGGAAAAGCTTTAACATCAGGAATAAATGGTTTAGGACTCTTCAGCTTGGAAAAGAGATCCATGAGGGTAGATCGGACATATGTCTATAAAGCAATGAATAAAGTAAAAAGGAAATGGCTGTTCACTGTCTCTCTACATTAGAAGCAGAGAACATCAAATTAAATAACTGAGTGATAGTTTCCATTAAGGAGAAGATGAAATTTTTTTATCCCTCCTAGGGAAGCTGTGGAACACATAGTTGTATGGTCAGTGGTGGATGCCAAAAGGTTTACGTAGCTCCGAACTTGAGCAGCCAAATTTTTTGCAAAAGGAAAGAAATCCCTCAAGGGCCATTCAACACATAGATCCCTCTTCTGGAAAGGAGGTTGCTGAGCTGCAGACTGCTGTAGGCTGGAAGTGGAGGCAGGGGAATCATCACTATATGCTTGACCTGCCCTTGGACTCTTCTCTTGGCCTCTGTTACTGGCTGTTGACAGAGTTTGGCCACCAGATCTTTTGTATGATTGCTGACTGCTGTTCTTAAACCACCACAGAGAGACTGGCAGCACTGTTATACCTGTCACTCTGTAAAAGTCTTCTCCTGGAACACCTTAATTATGAGTGTGAACCTGCAGTGTACTCAGAGTGAGCACAGTACTTGTGCATAGCAGGTCAAACAGATTTATGGGCAACTCTAAGGCTATCAATTGTTTGTTGAAGACTTTGAGGATCTGAAATTCTTAGTTAATATTGGTCATAATAAGCTTCTAGCCATTATAACTCCCTCCAGTTTATAGCTGAGTTAAATTTGAGTGTCATTTGTGACACCTAATTCAGCAAGGTGTTTAAATGATTACTAAGTCATCATGCCAAAACATTTTCTTTGTTAATTTCAAATTGAACGATACCATTTGTCAGTCAAGAAATAGAGTACCTATTCTTTCCCTACATTCTGCACCTCCAGTAATTCTTTTAGTGATACTGGCAATAAAAATGTTTGGCAGAGGCAGCTGCTTTTCCAAAGGAGTGAACTGCCAAAGGTGTGAATGACAAAGTGACTCCTACATTATTTCTGCCATCCATAAAGCAAAGATGGAAGAGAAGAAAAGCTCCCAGTGTTCCAGTAATCCCAGACTGCATGCATATTTCTACTTCATTTGCCAGCAACTTAAAGTCCCAATATTTGCCTTGCTGACTATAGCAGACTTTAAATTGTGGGTGAAGGAGATCTGGGAGGGCTGAAAATCCAATCAACTATAGAATTATGTCTTGGCAAACTGAGCTGGAATCAACCATTGGGATGTAGCAAAGGCCAATATGAAGTGGTCTGAAGGAGAAGAAATCATGAAATAGGTAAAAATAGGTGAAGAGAGGGAAATTAGCTCAGTATTATTTTAACACAGAGATTAGGAGTGTGTGTGTGGGGGATAATTGCTGAAGATAAATTAAACAGGAGTCAATGAAGACTGAGACACTGTCATAATAAATTTCTCCTACTGGAGGAGTAATTGAAATGGCTCTGTTAACTTCAGTGGGAATTGGATTAGGGTCTGTAAACTGCTGGAGGAATATTTAAGTTAGCATTTCACATTAAGTTTTCATGGAGATAAAAGTGCTTTCAAAGGAACATCCTAGAACTTCCACCATTGTGGACAATAACGCTCTACTTGTTTCAGGATAATTGAATTAACACTGCTGAAAGGTATAAATATCTGTGGGTGAGTTCCCCTGAAAAACATTTCAGTCTTACAGTTGTTATATTAAATCTGTGATTTCCCCTATTTTTCCTCAAGTATTCAAAGCCAAAACCAAACAGAACATTTTAATATATAAAGATGCTTCACTTAGCAGTGGTGAAACTACAGTTCTAAAATTGTCACATCAGATGAATATTCAGTAGGTCCTAATACTGGATCTGCAAACTTTGGAAAAAGTTGCCAATATTAGTACCTTCATTTAAGTGCACAGTCTTTTAATATCAGCCTTGTATCTGCTGGCCCAATAGTTTTGACCAACGTCTGTAACTCTAAAAATGTTGTCAAGTGCCCTCTCAGAGTGGATACTCATGGGACAGGTGGTACAGAAAGGAAAGCACTGGGACAGAGCTGATGGGCATAACAGCACATGTGTTAAGTCAGACAGTTACAGCAGGAGAGATGTCTTAAAGAATAATTTGTAGACACTGGGTATCGATTGGGTCTTTTTTCCTCAGACTTTAAGGTGATGGTAAAGCCAGGGCCAAAGAAAGATAGGCAACAGAATTACATTTTATCTGACTGTTATGTTTGAAATGGGTTCCAGTTGACAAGTGGGTTTTGATTTTATCACTTTTGAGGCCTCATTCAACTAGTGGAACATCTGTTAATTCAACAATGTTGCATCTATCCAGCTATGCATTCTAAATAACTTGGTGTACACAATCTGAGATGAAAACAGATGCTCTTCTGTTAAAGGGGAAAAAAAGTTGTGCTAGCTGACATTAGAAGTGCTGTGGTAGCTGAGGATGAGACTATTTCCCTTAAAATCAGTGGCAAGACTCCTGTCCCTTTCAGGGAAAGCCAAGAACTTACAATATCAAGTATTTCTTTTTGTTTTGATGAAACTGCCTACAGATGTCCTTTCTTTGAGAAACAACACTGTATCATGAGAAGGACTTATGCACAGAGTAATGAGAGAGTTTTATTGGTCTCATTGCTAACTGGAATATTACTAGTGCATATGAAAGGCCATCTCATGTTTTCCAAACCAACATGCCCTGCAAAACTACTCTGGTGATTCTTCACTACCTCACTTAGCCTTTGAAAAGGAACATGTGTATTTGCACAGTCTGACTCTAAAGTATTGAGCAATGTAGATTAGATGCATGGTAAATCAGGCAAAAGAAATGGTATTGTGGCAAAACCCAACCATTTATTATGTGAGGTGTTCATGCCTTCTAAGAGGTGTGGAGCTGCATCAGCTTAGATTCACCTAATGAGAGGACAAAAATAGAAAGCATATACAGAAAGTCTTTGGATGAGATTTATTTATAGACACTCTCCCAATAAAAATGTAGTGGACTGCAAACTTTTACATTTTTACAATAGGGGGACAGAGCAGAAAGCCACATAAAATTTCTCATCTGGGATGAAAGACAGAGTGAACACTTCAAGAACATTGGGGAAATTTTTTCTTGTTGGTTTTTTTTGGAGGGGTGGTGGTTTTGGGAGTCAAGAACAAAATAGAGTTCTTTTTTATTAATTTCTTTGAGTTTCTTATTCCTTTCTGAATATCCTCTTCCAACTGTCCCTCCCACAGGGTTTCAAACACAGGTATTATTGCACAACTGAATAAAAGAAAAGAAAAAAAGGGGAAAACCCCCCAATGACAGTCACTAACAATTATCAATTTGGTGAAGAAACAAGGACTCAAGAAATTGGATGCTTTGAAAACCCATCAGGATTTCAAAACTATACCCAAACTGTTGAGGCAGCAGGTAACCTGGCATCATTTGGCATTCCAGCTGATTCTAGGAGGTGGGAGTAGAGAGGTGTATGAATGTGAAAAGCACACTGATTTTATTTTTTTTTTTTTTTAACCTCAAAACATTTCCTTAGTGCTGAATTATGGTTCAGGTCAGTTTGTAAGTTATATGAGCCAGTTTGCTGATCCCTAGATATGAGACTCCAGGGAGATAAAGCCAGACTCCAAAACAATCATTCAAAAATCCAGTCAGAAGAAGGACGAATATGATACTTTTGGGGATGGTGGCCTGTGGAGGGAAGAAAAAGAATTTTAAATGGGAAATTACTCAGATCATAAAAATGAGCAATGCAAAAAGAAAAAAATGACAGCTCTTTGCATTATGGAAAAATATTTTCCTCTCCGAGACTTTGCAAAATAAAAAGGTATCTGTTATTTTAGTTCATATTTTCCCCTGAATTTCAGGTGGGTCTGCCAGAGTGTCACATATCCAAATGCATGTGCTTCCTGCTTGTCACAAAGATCCCCACGGTGCTTGTCAGAAGCAGCATCACCAAGGACCTGTGTTCAATGTTTGCTTCAGTATTTACCAGAACACACATGGATTTGGCCAGGGGGTGGGGTGGGGGAAAGAAGCATATTTTGGTAGTCAGACAGGTAGGCTCACTGAGGCTATCTGCAAGGCTGCATCAAATACACATACAGATTTCCTTCATGACCTTGAAGCCTGAAGTTCATGAGTTTAGGGGTTACAAATATACACATTTGATGTTTATTTTGGCCAAACAAGAGCTGGATGTGGATTGAACAGACTGTTCATGTGTTTGTCTGGTCATCGCCATGTGTAGTTAGTGAAATTAAGAACTATTTTCAGCAATATGCCTGCATTGTGCATGCACATTTCTGTACTGAAGGCATCTGAAAATCAGGCTTATGACCTCTTTGTCAATGTTTGTGTTGGGAAATGTGGTAAAATAGTTCCTTCAGTAAGCACCTAGGGATATTGTGGGGCTAAATTAATTCTTTTCGAGGGCACACTAAAATCCTTGGAAGGAGCACACAATGTAATTACAAAGTGCTTTTTTTGTAGGTTGAGTCACATTCCTCTATCTTGTGTGTACAGCTGACATAGCTGTTTAGTATTAGTCTTAATTAGGAAAAGCCTGCAAAATGTGGGCTGTATGGTGTGATCATCACTGATGTAACAGCACTGGTGTTTGAGGTCCTGTGAGCTGAGTGCTTTCTTATGAAAAAAACCCTCAAAAATGGTAACAGGACCCCAGCACAGGTGGACCCTTTATGAACGTGTACATCTGCTACAGGTGCCTTGAGCCTTGTGATTATGTAGATGTTTCAGGGAAAAGAGATGTGAAATTTGTTTGATTGTTTACATTGATGATATATATTATCAAAATGTACCAATTATGAAAGCATCTGATGTAGAACAGAGGACTAAAAGGGGCAGCTGGGTAACTGCTCCCTATCACCCCTGAAGCACACTATAACTGCAGCAGCCAAAGCATCACATGAGCTTCAACTCTTTGGGCATGGACTGGCATAGGAAATGAGCTGTGCTTGGGCGGGTTTCAGTGTGTCAGAGAGATTGTCTCTTCAAAGTAAAGCTCAATGTGAGAATGGGATTTTGAACTATTAAGTGGAGAGGCGAGTTGGGGACTCTACTGTTGAATTCTGGCTGAAATTTTCAGAATTAGTTATGTACATTTAGGTAATTAGAATGGCATCCCTGGCATGCTGGCCTCTATCAGCAATAGTGTGGTCAACAGAAGCAGGGCAGTGATTGAACCCCCATGTAGTCAGCAGTGGTGAGGCCACACCTCGAATCCTGTGTCCAGTTGTGTGTCCCTCACTGCAAGAAAGACATTGAGGTGCTGGGGCATGTCCACAGAAGGGTAACAATGCTGGGGAAGGGTCTGGAGCACAAGTCTTATGAGGAGCAGCTGAGGGAGCTGGGGTTGTTTAGCCTGACGAAAAGGAGGCTCAGGATAGAGCTTCTCACTCTCCACAGCTACCTGAAAGGAGGTTGTAGCGAGGTGAGGATCTTTTCTTCTCCCGAGTAACAAGCAACAGGATGAGAGGAAATGGCCTCAGATTGTGCCAAGAAAGGTTTGTATAGGATTTTAGAAAAAATATCTTCACTGAAGGAGGAACCAGGCATTTGAATAGGCTGTCCAGGGAAGTGGCGGAATCACCCACCCTGGAAGTGTTAAAAATACATGTGGATGTGGCACTTGGGGATTCACCTTAGCACTGAATATGGTGGTGCTGGGTTAATGGTTGGACTCCATGATCTTAGAGATCTTTTCCAACCTTAGTGGCTCTATGATTCTATGATCCCTATAAGCCTAATTTTTAAAAATGCTGTATCTAGTTCAACACCTATGGAAGTTCATGTTTACTTAGTCTACATGTTGTTACCATGAGCAAAAGAGGGCCATAAAGACTGGCTTCTTATCAATGTTACAGCACCATAAACACATTTGACATGGTGTACTTTGAAAAAAAAAAAAAGAAAAAAATTGAAAAAGAGAAAACCACCCATCTGGAAGCCAAGCCCTCTGCCCGGGACTCCATTTGGCTTCAGTACAGCTACCTGCCAGGCCGATTCTAGATTTCAAGCAGTCTAGTGAATTGTGACAAACTGGCGTCAGTCTTGTATTCCTATCTTATGAAACATTTCCAATGGAATATTTTAATTAAGATCAGCTTTGCACACTGGCATTGGTAAACTCATAACCTTCCCACAATCAAATATCAACTGGAGAAAGCAGTAAGCAGTTGACCACAGAGCTGTTGTTTAACTTTGAACCAAGGTGGGAACCTGGTCTGGTTTTGTCAGGCAATGTCTAGCTGCTGCCCTGCTCCTCAGGTCCAGTTTCACTCCTCAGTAAGAAAACAGTAATGCAGAAAACCCGCCCATGTATCTTTTCCACAACGATTCAACTCACTCCCTGGATTCAGATGGATTTTCTGTTATTTAACAAGTAAATCTGTAATGGAGTAGGGAATTAAAATTAATCGAAACCAGAGCTGTTCAAGAAATTCAGTGTCTGCATTGATTTGTTATTGTTGTTTTCCCCATGGATTTCAGTCACTGAGCACTATTTCCAGCTTGCCCTGTCCACAGCATTCACAGGATCCCTGCACAGGCTGTCAGAAAATCAGGTTGTTTTTAAACAACGATGCAGAATGTGGTCACTTAATTTTTTCATCTTATAGATTTCAGGATACTTAAAGTTCCTTTTAAATGGAGCAGTTGCCTGGGCAGATGCAGTGGCCAATCACCACTTCTCCTGTTAATTTGCATATAATGAGTCTATTGTTCATAAGGGATTAGCATCCAGAGACTGCTGGCTGCTCAGTCTGCTCTTTGACGGATTACTTGGACCTGTCATGACTCTTTAAGGATCCCTGCTAAGAGGCAGAGTCAATTACTCTCTGCTGAGCTCTGTGCTGCTGTGGCTAGGCTGTGGTTCATTTAAATTGAGTTCAGCCATTACCACACCACACTGCAGCATATGCTGCAGACAAAGAAACGTGGAGTTTCGTGCAGCTTGGGCACCAGGGCTCAGAGTGGTCCTCAAGAGCTGTTGGCTTGACTCTGCTTGCATGGAGGGCAGATCCATTGGGCTGGTCATGGTCATAGGCATAATGGCTTTCATAGCCCTAAAAGAAATCCATGTCCTTGGCTGTCCTTTTCCTAGTGTCTGATCACTGCCAGGAGTGACTTCCACTAAGGATCAGGTAAGTGTCTTCAGCACACTAAGGAGACCACAGAGATGAGTGGTGGAGAACTACCAAGTGCAGTAGGTGGATACATTTTGCCTCCTTTCCTGATGCAATAATAGGAGATATCAAATGAAGCTAGCATGTGATTAATTCAGGACAAAGGGAGGCAGTTAATTGCTAATGGTGTGAGGGAAGTCTTTAGGGACCTGGGGAAGTCCTTGTCACAGGAGATTAAGAATGCAGTTCCCATGAGTTTGAAGGGAAGCTGGATCTATTCTAGAAGAAAAAAATTGCTAAAGACATGAAGACAGCAACTCTTCCTCAGAAAAGTCCCAAGCTATCACATGCTGAAGGCTATGAGAGTGTTTTGAGCATGTAAAACTAGATCCTTGTGCTGCTCCTATGCTCTTCTTCAGAAAACTGCAAAATCTCCGTCTGTGACTGATGGTGACAAGGCACTGACAGGGATCTGCCATCCATCCAGAATAATTATTCCCCCATTTGTCACAGATGTGCCCCTTGCTCCCACCCACTTTCAAGCCACATGCTAGCCTATTGTTCACAAACATCTTAGTTAATTCAGGTATCTACACTTGTTTTCCACATTACAAATTAAGGGAGAGATTTACCAAGATATATTGGTCACTGCATAATACCAATATTGCAGAGTTTGAAAAGTATTGGCTGATGCTTTTTGGAGAATCTTCTGTACTGATAGATCTACTCCATGAAGCTGAAATATAAAATTAATTTAATACTAAGTCTACCAGTTTTCAAACTAGTGAAAACATGCTGTTGGTACTCGTTTTGGACTTCTCATACAGAGAACATATATGCAGTTTTAATTATTTAAGTATGTTATAAGAGATGCTAGAGAATAAAGCTACATTAATCTGGAGTTACTGCTAAAAGGATAAAGTACTTTGACAAGTAAAAAAAATATTACAGGAATGTTGCTAATATCTCAGAACCAGGTCTTACGAATCCAGGATATGTAAAGTTAAGTTTAGATAAAGTAATCTTAGACTTAAAAAATAAATCTAGGCAAATGAAGACAAGGGAATACATACTTAAGGAAACTGAATGATCATAACAATCTTACTAAAACAAACCTTTAGCCACAACATGAAGAGAAAAAATAAGATTAAAGTGAATGTGTCTATAAAAATCCATTTAATCTAATCTGTGACTATGCACATTTCTGACTGCAGGGAAGGCCAAAGTACTAGAAAGTTATGTAACATTTTAGCTAGAGGTGGGATGAAACCTGCTGTTATCTCGACTCAGGGATGGAAAGCCTGAGGTGTCAGTGGCACAGGCTTTCTCTGTTGAGCACACACTGGGAGTCCCAGGATCCTGAAGAGAATCACACAAGCATGTGGTGTACTAGCTCTGCTGCTCTTGTAATGTAGCCTGAGGTTTAAAGCTAGTTTGGGTACTGGCTACAGATTACAGTAGTTACCTAACTCTGCATGGGCTGATTCACCCACTCTGAGATTCTACCACTGGGACACAGCTGCTTCTCAAGGGGCAGCAACAGGAGGCTGCTGTACATAAGGAGCAGAGGAAGCATTGCCACAGTACCACAAGTGCTGTCAATAAGCTATATGCCTTTAATTAAATTGTTTTTAATAGAAATTTGGTTATGTTGTGAAGATGGCTTTTTACTAGTTTTCAAGTGCTAAAATATTGTCTTTTGCACTTGTTCACAGCCTAACTATCTCTGTGGAAGGCTGATTTCAAAGCTGATTTCAAAATTTTGAGACTGTCGATTTGAAATTGTTGAGGTGTCATGGTAAGAAACATCTTTGGAAGGGCATTTTTAAAAAGCTTTCAAAACAGAAAGTAGCATAGGTGCTATATACATATATATATAAAACAATATGCTATATTGTTAGGATTGAGGTAATATTACGCACACATGATTAGTGAGAGCTTAATCTGGATTTCCAGTACCTGAATTAATAATTCTGAACACAGATAACAGTGAAAATTTTTCCTTAAATGGGAATGTTTTGATCCAGCTCATCTGCTGGCACTGTCTCTAAGCATCCACCCTCCCTAGTCCTAAATACCAAGCCATGCTTACAGAGGCATCACACAGATGAAGAGGATGAGAGAGGCCTAGTGCCAACTGTTTAACCTGCCCTCCCTGCTTCACCCCTCACACTGCTGTCCATCTGCAATCATTTTTTATTTAAGCAAAGGATTTCTGAGTCTGTATTTCAGCTTCGGGTGCCTGATCTTTTCGAGGCTGGAGCTCATTCTCCTTCACAAATGAATAAATGCTGCTCCCTGCTGGAAAAGCTCAGTACAGTACAGTCTGCTGATATTTAGCTTATGGAAAGAAGGTGGTGGAAAAGGTAAATATCTATTAAAATCGGACAGGTGCCGTCCCCCAGGGGGCAAACTCTACAAGGATCAATGTTACTGAAGTGCTGCCACATCTTGTACTGTCCCTTTTGTTCTGCAGGGCTGCTCTTTCACAGCGCTGGGGTTGGAGCCACAAGTGCTGGGGCATACTCTCTAACAAGGATTTGGAATCACAAGAGAGGAATGAGAGAAGCCACGCAGAGACGACCTGATAGCAGCTTTTGTACCTTAGGTGAAATCCAATGTGTCTGCATGCCCACAAAGGCAGACCTGTTCCTATTGACTGAGTGCATGAAGAGCCACCTTATCCAGTGAACAGGTGAACTCTTCATACCTATCTTATATCAAGGATGTAAGTGCAGAGAAGCAGGCAAAGAGGAAGTGCTTCTTCTATGAACAATGGACATTGACAGCAATTATGAACCTGGTCCATAAAGATTTTAAAGCATTCCCATCGATGTCTGAAAGGCACGTGGTGGATCTCACTGAGACCAGGCCATAAGATGATCACAGATGTGATTTACAAGAGGTGATCTAACTTGACAAGCTTTTATGCAAACCCATTTTGTGCAGGTTAATTCAAGTAGAAAATACTTTTAAATGCTGTGCTGGCTTAGGCCAAAACCTGAACATCTGTTCCAACCCGCTGGACTAAGTTTCACATGAGGTGCTGGGAGCAGCAGCACTTAGTCCCTCATGGGAAAATACAGTGTACTAAGACACTTTCACAAAGTACAGAGTATCTGAATGTAAGAGTTCTCAGATCTGGGAGATGCTATATCCTAGCAGTCACAGTACTCCCATCTCATCATGGGCTGCTTCTCCACAGAAGGTCTGTGATGCCAGTATGCTTACATGTGTGCACACCTGTGCAGAACTAAAAAGAATGGGAGAACCCTTCTTGGGCACATTGCATGAACTAAGATGTTAATTTAGCAGTGTGTGTGGTGCAGCTACAGTCAGCAAAGAAGTAATTAATATCAGCTAAGGATGAAGAAATTTGCAAAAGCAACAGTGTTGCAAGGAATAAGCACATCAGAGTACAATTACACACTTGCCTTCTACTAGCAGTAGATGATACCGGACCAGCTTCAGTCTGGTTTCATGTCTTTCAACTTCCTTTCCACACCTCACTTTGGTCTAACACCCATATTTTGTAAGCCTTCACCTCTAGCACTCTTTGCCACAATCTTTGCCTGTACTGCTTCCTCAGCTGTGGTTTCTGAATTATTGAGACATCTTTTTTTGCACCCACAACGCACAATGATTCCTTTATAAATACTGTATTTACTAAGGCCTTAAGCCAGTACTTGGTGACGTTGGTGGGATTCAGTCCACTGACTTCAGAGGAGTTTGGAACACACTTTCTCTGTGAATTACAATGCTAATTTCATTTCTTAACCCTTTTCTTAAGTGATGGAATATCAGCATGAAAGCCAATACATTCCCAACTGCAACCTTTGCCTTGTCAGTTCCTGCAACAAAACCTGGAGAAGACATACCCCGTTGAAGGGAAGGAAGCCAAGGCAATATGAAGAAAGCTCAGGTTCTGTTTTTCCAGTTTTGTGGTAAGCAGATGGTAATTGTTAGTTTCAGGCCAGAGTTATAGCTCCTGAGCTGGGTCTCCATCCCTGGTTCCTCTGAGGTCAGGTTGGAAAGGATGAATCAGAGGTGAGATTCAACGATGCATTAAGAGCTCTCCCAGCAAAAACAGATTTAGAAGAACGAGCAAAACCAAATCCACTCAGTTAATGTTCTTTCCTGAAGTCCAAGAAAAGCCCAGGATTTCACATGAATGCATCAGGCTCACAACTGATCTGCAACTGGAAACAGAAAATAAAGAGAAGGATGTGCATCATTGTGATACCATACCCTGAAACTACGAAACACTGGGACTGAGCATGTGGCACTTTTTTCTCTCTTGCACCTTATATCTCTTGGTTATCTCTGAAACTTAGGTTTAACCCTGTGCAACCTGTTCTGTGGACATTCATGTCTTCTCTGTCCTCTTCACTAGACTCCCATTACTAGTGGGTGTTGTTTGTTGTTGTCTCTCTTGTTCATGCAACTTGTATAACTTCTGTTCTCTTAATCATTGCTCAAGCAGTCCTGCTCTATCTAAACTCTTTTCTCCTGCTATAGTATTCATCTTCTCATTCCCTGTGTATCTCCCGGTAACTTGTTTTCCAAGTGTAACCAGAAATCCCCCAGAAAGTGGCGTGAACCATATCCACAAATGGATTATATTAGGCAGGCGCTACCTGCACCTTGAACTTCCCATTAGATGGAGCAATGTCTATGGAATAGATAAGATTTCTGCATCTAAAAAACAATTGGTTGTCTTTAATGTCTCTGTCTGCTTTTATTTGAGATTTTATATTTAATGGAACACCCCTCAGTGTTGAGCATTTTTAACTTCTTCCTTCTTAATGTGCAGCAGCATCTTTTTTAGGTAAATGCTTTTTATTGGTGAAGGGTAGAAGGTGATTACTGACTGACTCAAATAGAAATGAGGACAGAATATAGACAAGAAGGAGTGAGTATTTTCTGCTTTTTCTTTTTTCTACTTGTAATTTAATGAGTATTTTTACAAAAGACTAATTACAGCTTTAATAAATTTTGCAAGAGGCATCAAAGGAAATGTTAAAGCCTCATTGTTAAATAAAATTACTCAAAAAATCTTTAGGAAGAAATAAATGTTTGTCTGATAGTTATTAATATAGCACCAATGCCACTCACCATGAACTGTCTCCTCTTTCATTTGTGATAACCAAACCAGCAAAATGGAGGGGGAAAAAAGAAAAGAAAAAAAAAAAAAAAGCAAAGAAAGTACAAGAGCAGCAGAGAAATGTTTTTAGGGTTTTTTTTAAGAACAGTTGGATGGTGTCGAAATTGTGATGTTCCAGAACTAATGTTCACAGTAGAGAGGAGTGAAAGTTCAAAAGCTTCAGTCAGTATTAAACACTCAAGAATCAAGACGTTAGAGGTGGTGGTTCTAGGACAGGACCTTCTGAAGCACTAAAATAAGGCGTTTTTATTGAGGTTGCTGCTTTTTAGTAGAATTTGAGACAAAGGGATAAGAGGTCTGTGCTAACAGCCATATTGATGCTTTTGATATGTTTTGAGTTCTACCATCCAACAGCTAGACTCTTATATTCAACATCAGAAAGTATTTCTAAGTGATATATTATTAAAACTGTATTTTTCTGTTCCAAATTAGAAGTTAGCCTTTCTGTAGAGATGGGACATGGTGACCATTAGAGAGGGCAAGATGATACAGATCACTTTTCTGACACTCCTGCATTCTGTGACTTAATATAAGTTGTAAAGAAAATGGAAAGTTGGGAAAATTTCACTGTTCATATCCAGTATTCTTTTTTATAAGTTACTTTATCTGTTTTCTTCCTTTTTCTCTCTCTCTTTTTTTTGGTGTGGTTTTGTTTGTTTGTTTGTTTTGTGGGGTTTTTTTGTTTGGTTGGTTGTTGGGGGTTTTTTGGCACTCATTGCCAGGGTCACTGCTTTCCAAATACATAATTAGAAGATTTCCTTTTGTAGCACTTCAAGAACTCTATTTTACTTCATTCTCAATGTTCAAAGTGCAAGACTGGAGTTCCTTCTGTACCTGATTTCTTCCTTACTCTATACAAAGGCAAGAGTAATGACTCTAACTATGAGATTTAATTTTTCATGTCCATTGACACTTAATTGGCATGTTGCTTTGGTCAGTTCTGTTAGAGTGATTGTGCTGGGACTGGATTATAATTAATGAAGAACATTAAAAAAACCCAAACCCTAGCAACCAGCGTGAGTTAGACATTGAATAAACAACTTAATAGGAGATGCTTTAACACTCAACTCCCTACTCACCACCTTCCATCACACAGGTATTTTCTTTCAGTAAGAGTGTGTGTTTCTGTTTTTCTTTTGGCAGTGTTTATCTTAGGGCTCTCTGTGACTCTCTGTCTACTTCCATCTCACAAAGAGTATAGAAGGGTTTATAAGGGCTTTGTCATGTAATTGGCCAGTATGGTATCGTGAATAAGTAAAACTAATTCCCTGGACATGTAGATGTTGTATAGCATTAGATGCACTGGAGTGGAAGTAATGGATTTGATTATGTTTCTTCTTCCTGCCTGTGAAAAACAGTTCCCTTAAGTCTTTTATCTGATATCATGTGGCTTAAGTGCTGAGGCTCCTGATAATTGCCTTGCAGGACTGTTCCTCATCTAAGAGACATCCACAGCTCATGACTCACTAGCAGTCTACTGAGAATTCCTTTACACTGATTTCCATCCCCAACTCCTAATTTGTCTCTCGGGCTACTCTCAGCAGTATCTTTCAAGTTTTCATTTCTCTAAGGAAATTCATCAAATATTCTCATGCACAGGGGTAGGAACCAGCCTACTGCTCAGAGAAAGGCATCTCAGAGGATGAATTTTATGTCTGCTCATGATCCTGTGCTGAGAAATCACTGTTACTTGGAAGCAGGTAAGGTGAGCTGTGCTGTGGGTGTCAGGTTATGTTTGAGTTTGGTGTAGATGCATTTGCAGCATAGAGAAAGAGGCTATAGCAGAACAACTCTCATATAAAAGGCTGCGAGAGTCTCAGGAGAAGCCTCTGCCTCTCTGCTTGCTTGGAAGAATGCAGCATAGGTTTGAACTCTAGATTTGAAACTGAACATCTGTTTGCCAAGTAGGAGATTAATCCAAGAGGGTTCTGTTTGTTCTTTCTGCATTTCACACTAGGCACAGGGAGAAAACACCCAGATTGTGCTTGGCATTTGCAAGCTAATGCTTGTGCAGGAGAATGAAGGAGGTTGGAAGGAGTTCTCTGCTGCCTTTGCCTCTCATTTCTATTGCATTGCTACAAGAGGTGCAGAAATTGCTAATCACTGAAGTGAACTAAGAAGCAATAAGTGATGTTATATAATAGCTCTGTTATCTGTCAGTTCAAGTTCTGCATTTCCCAAGAAGTTAAGAAATAACTGATAGGAATCTGCAGCAGAGGCAGTGCAAAAGTCCTGTTTCTACAGAAAAAGATGTCTCTAGTAAAAGCATTTTGTCCTGAGATGACATTAGGCTAATTCTCTCCTGTCCATTCCTACCAGATTGAATGTTAGTAGTCCAATGACACTTGACCTTGTAAAAATCTGATCATCCACTGGAAGAAAACAAAATCTAACCATACAGAGTCTTTCTGATATAAATAAGGTTCATTTACCTGTTCCTACAAACTTGCTGTTCTATGGTGCTGCATTCCAGAAATACTGAGGCAGGATTTCTTTTTCTATAACAGCCATTTATCCTGAAAGAGTGCAAGCTAGTCAGAGCACTCAATAGCAGCCGCTGCTTCTGCCTGTTCTCAGGGGTTTGAACAGAAGCAATTTGTTTTATGGGACATGGCACCCTCCTGCCCTGCTCATGCAAAGAACTGGCTTTTTGTAAGGCCCTTCTGTGAGTGCTCAGTACCAGCAGATTGCCTTTCTTGGCACACGCGGATGTTTCAGAGGGAATGTACACGGCTCTGTTTTTGCCTGACAGATATTTTATTCATGTGGGGCTAATTTGCCTTGTTAGCCATCAGCCCAAGTGAGTGTGATACATCAGAGCCTTGGCTCCAAGTTAACCTAGGAATACTGTTATCCAGAGGCAGCTTCTTGGGAAATAGTCTCTCCTTCCCTTTTCCTCTGGAAAACAAGGGGATGAGTATTGTATTTGACTGTGCAGAGAGAAGGCCTTACTCCACTCCTTGTGCCCACTAGCTCATTTGGCTGGTGTACAGGAGCAGAGAAGAGATGCTCAGGCTGCTCCTTGCACAGCCTTGCTCTTCAAGGTAGGAATATAAAGGCAGGGAAACAATATGTGTTAAGAATTGAAGCAAACTGGTTATGGTAGATGACCTGGATGAGATGACCCCATGGCTCTAATTCAGGCCAGTAAAGCATGATAAGGCTTCAAAGAAGAGTAATTACAGTCAATTACTGCATCTAAGGTCACAAGAGACTGTAATTACCTCTCTGATCTCGTGTATTACACAGTACCCAGGGCATCTATTATGATTATAACAATTATTATAGTTATTATTGCTGTTATTTTAGGAAAATCATCCATCATCCAACTTTCAGGGATGCAAAACCCTTGGTAAAGTATTCACTTGGTACTTACTCCAACTTGATTAAACTACCAGTGCTGGTCAAGCTGTAAATCTCTCTGCTGAATTCAGTAGCTCTCTACTATCAATTTCTGGTCTACAGTAAGTATTGATAAACCTAGTGAAGAACATCCTGTCTTTTTGTGTATCTACCTGTGGTTAAACAACACAGAGCAAAGGTTTTCACTCTGTCATGACAAAGAGCTGGAGCTGATAGAGTGCTGTTGATAAGGGTTTACTCTACTGCTGCTGCTGGAAAATGCCAGAACACAACCCTCCTCTTGTCCTTCGCTTGTCAAAGACCAGTGTATCATTTTCTGTTGAACTGCAGATAATAGTATGCTCTGCTTTCCTATTTTGGTACTGGGTAATACAGAGATCCTCCCTGTATTATGGATATATACCATTAGACTGCAAAATAACTTAGAGGCAAAAGCAGTAATTAATCTTTCTATAAATTTCCCAGGAGGGACTAATGTAAGAAACTTGGTCTTCAAAGTGCCTTTGTTTTAGACCTTGTTTAATCTGTACTTTCTTCCTGCCTGCACTGATACAATTTTCATGGGTAATTACTATAGGAAAATATATCTTAATCTCTGTACAAGATTTATTAACAAATCAAATATGATGTCAAATGGGCTATGTTGAAAGCATGCATATAAAAAGCCAAGTTCTTATATATTACAATCACTTTCAACAACCAAGAATTGCTACTAAAATATTTGGGAAAACCAGAATTGTTAGAACTGTGAATATAACCATAGCATATAACCAAAAGCATTAAAAAAATCCCAGCCTGGTTTGTCCTAGTGATAGATAGTGACTTTTCAGTAGGCCACTTCCACACAGGGAGATGAGGCTCCCGCACTTACCTTGTATCTATATATACATTCACATGTACATTTCTCTTAGCAACTTTTCTTCCATAAATTTTGATCCCATTAACCAATCTCAGTCTAATTTGATGGGGGGACAGGGGGATAAATTCTGTTTATGTTGCTACATTCAGTGAACATTAGCAATTGAATCAGAGATAGGGACCTTTTTAGTTCTCCATCTGAGAGGACAACCCAGCGACAGCTCACACCTTTTTAGACACCATACAATACAAAGAAGCAGGAACAGCAATCACATCTTGGGAAAAGCTTCAATTAAGAATGAGACATAAATCTGCTGGAAGCAGCACTTGCTTCATCCTGGTGTTCAGAGGATTACTTAGCCTAGTGCATCCCTTGGGGCTTTGATGGAGGGGCAGGGAACAGAAAGTGCTCACAGTGCAGTGGAAATACTGTCATACTAAGCAAGCATAGGTGGGGTCTCCCAATCATTAAGATCAGTTGCAAATGTAAACTCAACTTTCATTAGCGCTATATCTATTTTCAGAGCTATGGAAGAAATACTTCTTCCTTTTGGCAAATTTTGCAGACTGTAGGCCACAGCTGTTGGCAAAGCTCCCACTGATTCAGTGGCAGGGAATAAACCTCTTCACATGCTGTAGTTAATTACAAGCTGTTTGTATTTTTAACTCAGGCTAACAATCCAGTTGGATTTTTTTTTTTAAATTTTTGCTGTTTTTTTTTTATCATAGGTCAAGAAAATGGGTCTTAATTGATAAGGGTCTGAACATAAAAGAAAGAGAGAAAGAAATAGAAAGAGAGAAAAAGAGAGAGAAAAGAGAAAGAGAGAAAGAGGGGAGGGAGGAAGAGAGAGAGAGAAAGAGAAAGAAAGAAAGAAAGAAAGAAAGAAAGAAAGAAAGAAAGAAAGAAAGAAAGAAAGAAAGAAAG
>JAWWTY010000077.1:133306419-133460971 GCA_035222235.1 Margarornis squamiger
AGAAAGAAAGAAAGAAAGAAAGAAAGAAAGAAAGAAAGAAAGAAAGAAAGAAAGAAAAGAAAGAAAGAAAGAAAGAAGACACCTAAACTTTCAAAGGAGAGATTTTATCATGCAGTCACCTCCTTCACAGTAAAAGTAAATATGAAAGTGCATGACATCATTTATGAGCTAAGCAAGTAGCAAAATAATGAAATTCCTTTGTCGATGGAAAGCATGAACTGATACATGCCTCAGATATCTGACCGTTAATTTAGAAATTACTTTCTTCAGCTGAAAAAAAGAAAAAAAGTTAAAATGCCCAGTGTCTGCATTTTATTTCTGGTGTTCATGAATCAAACCCACACAGAAATGAGGAGATCAAAATGCACCAGATAGAGGTAGAACTGAGATGGGGGGTGATTAATAGTGACGTGATGAGAAGTAAAAGTAAAAAAAAAGACAGAGAGAAATTCACAAAATAAAAAAATTTCATTTTAACCTTCTGCAAAAGTCTTCACCTTGTCATTTCATGTATTTTAATTTCACACTGACACAAGCTAAGCTAAATATTCTGGTTTTGTAGGGAAGAGGCAAACTTCTGAAACTCTTTCCAAAGTAGACCATCTTCTAGGGCTTCTGAAAGCAGCCTGACACACTGAGTGTTATCCAGTGATTAGCTCAAAATAAATGGTCCCTGGGACATGTTTCTGAGCAAAGAAAATTGTTTCTTATCTTCTAAGCAATTTCTGATTATTTATCAATCAGCTTGAGAGTTAAGATCAGACTATGCCTGTACTTCCCATATGTTTCTTTTGCTTCAGATCATTCAGCCAAAGTTTCCTGAATATCCAAACATGACTTTTACATTATTATTTTGAAACACTTTGGATAAAAACATATGAATTACAAACTTTTCTGAAGGGCCATGTAGACCATTTTCCTACTGCCAGCACTATAAAGATAAATTAGCTTCACTGCAGAAGAACAGAAGGCATTCTGAAGGTTTTCTAGAGATTAGTTTAATTAGCTAATAAACCAAATGGAATACACATATTTCATCAAGATAGCAGAAATGCATTATCTTGAACAATAAACCCGGCATTTGCATGCAGCTTATGACAGCAAAGAGACTGTGAGTAACACAAGAGAGATAAAATTAACAGGAGGGGAGATGCTGAACGAGGAGAGAGGTGAGGATACAGGCAGAGCTGGCAGAGCAGTGAGGACAAGTGTCATGATTGTTAAGGATGTAAGGATACAGAGACAGCTGCCTTTAGCTCAAGCTGCCTTTGCCCAGACCATGCATGTGGCACTTCCCCTCCACAAATCACAGAACTGTGCAGTACGCTGAGAGGCACAGCATATTGCTCAGGCACAGTGCCATGCTACGGCAGCTCTGTGCTGCCTGGGGCCAGAGCTGGCTCTGTGTCCAGTTAGCTCAAAAGCTTGCATGGCTCAAGCAAGGGTCTGTCTGTCCCCACGCTCACAGGTATGCACTGAGGAGTAAATGCCCAGGAGCATCTTAGCTTCTCCCCACTGTGTTCATGAGTATATAACTAGTTCTTAAACCAGCTGAGAAAGGGAAATATATTGTAAAGTAAAGCCAATGGGACCTATGAAAATGGAAATAAGAGATAAAAATTATGCTGATAATCATTAAACAGTCTTCTGCTGGGCCTAGCACTGGCTCATAAGGGGGCCAGAACACAAGGCAGAGGGGGACTGCAAGGCTGAGAGAGGTGGGGGAAGTGAAAAAGAAAAAAGGGAGAAAAAACAAGATTCTTCTTCAGTGCATCAGAAAGCTAGATTTGTTCAGTGGTTCATGAAGACACTGCCTAAGGTTTTGGGGTGATTTGTGCCTGTAGGGAAACTTGAAGAACGTAGAGTGTCCTCAAATTAATTGCAAAATCAACTTTTATTCTGAAAGAGGACAGAATGATGTGAGAGAGAGTTTAAGGTCTGTCCAAAGCAATTAATTTCAAAAAAGTCACTAGAAACATAACTGGTCTTACACAGTGTGGTGTAAGAAACTCCTAGCATCTGACTGTCCTCTCCATTAAAGCAGGAACCTTTAAACACACTGAACATAACTAGAGGACATATTTTATGAAAATGAGTCATTGCTTTCAAAATAAGGACTTTTTATAATTGATGACAAATTGGCTTACTAGTATAAAGAATGACTAATCTGTAAGGGACCTGCCTTTGGATTTCTTTTTTTTTTTTTTTTTTAATTTAGTCTTGTAATACTCCTGTATTACAACAGTATCAATCAAGTTGACTAAAATCAATTCAGTATGAATTGTGAAATCTATTTCCCAATAATCATTGACTGTAGCTATTAACATTATGAAATCCATATTCCTACCTGCTTGCTGACAAGACCTTCACCTCCCTCCAATTTTTTTTTTAATTCCATATACTTTCTCTGACAAAAAAAAAAAGAAAAATTATGTTCTCATTTTTTCCCCTTCTGTTCACCAAGGTAAAATAATAAGATGCACAGGTGAATGATTAAAACACCTCAATCAAAGCAGGAACTAAACAAAACATTGTTCTATATAAATGACAGTAAACACTGTGTATGAACATAGCAATTATCTTGGGGATCTTACAAGAAAGGCTTCAGCTCAAGGTAAAGAAAGATGGTATCTCACTCAAAGCTGCAACAAGTTCATATCCTGTGGTGTTTGGATACAGACCTCCTTACTTGCAATGCATTGCTTCATAGTGTGTGTAAGTAAATGAGTTCAGTTTTTTATATAAGCTTGTTATGTGTCCTAGCACTTTTAATGGGATGTGGGGCAGTGAAGAATTCTTAAATAGTGTACAAACTTTCCATGTCAGTCCTCCATGGCCTGTGTTCTAGCCTTCACCCTTGCGAAAAAAAAAAAAAAAGCCACTAAAAACTGTTCTGTTTACTGTAGTTAAGACTGTGATTTTAAACCACAGTTTTGAGTTATTACCACTGTGCTGTGGAGCTGTTTATCTCTCTGAGTCACAACTCCTTTCCTGTCATCTTGCTCTGTGCAGGAGTGGTAACTTATTACTGGCCTCAAATTTTGTCTCAGGCTACCTCAACCACCCAACTGCAAGATAGGCTTAATCCCACTTGAATTGAAGGGGAGGTATAAAAGAATTGCTTTTTTATTCCTATGCAGTGGACCCACAAATAGATAACAGGTGGGACAGAGGACAGCCAAAGAGAAAGAACTAGTTCTTTGTTGGGCTACAGAGCATACACCACAGGCATGCCCACTGGCAGGTAAGATTCAGGCTCTCAGATGACAATGTACAGATGAGATCTTCATGAGTATTTAAAGGAGTATTTAAGACTCTCTATGAGAACAGACAGGTATTCCATTTTCAAGGCTCACATGTGCACTCTTGGAGCTGCAGCAGTTCCATGTGTCAGCCAGACACTGCCCACGGCCACCAAGGCAGTGGTGTTTGAGTGGTTCTGTTCACGTGTGTGACTAAGTGAGGCTTCTGAAAAACTGTGGAGCTGGCATCAAAGTGCAAAGCAAGAACAGACAAGCAGAAATAATGTATGACCCTGAAGCACCCCAGAAGTGAACACAAATGAGAGTTGTCTGGGTAAAGAAAGACTGACAGCTCTTTGAATCCAAGCACTAAATAAAGACATGTATTTGTGGTGCTCCTAGAAGGACTCTGGTTGCAGAAATCAATGCGAAGATTTGTTTAGCCCAGTATGCAGCATTTTTCTCCCCTTCTCAGACAGACTAATTTTACCTAGAAACTTGCTGTCTGCATTATAGCTCCTCTTCTTTTTTTTCTGCAGATGATAAAGCATTGTCCAAAACTAACTTAACAGCAATAAGAGAGATGGATTGTCACTTTAGGTTACTCAGACAGTGGTTAAAGTTAATAAAGGTTCAGGCTGTTTCTTTGTGCTACAAATGCTGTGCAACAGACCAGCCTGCAGATGAGCCCAGTTGGGGGTGCTGGGCCCCCAGTCACTCTTCAGACCCCAGGATGGTGGCTGCAGCATCCATTCTCTCATGACGACATCTTACATTTGCTTCTCTCCGTGCTTCTCTGTCCCTGCTGGAAAGCTGCAAGTGTAAGCTCAGCACAGCCAATGTTCTCTCACACCAGGACAAGAAATACGATTAGTGTGAATGATGTATGAGGTGAACAGTTCCTGCACCCCTCCTTTTTTTTTCAGGGGTTGATCTGTTCCTACTCTCCTTCCTTCCCACAGTCCATCATGGATCTAAAGCTTTGACCCTCACTCTCTGAAAGCACTTCTCCTATGTGCAACTGCTTCCCAACAGAGGCTGCAGAACAAACCATAAGGCAGCAGCATATGACAAATGATGCTTTTTTTGTAGACTATGCAGAGCTGGAGGTCAAGCACACTATTAATAATGCTCTGACTTTTTAAAAGCTGTACTTCCTCCATTTGTTGGCAACATGATTTGAAAGGTCTGTACAAGCCACTTAAAACAGCAGCTGAACAGAGGCATTTCAGCATTGTCCAATATTGATTGTTGCTTCTAACACACCTCCTTGCTAAGACTGGTTTCAATATCCTGTGAAGTTTAAGTGAAGATACTTCCCATCTCAATCACCATGCATTGTAATTTGACACCATAGACAAACTTGTAGTATTTTCCTTAGCAACATGGCTTGGCTCAAAGAGCAAGAGTGCCACAAAATCTCTGTCCTGGACCATTGCTGCCCACATTGAAGAAAGGCTGAGTGGGGAATGAATGGAGGTGGGCTGGAGTGGGGAACCCAGTCACCAGGCTGTTCACGAAGCACAGCCTGTATAACAAAACCCAAACAAACCCAAAACAAAAAACCAAAACCAACCAAATAAAAAAAAAACACTCCAAAAAAAACTCCAAAACAAACCACCCCACAGTATAGGGCTGTTACAGCAGATTATTTCTGCCTCCAGACAAGTGGTCCCAAGGAACAAGAAGCTTCAGTAAATTCAAAGCACTAGTTGGCATGCTCCCATATAACAGAAGTTTAAAGTAAAGAGACATTCAACAAATTTAGAAAATCCTTAACCAAAATTAAGGAAAAAAGATATGCACATATGAAATGTGAAAGAAAAATACCAATTGTAAACATTGGTTTGGCTAACCATGACAGTAACCTAAAATTTAAGAAATTTCCCCTCTGGGGAAATTAGGACATATACATAATATTTTTTTTTTCTTTTTTTTTGGGTGGGGAAGCAAGTGAGATCCTCATAGAAGAGAAAAGAAAAAGGTCATCATGAAGTGTTCTATGTCTGCACTATGAAGGAAAAAAAAGACAACAGATTTTCTGCTTTTTGGGGAGGGAGACAGGAGCACAATTAAGAATGACCCTGAGAAGGCTGAAGTGCTTCAACCTTTCTTTACTTCATAAAAAAATTTAAAAAAATCTAAAACTATTCAGACTATCCAGACTGTAGAACTTAGTAAGAATGTAGGCTGGTAGAGAGCATAAGAGGCTACATAGATATACAATGTATCTTCAAGTCATGTGAGAAAATTCAGCCCAGAGTGCTCAGGGAATTGAGTAGAGCAATTTCACAGCCAGGAGCAATCATCTTTGAGGACTGATGGAAGGTGAAAGTCCCAGAAGACTGGAAAATGACCTCTCAAGAGCTCTTCCAGCCATGGTTACCATTCTTGCAAGGAGGGAAAAACAAAGGTAAGACTGTGACTTATTGATTCCTTCTTTAGGAAGCCACAGTGGCAAAACAAGTACTTGGTATTCTCACTGTAGGCAAAGCATAAAGTTTTGAGGACATGGGGTCAGGCTGGATCAAATCAAAGGTCCATCTATCACAAAGTAGTCTCAGATAGTAGCCTGCAGCAGTTACTGCTGTATTGAAAACCAAGTGTAGGGCAAGCATACAGCAGCATATTCTCTCAGCTCTTAGCAATCAGAAGCTTAGGGATTTAGAGAGCTAGAGACTTTGCATCCTTCTGTTAATAGCCCTCCATGACCCTTAGTAGCCCTCAACAATTACTAATCAAGAGAAAGTGCTGCCTTTATTACATGAAATCTGAAGGTAATACATAAAAACTGAATACAGTCACATATATTCTACTGCTCTGCCTTTCAGTGAATATATTTTTGTTCCTAGCCTGGATATATTGTTATTGTGTATACATTCATTTAATGAAGAGCTAATCCTTGAGAAAAGCAATATCAAAATGTCAAGATAGCTACTTGATATTATTTACATTCGAGCATGGTTACTCTGGCTAGTTTGTCAGAAGTTGCTTCATGTTCAAATTTATTTTAAGCTATAAAGAGACAAGACAATCTCTTGTAGATGGATACACTGCAGTTGGAGAACAGTGATTAAAGAAATTTATTTACATTTCTAGCTGATCAACATATTTTAGATCCTTCTAATGGGAAGAATTGATTTTTTTCTTCTACAAAAGGGACTTAATCAATTTTGTTTCTGGAAATGTTTTATTCAACAATACTAAATTTCCCTGCATACATTTCCCTGCATTTCTGCTTCTGTCAAAGCAGAAAAAGATTATTGGAAAAGAGAATCCTTTTGTGCTGATAAAAAGGTATCTGTTTTATTATTGATTTTTTTTATACCTTAAAAAACAAACCCTTACTATAGTACAAGTGCCTTTAACATGCAAAACCATCCTCAAATTCTTCCAAATAGTAATAAAATTTAGTTTGGGTTGACTTTTCTAGACTTTTTTTGTAAATATTTTGTACTTGAAATTAAACTTTAGTGTCAATTCTTCAGAAAAAGAAAAAATATTTGCCATCCTTTTGGGGTTAATTTATTGTAGTGGTTCTGTACAAATTGACCCTTTCTGCATTACTGAACAGAGACTTAGGAAGCCTTGGTTCTCCAGCTCTCTCTGGGCAGAGAAGGTTTCTCACTTCATCTGTAAAATTGGGGCACTGTATGTTCTATAGAGAGCTTTGGTATTTGTGTGCAGGAGACTTTCAGCATCTCATTCTCCATGCAGATGGAAGAACTTTCATGCTGGTCTATTGGTTATACACTGGATGCAAGTGAATAAAGAACACGTGTTAGGTTGTAATGCTCTAATTCACAGCAATGGCCAAATGCCTTTTAATTGCAGCTCAGTTAATGGCAATAGCTTGGTATTTTTCACCATATGTAAAGGTGGGCAAATCTACACATAAGTAACAGGGAACTCTTTAGAAGTCTTTAATACAGCAAGTCTGCAGCAGTATTTTAACTATGAATTTTTATTGAAAATCTAATTAAAACTGTATTATTTGGCTCAGATTCTACAGTGGGCATTGCATTTACATTTGCACAAACAAATATTAACCAGGTTCATTTGAAATAAGAATTCTTGTATTGTTTGGTTTTATGAAAATTTGTAACAGCCACAATTCAATTTAAACTGATAAGAAAATCTGAATAGTTTAACCTCCCTGCAATCTACACAACTCTTGACCTTGTCAGGACTTATAAGAATAAAAAAATATTAGGAAGAATCCTTTAAAAAGAGTAAAAATGATTTTGTGTATTTGCTTTCAGTTAGGAAGCCTCTCAGATCTTTAACCTGATGGATTGTCATACCAATAAATACATCTACTCTCTTAACCTCTTGCTAACCATCAGTTACACCCCATAAGCTTCATTTGGCAGGAGTGCAGTCACTGAAGCCAATCTGGCCACCTCTGGGACACATTTATTACTGCCATAGAGGTAAGAGCCTGAAAGCTGAATTGCAGTTGTACTGAGTTCTGTGGAAACAGTTAATGAGAGCGGACAGTCCCTGCTCCAGCCTGGATCCACACCCACCACAGCACTACCACCCACATGGTGATTCACATGACACTGTCAGGGAGGGGTCTGATCCTGTCAGTGTGGAATGAAAAGCAACCTTAAGAGGCATAACCTGCATGGCATACCTTCATATCACATTTGGGAGGGAGCAGAGGTTGTCAAAGGCGGTTTAGGTGCTTAACTGATGTTCACTAGAAATCTGAGGGAAACAAAAAAAGCCAGCCAGGAGCAAACTGCAGCTCCCTCGAAGTCCTGCTCAGCTGCTGGTGCCAGTTGCTGCTGGCCCCACACCAGCACCCTCGCATCGCTGCCCACTCTGGCACACCTCTTCTGAGCAGAAGGTGAAGCTGGCCCACAGACCTCCCGGGAACACAGCTCCTGCCTCTCCCTGCATCACCCATCACCTCCAGTGCGTTCTGGGGACCCCGTGCTCGCTGGTCATCACCATGGCTGGTGCTGGACCTGGCACCATCTGCCCTCCTGCCCTGGCCACGGCCAAGCAGGGCCAAGGTGAGGATGTGCTACTGAAGTGGCCATGCTTGTCATGATGGCTGAACAGAGGCTCAACATCCACCTCCTGCCAGAGCAGCTCCCCGGCTGCCTGCTCACACAGCAGCTCTGGCTGCTCCCACCCTCCTGGTCTCTTTTTTGTTCTGGTTGTATGGAGTTGGGTGGGACACAAGAGCAGCAGGGTTTGAAACTCTGCATTGCTTGGCACTTCTGTCTGGGAAGGACCGGCGGCAGGCACACGATGGAGGCGTGAGCTGGGGACAGGCTCGGTGTGCCGGCACAGCCCGCTCCAGCACTGCCTCTGCCAGGGGACCCTGCCGGGGCTCCCGGCTGGGGACCAGGGGCTGTGCCTGTGGCATGGACCGCAAGAGCCAAACACTGGAACCAGAGAGGAGCAAAGATGTCCAGGACAAAAGTGCTCGGCTTCAAAGACTTTTATTTTTCACACTGTACAGAACATGTCTGCAATTGTAATAAGGCATCAAATGCACTATTGAACAATTCACGATGGACTGTGATGGCTCACCCTGTTGTGGGTCAAAAAGGAGTTTTACAAGATGAAACCAGTTGCTTTTCTAGTCAGTAAACTTTATATTCATTGCAGACAGATTTTTAAAATAATTACAAAGACTAAAAAACTGTAAACACATAAAAACCCAGCAGCAACCCAGCGCAGCTTCCTAGGAGAGAGTCTCAGACATTTCTGCCCCAGGGCCGGCTTCGGGCTGGCAAGGAGCAGGCGAGGCTGGCTGTGCCTGGGAACCATGCGGGACACCTGCAGCCCAGGGGCTGGGACTGTGCCGTAACAGGCCTCCATTCCAATGGACATCCACCCCCAGCAGGGGCCACGCCGCTCCCAAATGGTCAGCCTTGCCCACAGGTGTCTGACCGAGAACAAGGAACCGTGAACACAGCTCACCGGGGAGCTGTTTGAACAGCAGCAAGCCAGACACTGGCTGCCTTGGGGAAGCCTCCCTCCATCCCACCTCGGGGTGTCTCCGAGGCCCCTCTGGTGGGAAGGCAGAGGCCAGGGCAGAGCCCAGCCCACAGACATGTCATGAGGTAGAAAACGGGAAAGTGTCATGTTTGGTGCTTAGGGTTGGTCATAAATAAACTGACTAAGGGAAGAAATCCCAATGGGTTTCTGGGGTACTCAGAAATCTGTACTTGGAATCCTGACAGTTTAGAGGGCACCTAAAACCTGGTTGATATACGCCAAAATTTAGATCCCCAAAGAAGAAAGCTCTCCAGTGATCCATGTGACAACTTTAGCCCAGGCAACGGAAAAACAGCAACAATTCTTCTCACATCTGTACCCTTAAAGCATTTAAATTTTGAGCAGGGAAAATCAAATTGTGAGGGTGCACGAGAGGGCAATCAGTGTTCCTTGGGTTCAGCCTTTGGTATGGCCTCATGCAAGGTGAACAGTGTGAAGGCTTGTCCACTGGCCAGTGGGCTCATACATTCATATTCCACCGTCAGCCACCAGACAGCAAGTGCTTTGGTTGCACCATGCAGCACGAGAACCTGAGAGTCCAGAGGTTTTATATCACAGTACCAAACCACACCATGCTGTAATTTGTAAAGGTGATCAGAGAAATGTCCTGAGAGTTTTTACCTGCTAAAGTCCTGCACTCTGAAGGTCTTCCTTTGCCTCCTTCTTAGCACACACTAGCACCAGAATAAAGAAACTGTGTTAGTCCTGTTGTTCAAATTTTCTTACTCCTCACATTCCTGCAGTGTATATTTAGATTATTAGGTTGACTAAGGTTTCCTTAAAATGCTCAGGGAAAATTTCAGGGTTCATTAAAGTATTGCAGGCTCATGATCTGTGACAGGCATTTTACAAAGTGTCAGAAAACTTCTCACTTGATAATAACATACTGACAGTCGGGGGAGCATTCCTTTTTCTAGTGCTAATAATCAGCATTAAGGCATGCCATGGTTCCTACAAGAAATCTGTGATCCGTACAGCTTTAGCTGTCATCTTTCTGCAATAATGCAGTGTACTCCAATTTCATGCATATGTGTCATTAAAAAATAAAAATAATAGCTCTCAAAACCACCAGCCTTAGTTATAGAGCTTATGTTATGTAGGTGAGAACAGTGATTCCCACTAGGGTCCCAGGCAGGTGATTTTTAACCCCCAGCAACATCCATCCCCTGCCCCACACTGTCTTGCTGACTCCAACTCTTGCTTGACAAAGCTTTCTCTGGACCTCTGGAGGCCATGGCCAGTCCCCTCCTGTCCTCAGGGCAGGATGAGAAGCAGTGCTGGCCCCAACACCCCACCTTGAGCCATACGTCAAGCCCTATAGGCAGTGTCCACTGGCAAAGGCCAGGTAAGGAGGAACCTTCCTCCTCTGTGTTTTGCTTCTTAAGCTATTTCCTTCCTCATTCTCACTGATCACAACAGGCTGAAGGCTTATTCTTATATCTCAAACCTATTCCATGTATTTGCCCTAGAGACTCAATCCTGAATCCCTGATGACACATCCAGAGGGATGTAAGCTCTCAAAAGACGTCTGTGGAGATGCTGGTCACTGTTCAGTTACTGCCTGTGGACACGCTGTGTATCATGACATAAACTGGGAAAATCATCTACTAGGCAGCAGCACCTCCTAATAAGGCAGCCCATTTAATTACCCAGTAACACTGAACTAAAGCAGCAGCTAGAGCAGATAACATCTCAAGCAGCATCTTTTCCAGGGCCAGCATTAAAGCCTGGTACCACACTATGCTATTTACAGTGACCAAAGCCATGAATCTGGAGCAGCGCAGCTCCTTGGGCCCTCCCTCAAAGCCACCTGTGCCAGCAAGCACAAGGGACTGAACTAGCTGAGTGCCAGACTTGGGAGCTGCACTTGTCTACTGATAGAAACAGCCAGAAGAGAGGGAATGAGAAACCAAGTGGCAAAATAGCAGTCTCTCCATGTGAGGAACCCACATTTCCACCATCCACTTGTTATTCTGAACTTTGTGTTCCTGCCACGTGTTCCTGAGTAAAGGGAGCATAAAAGAGACCTCCTGACCCCTTCCCAGGAGAACTCTTCTCCTGTATGTCACAGTGCGAAAAAAAGTAGCATTTCATATTCCTAATATTAGAGACCTAACTCATGACTGATAAGGCTGTGACAGTGAATCACATGTTTCTACTAAGAATCTGCAGTCAGAGATGGTACAGACAGAGCTCTTCAAACATGTTTGGCTTTGTCACGGATACATATATAATAACATATATGCATGTTAATAGGACATATATATACTAACCACTGTTCAGTACAAAGTGACAGTGGTGCATAGAACAATTTTTGTTGGTTTTCTCAACAGTGTAAGAACACAATCTCCGTGTTCCACTGATAACAAAGCAAATAGCATCAGGGGTACAGGTTTTTGGCTGTGGTGCCACAGAACTGTGATTAATAGCAACATATACCCTTGGCCATCCCCTATGTTAAATGAGTCTCATGTCAGCCAGTAAACTGCCTGATACTTAACCTTTGTACTTCCTGATGATTTATTTTTTACAAATAAATTGGGTTTTATTGAACAAGCCTCAGAGAGCTCCTTCCTGACCTTTCTTTGCTGGTTATGAGAAAGCTGACAGCCTAGTGACATAAAACTGAAGTTTCAGAAAGGACTAATAAGATGCAGACAGCCCCAGTATAAGCAAAGCCCTGCAGCTGAGCTTGAATTTCTTCTGGCATCTGTACTGAAGGAGAAGTGTTCAGTCTCAGCATCCCTGTCCTTTTTCACTCTTTGGTCTTTTGAAACTCCAGACAAGAGGTCTTTTAATTCAAGTTATGGCAGTTTTCATACAAAGACATCTGTCCACCAGGAACTAAACTTCTTTTATATGGGTCACTATAGCTATCAGAAGTTAATGACTATCAATCATTGCTAATCTGAAATGAAATGGAGCCACTGACCTCAAGTTGAAAGAGCCTTTTGTCTTCTACCAATACCATGAGCCATATGGTTTCCTGCCCTTTGCCTCTTATTTTATATTTTAAATAATCATCACTAATTGTACAATTGTTCGAAAATATGGGGGGGTTGTGGCAAGTCATGACCGAGTGGTGTTCTTTCTTCCCTCAACAGAAAAGAAAGGATCAGCTGAAAATTTAAGAATAAAAACGCATCTCTCTTAATGAAATATTAGCTCTGCTATTTGATTATTGGTCCTGCTTCTCAACATTCTATCAAGTAGACTGTTAATAATCCTGCAGATGCAATAATTAACCACTTCCAAAGTGTCAATGTCATTCCTGTTCTATATGGGAGTAATAAGAAAATTATAAAGGCAAGACACCAGTGGAATGTTTCATATTAGGATAAACGAGTAGCTGAGGAACCTACTTATCACAAATCTCTTTTTATTCAGTGGTTTTCATTATTTTATATAATTTGCATTTTCTCTGGCACATTTTCCCTTTACAACAAGTGCTCATATACTGCAAACATTTGATTATAGAGCTTAAGATAAAACCATTCTTGTCAGACAAACAAACTGCATCACCAGCTATCTTTAGCTGCATCTGCTTTCTTTAATGAAACATATTTTCCTGTGGAAATGCTGCCTTAAAAATCATGACTACACTAATTATCTATGGCAAGCACATCTTCCTCAACTAACGACAGCTCGAGCATATTATCGTTTGCTCCAGACTTCATTCTGAAATTGAAAGATCCATACAGTTTTGCAGACTCCTTGGAGGATGCAAACCTGCTCCTCCGGTACAGTTCCCCTTTCCACATGGACATCATCAGCAGGCTGGAGAGCACCACACCCCCCAGGGTTAAGAGACACAGCCCAGCAATAACACAGCGGTCCAAGTGAGCACCGATCCTTGCACTCTCGTTCTCCAGCCTCTCCATCTCCCTGGCCGCTACAGTGTTGGGATCCACAGTCACATCTCTGGGTACCACGTAGGAAATTATCACCAGCAAAATGCCACTAACCAGAAACAAAATGGCACTAATGAACCCATAGTCAACGGATTTCCCAGCCGCTGCCTCCGAGGCAGCGTCGTCCTCCTCGGAGACCAGGGAAGGAGAATCGTGCACCCATTCAGGTGGCAGCTCCCTGCAGGAATGCTGCTGCAGAAGGGCATCCTGGCAGTGTCCACCTGTAGGATTAGGGGGACTTCTTGCATGCTCCAGATTTACATTTTCATCCACATAGGTGAATGATGTCTCAAGTTCCTGGGCACAGCAGCAGGCTTTTTTCCTCCCTCTGTCCTCTTCCCTGGGCAAGTGCTCGGGGGGTTGGCAGGGCTGGGAGGTGCTGGAGGGTGCAAGGTGCTCCTGGGGTGAGGTGTCCAGGGATGGGGGCTGAGGTGCCAGGGAGAGCTCAGCCACAGGGCCCCTCTGCAAGGGCTTGCAATGCCTTTCACAGTGGAGGGCTGCCACAGCAGTGGCTGCCCTGGGGTCCACTTCACCCCCCTCAGGCTGCTGCTGCTCATAGGGAGGGGAGGGCAGGCTCCAGCCAGTAGTGGTGCTAAGCGACACCTGTCTGCTCTCCTTGGCCAGGTAGAGAAGCTCCATGCAAGCCATCGACCTCTTCCCGATGAGCCCCGACTCCTGGGCTACTGCATCCTCCAGCAAATGCTGCCCCTGACGTGCAGAAGCGGCTTCACAGTACTGGAGCTGCTGTATCCCAGAAATCTTCTACTCTTTCACCAACGTTTTGTTAGGGACATGGCTTGTGTCAGCTGTTAAATGATTAAACAAATCCTCTCTGACACTCATTTCTTTTTGGTCTGCAAATAAAATAACAGAGGGGAAAAAACCCAACAACAACAAAACCAAACCCGACAACCTCACAATGATACATTAATAAACCAAAGAGAAGATAACACAAATTTAATACATCAGCCTTCCTCTCAACTGTTCGAGGAGAGACAGCAAACAATGATTGTTTTAATCATGCGTTTAAAATTGCAATCCTCTTGTAGATCCAAAATCTATTAGGAAGTCTAATCAACCTTTGACACCACTATCCAATTAAGGCAGTTTAAGTCACCTACAGAGCACAGGATAACCAGAAAAACTGTGCAAAATGTCAGAGAAAAGCAATGTTTTTTGTTCTAGAAGCAAATAACTCCCCCATCCCCTTCCAAATAAAGAATTTTACAATCAGATTCACAGACTAATTAGAGAGAAACACGCAAATCCCATGTAGCTCAATAATCCAGGATCTGTGTTCTCCGGTAGAAATCTGATAATCCTGTGGGAAAAGCAGTGCTTGCCTTTAGCAGATCTCCCATTCGATTAAGAGCTTTTGGAATGAAATTATGCCTCAAGGACTGATGACTCAAAGACGGATATTACTTCTCATCTGCAATTAATTCGTTATTACCCCCTTCGCCTTCGCCCCATCCCCCTGGAGCCGCCCGGTGTCACGGGGCGCAGTCTGCAGCCCGATGGATGCGCTGCATGCGTAGGAAACACATGTGCGCCCACAGCACATACGTGATCGCTCACAGCCGCTGCCCATCCACGCTCCTCTCGGCTCCTCGGAGACAACCGGACAGCCGGGAAAGGCGATCCCCGCAGGGAAAGGCGCGGGGAGCTGCGGGACCCGCCCGACCTGGAGCGACCCCGGCGGGGCCGAGGAGAGCGGCGCGGACACGGGGATGGCACACGGGGATGGCACACACGGGGATGGCACACACGGGGATGGGACACAGGGACAGCACAGACGGAGGGGCACAGAGGGACAGCACAGACGGACAGCGCAGAGGGACAGCACACACGGACAGCACAGAGGGACAGCACACAGGGACAGCACACACGGACAGCACAGAGGGACAGCACACACGGACAGCACACACGGACAGCACAGAGGGACAGCACACAGGGACAGCACACACGGACAGCACACACGGACAGCACACACGCACCGCCCGGCAGACAGAGGCACGCCGCCGCCGCCGCCTCCTCCTCCTCCTCCTCCTGCTGCTCCTCCTCCTCTCTGCGGGCTCTCACCTGCCCGGCACACACAGAGACACACACAGAGACAGGGACACGCAGAGACACACAGACACACACACAGACACCTACCTCCTCCCGCCCGCCCGCGCAGTGCCCAGCGCCCCGGGGCTCCCTCGGGCGGCGCCGCCCGGGCCAGCCCAGCCGAGCCCAGCCGAGCCCAGCCCAGCCGAGCCCAGCCGAGCCCAGCCCAGCCCAGCCGTGCCGTGCCCAGCCGTGCCGTGCCGTGCCGTGCCGTGCCGTGCCGTGCCGGGGCGGGCCCTGAGCGCACGCCGGGAGCTGTAGTCCGTCACCAGGCTGTGCCCTGCGAGCGCCCCGTCCCTGCCGTGTGCCTGCAGAGCAGCGCCAGGGCAGCGAGCCCAGTGTCTCTGTGTGTGTGTCTAGCTCGGGCATCAACCAGGCTTGTTTTCCATAGTCGCTGCAGCTCGCGGCTTACTCCAGGGAAAGATAAAATCAGATTCTTAAATGATAAGTGATAAAATCGTATTCTCAAATGATCGCAGCGCTCCCGGAGCTGAGACTTCAAGAGACGTACTCGCTGCCGCAAGATTTAGTGGAAAATCTCAGGAGCTCACTCCATGTTGGCAGACTCCACACACTTCCTCTGGCCGGCATAAATGACTTTAAAAAAAAAAAAAAAAACTTGCCAAAAATGCATAATAAAATAAATGAGCGGTTGGTACGAACCTTCATTGACTTGATAGTTCTTTCTCTGAAGTGGTAAGCTAGAATATAAAAATGAATTGTGGAGGAGCAGGTTTACCAGAGCTGGATACTGTGCTGTTGTCACAGTCCCTGGGAAGACAAAGAGCATGGATGGAGGGACCTTTGGTAAGGAGCTGAAGTGAGGATGCACACAGTAAGTAGAAGTGATCAGCAGTTGCCTGTATGGCTGCTGGGAAGGTACTAGAATAGAGAAGAATAGACTGTCTGAAGGAGTTGTCCTGACATCAGAGGACAAGGTGATTCTGTGTAAGGACTCTTTGCCAGTTCTGAAACAATGCATTAGGTAATTAAGTCAGCGTTTGGAAGACATATCCTGCTGAGACCAAAAAGACCCAGCACAGAAGATACAAATCTTTGTGGCAATAACTCCCATGAATGTCTAAATTGCTTGCCAGGACACGGCAATAACAGGGGACCAGCAGTGCCCATCTCACAGATTGCTCAGTGCTGTGGGCTGCTTTGGACAGCATTTCAAAGCAGCTCCAGGCAGTGTTTCCATTAGCAAAGTGCAGTTTCAATGCATTGAATAGTGTATTATTCACTCTTTGAAGAAAAATTGTAAGGAGAAAATTATGGAGTTGCGAAAACGGCACAGGCTGTCCTTGGAGCTTTTTGTAATAATGCCCTCTTTGAGATAAATATAAAGGAACAAATAAAATCTAATCAAAGAAACAAAAAAGCCTATCTGTAAATTGTTCAAATACTTCAAAGTAAAAGCAAAGACAGAAGCAAACTCTCTTGAAGGCTATTGTGCATTTCCATTTGGGAAGTAGCAGAATAGAAACATACAGATGTTCACAACAGACACCTCAAGCTGCACCTGCCACATCTGATAGACAAGTCTTAATTATGTGACTGACAGGGCAAAACATGGTGCTCAGCCCTGGCAGTGCAGCCTGGAAGGACTCAAAAACCTCTCCTGGGCCCCAGCACAGCCTGCCAAGGCCTTGGGTGGGCACTTTCTTTCTGATAGCTGATACAAAGGTAGGAAATTGTCAGTACAAAACAAATCGCCATGTCGTTGTTCTTTCTAAACCCAGCAGCACATATTCTGGAGTGCTTACTAGAGCCTCAGTTAATTGTTATTTAACAACACACAAATGTATTGCTGCTCTGCCACCCACTCTCCTCCCCACTGCGTGCCAGCATTTGTTGAGCAAGTATATTAATTTGTGCTAATAATTGCAGTCCCATAAGCTATGGAGCAAACACAGGGAATCACATCTCTGTTAAGCCAAGTGTTGTCTATTCTTATGTGTCTTCCCATGTGATGCTGCCCCTCCTTTGCCTAGTACAGTGCACACACACTTAGAGCAAAATAATTGTCTAGTCAGTCTATAATACTAACATTTTTTTTACTTTGGTTACAATGAGTTAACAGCATTTTCTTTTAAAGAATGTAAGTGATTGTTGCCAATGCTCTGAGGTGTGGAGGTGGTGAAATGAATGCATAGCAACGCATACTCTGTGAACACAAGTACAGCTGGTGAAAAGATTAATCAAGTAAGGGCAAAGAGTAAGAACATTTGTCACACACACACAAAAAAATGGCTATGTAGAGCTAAAAAACAGAGCGATGGACACACAGTGGGACCAGAATAAAAGACTGGAGCAGACTGTGTTGATGAGCCTTATTCTCTCTGCTGCAGCCTACCACATCATAGAGCCCTTTCAGAGACTGAGCGGGGCTATGGTAGTAACACAGTGATAGTATGGGATGTGACAGTAGTCTGATAAAGGTGTCTCCGTTGAGATACATGCAGTTAAATTTAAACAATGCTCTGGACCTGTTGGAAAGCTCTCTTCCAGTTGACCCAACTATAAAAGAACCCGTGAACTAGGTGGATATGACTCTTCTGTTCTCAGTATGCTATGCTCAGTATCAGAATAGAAGGAGCTTGTGAGCACCTAAAAGCTGTTTCACCCTTTCTATCTGAAGCCTTGCTGAGGGCCTGACCAGACCTGAAGGCATCAGAAGAGCCAGGCAAAACTGGAACACGTTTTCTGAATGGTGCATCCCACCATGAAGGGTGTCTTTAGAAATACTCTGCTTGCAGTTACCAGTTCTGAAATTTTTTCCAGTGCTGCATGGGGTCCTCAGTGGAGCATTTCCCCAAATTCTTTTTATTTCTCTCAGCTTTGTAACATGCACACAGAGTCCTTCAGTGATCTCATGTTCACAGAATCTTCAGTTCCTTGCCTTGCACAGTCACAGGACCTTGGGTTTCCATTGGTCCTTGTGCAAGTGTTGTGAGACTGCATAGCTTCTAAGATAAAGGTGCACTCCAGTCAGCGTGGCTCAGAGCATAATATATTCAGAGAAGTCTAGAGAGAATATTGCATAAACTTCCCATTTCCACTTGAATAGATTATACTGCTGAGTAAAGGAAAGTGGCTAGGGAGCCAATAACATGGCTTTGCAGAAAAATTTAGAACCTATTAAAGAAATATATGGACCTGTGTACTGGTCTGTGAAACAGAACAAAGGCAGTAGAAGGGAATGAAGAGACAAAGTTAAGCTTATATATAAATGCAAAATTAAAAAATGATGTAATTTTTTTTTCTTAGAGAATATAAGTATTCTGAGGATAACGAGCGAATATTTGGACAACTCACTATGAGGTATCCAGCATTTCTGTGTGTTTAAAACACATTAATGTCACAGAGCTATTGATTTATAAAGGAAAATTAGACAGGAAAGCAATTTAATTCTGCTTTGGTTGCTTCACTAATGCACATCCATTGTGCATTAATAAAAGACACAATAACTAAATAATTTTACAGAGATAAAAAAACCCGTAAATGTGTGATATGATATACCAGAATTGCCAAGTGTAGATTAAATCCTTGCTAAAGCCTTCTGCTCCCCATGCCTGAGTAAGTGTAATCATGGTTTGGATGACTAGAGCTCCTGAGGATGAACAAAAAAAGTCACTCTCAGTCTTAGAGCAAAGGGACATCTGGAGGAGCAAAGGGTGGAAGAGTGGTGTTGACCACTTGAAAAACATGTTTTTTATAGCCCAGTGTATGAGCTAACAGACATGAGGGATGGGTATGATTTAATGAACTGTCAGGCTGAGGTCTGCTCCCCAGTGCAGCACCCGTGGAGCACTCACTGGCCTCAAGGGCACCCAGAGGGGATGGCTCTGAGTATCCCAGAGCTGCTGTTTCCCACCTGCTGTGCCCACACCAGTGACTTGAGCTGGCGACCTGACTAACCCCACTGCCCCAGGTTTTGCTGTTCATCCTAACCAGCCTCCCTGCCCTCCTCCTTCAGGAGCTCATGCTCAGCCATTTTCCTTCCTGAATCCTTGAGCAACTGAACACCCCTATCTCAACAGGCCTATCTTTGACTGTACCTTGAGTTTTCTAGTGTCCTATTAACTTTCTCACAGCTCTTTGTCAGCAGTCTGGGCTCAGGTTGCTCAGTGGGACATACCTAACTTGGCTCTGGTGTGTCCAAAGCAGACTGATTGTCAGGTACCTGGATACCACTTAAGTGCCAAAACTTTGGACAGCCGGGTGGAGGAGATGCCTTCTGCCTCCCTGCATGCCTCCCTAAAGCCGAGCACTGAGCTGTGTGGTGTGCTCTGAAGGAGCCTTGGCAGAGCCCAAAAAGGTGCTCCTTGCTGAGGGCCTGGGATTGCCACATGTCCCCACGGGTGTCTGCCCACTGATGGGGAAATGCCATCACCAGGCTGTCACTGTGCTGTGAGAGCCAAAGTTGCCATCAATTTCCCACCATGTCCATACCTGAGACATTAAGGACACGTTTCTCCCCTGGTCACTCCATACATTGAAAGCCACAGCCCTGAACCCTCTGTGGCTGCTGAATGCCAGTTGTCCTGCACGTGACTGGCTCCTGTCGTTGCTTTTTCCAGGTACTTTTCTGGATAGTTATTCTCTTCACCTTCGTGCACACTTGCATGGAAAAACACTTCACCTCCAGTAATCACACGGTATATCCAGAAGTCGTAGCCCACCAGTTATTCAGCACAGACCTAAAAAATGCTAATTATGGAATGTAGGAATTCAGAGGAAAAGTGGGATAATAGACTACCCTGGAGGGAAGCCGAGCTGAAAATCAGAGGCTGCTTGGGGAAGAAATAAAGAATTCACCAAGGAGATTTTAAGCAAGAGATTTAAAGGACAGAGGATAGTGCTGGGGACAAAAAGGCACTGTAGCATAATATGAGAGGATAATAGCTTGATGCATAAACTAGTGATTTTTCTTTATGCTGAATCTGGAAACTAAAATTATTCATAGCTGTTACAGTACACATAAAACTATGGGTGAAAGAAGAAAGTGAAGGCTGTAGTTTCTGACAAGGCAAGGACACACAGCCTTCAGTAATATATATATTACTGGTGACAGAATGAGGTTTTATAGAAATTATCAGGAACAGTACAAGAGATTCTATATTATCAGCATGTGTTGAAGAGTATCTTCAACAGAACAACAACAGAAAAGTCATGTTCACATTAGAGAGGTAATGCTGGTGATTTATGGAATTTACCTATATTAAAAAGACTAAACATAAAAAAAAAGGAGTAAAACCCTCTTCTCTTGGTAGTGCTTTATGTCCACGCACTACAAAGTATAGTAAAAAGCTGAAATCAGTATTCCCATTGTAAAGGTAAAGAAAATGAAATATGGGAAACTTCTGTGTTTCATTACTAGCCAGACAACACAGAACCAAAACTGAGGCATCAAAATTGAGATGAAAAAATTGGGCCTTTATGCTTGTTTCTCTTTCCATCCATTTCAACCAACTGAAATGGGCAAGCAGTGACATAGGAGAAAACTAATTTCTTCATACCTAACCAAGGGAGAACCATTGGCATGAGGGAAGAGAGACACAGAGCTATATAAATCATAGCATTGGAGTAAGACATGCCAGGAAGGTGTATCAGTGGGGTTTCAAAGCAGTGTTTGGGTCCGTGCAGACTGCCAGTGCTGGCATTTGTGGTTAAATTAGCAGTCACAACAGCCCATAATCAAGAGGGTGCAGGGCAGAGCTCTCCTCCCCTTTCTCTGCCTCTTTTCCACAGTCCCTTAAGCTGAGAATCGTGCTGAATTATGTGTGGAGCAAAGCCTTACCCCTGTGTCTAGGCCTGGCCCCATCACAATCCCTGTAGCATTTTTGCAAATGATTTCAGCTTTGAAACAGACCAGGATTTCTCACTGTCCTTCTCCATCTCCTAATAATATTAAGGTTCCTTGTAGAATGGTTTCTGCAGGAGAGAAAAAAACCCCTGCTGGAACAGAACAGCCTAAAACCTGGGGTAGATGAAAAAAACTAGGAAAAGTAAGACTAATCACATTAATACAAGCCCTGACAGATCTGGCAAATTTTTCCAAAGGGCAACATTTCTTGTACAAGTATTGAAAAACAATTTGAACGAAGTGCTAGAAAATAAACTGCAAGGAGCAATCCCTCTACAGGGCCACATGAATGAGCTAGACCATTTATCTAGGTGCTTTCCTCTCTGACGTCCAGTGATTTGATCCTGTTTACTTTCCAAGGAGGTGTGATCAGAGTGAAACTAGGAGGAAAAATATTTCATCTTTTTAAACAGTCAAACCTTTAATGTCCAGCCTGTCCCCTGAATTTTGAGAATGCAGCTTGAGGTTTTTAAACAAGACCTCTATTGATATCAGTGGCAGGCATTGCAGACCAAACACCCACAGAGCAGAAAACATTTCATTCATCAGATATGGTTAAAGCTATTAACATTCTTTTTCTTGTCACATAGCCACTGTTGATATTTCTAAAGACGTTCTATTTGCTGTCCTCCTTTGATAGCCTTGGAGGAAGGAGTAACATCTCTTCTTAAGGCTGAGCTTAACAGATATCTGGAATCAATAGGGGAAAATAAAACCTGACCTGATGGGTTTGCTTTCTTTGAGTTAGGAGCCATGGAAGGAAATATGATGTCATCCTCTATATTAAACCATTTCTTTGAAAGCATTTAATTGCAGTGTGTTTTGAAGCCATGTATTCAAATAAAGGCAGCACACTATGTTGGCTCCTTCACAAACAGTCTTAGAGTCACATGCTACTAAAGAAAATGTTTTACACTTTTCTGTTCTTGACGCATCAGAGTCATTTTTATCTGGTTACAATGTTATGCATGCAACAGAACTGCAATGATAGTAAAATCTGAGACATGCAGGCAGGACTGTGGGCACAGTATGAAAAAAACTTGAGCAATTGAAGAGCTCCTAATACATTATTTATGGGAAATCAATATTTTTTGTAATAAATACATACACAGGTCTATATTTCTGTTCAAGAAAACAAAGATGTCTCTATCCCACTGTTGGTTAAAAGCAGAAAGCAGAATAATAGGGACATTAGTTCACTAATTTCCAACAGTTCCTCTGGCAGCATCTGGGGAGCCAGCACCAACAGGGTGGGTTTTGCAGGGTGGTTGGCTCTTGAAAAAGAGAAGTTAATTTTTACTTGTGGCAAAGACCTGGTTCCTGAGCAAACAGGTCTCCATTACACAAGCCTGAATGCTCTTTCCACTGTGATGGAGATTTATTTCAGTGTGAGACAGGGACATGTAATAGGCTGTCTGGTGGGAAATGCCCTAGCATGAGGCCTCTTTGAATGCAATCAGATCAAGCGTGTTGATGTGGAGGATCCCAGAAAAAGACTGCAGTGATTCAAGCACTCCTGGAGGAGTCCCTTGGTTTGGGATGGTGTGACAGGACAGTGCCTGGTCAGACTGAGCAGGCAGCTTCTGGTTGCAAAGGGATCCCTGCAGATAGATAGCTTTCTTCTCCTGGATGAAGGGCGTTTGGAGGTGGATGAGCAAGGTAGGAGGATTTGCTCTGTGTGCTAAATGTATTACTGTTTTGTCTTTCCCTGAATAAAGTTCTATTTGTATGTTTTCCCAGAGTTCTTATGAGTGGGAAAATCATACCTAGTGAGGGTATATGGTTTTCTGGCGCTTCTTGGGTGGGGATTTCAACTTGGTTTAATAATTTCCCTCAAGAGATGTGCAATACATTGATGCTATTGTTTTCTGCTCTTATTAACCATCTGTCTGAGGATTAGATGTACACATTGCACTAAGGTAATAGGAATTTTTCAGTTACTCTTACTTCTGAGGCATCCGTGCATGCATACACACATACACACTCACAAATAGTTATATTGAGTTTTTCATGGGAAGTGGGAGGTTTGGAAATGAACCTCCACTCTTTTTACTCTAAGTGACACACTCTCTCCCCCGCACAATATTATACATAAAATGAACCATAGAGAGCTATTTTCCCAAGCAGACAGAAATGCTGTATTTTGAGGTGGGTAACTGTATTTCAAAGCCAGAAATCTGCATGAAAGATATTTGTACAGTGCCATCTGGACAAGCTTTTAATTAACGTGGAAAATAATAAATTAACAGAGGGACTAACAATTTCTTCGTGTTCAAGGGCATAATCATGCAGAGGAAAAAATACCCATCATTATACTTCCAAAGGATTAATAAAGAGCATCTAATGTGGGTTTAAAAAATTACATCAGACTAAGAAAAGAATATTTAAAACATTTTTATTAGTTTTATTAATTGATTGGTTTATTAATTTATAAGAATTCTCTTTTTTATAAGAAAAGATAGCAAGAAAGGATAATGACAGCAGATGAAGAAAAAATCCTGTGTATTCTGAATGTGGGATTCTTTTCACCTAATCAAATAATAAGGATAAAATTAGAGGAGGAAAAAAGGAGAGGGGTATCGCTCTGTTTTGGTGCACATAATATGAGTTTAGCCATCTATCTGTTTGCAATGTGATCACCCTTTTTGCTATCTGAGCATCAGAGGTTAATAAACTTGATTACACTGACAACTGTGTTTTCTGCCTGTCTTCTGAAGTTTTGAAATACAATGTGTGTGAAGACTATTTAAACTGCATTACTTTGCAGTCTTTGGGAAACGTTGTCCCTTTTTAACTACTGATCTGCTTCTTCATCTGATTTTCTTGTGATATTTTTAAACCAGGAGCATTTACACCCCTGTTTTTTGATGATAGGAGAAATCAAAGGGTACTTGTGACCATGAAAGATTTTATTCAGTTTGTCTCAGAACAGATATGTCCTTCTATATCCATATATATACACATATCCTTCTTGTCTGCTGAAACTTATTTCATGACTTCCAGTCTGAGAGGGTGTTTTTACATTCTGGAGTAAAGTCCTGTGGGTTTGTGCATTGCTGCAAATCTGTCTTGTCATTTTCCTTCCTCACAATTTTCTGTAATAATTCTATTAATTTTTTAATGATGTTGAAATCTTGGAATAAACAAAAATCATACATTTTGGAGGAGAAATAAGCAACCAGTAACTCTGCAAGTGTGAAATCAAAGGCGGAGGGAACATATGTCTCCCATTGGAAGCAGAAGCCAACTGATTCAATGTGAGTGAAGGCATGAGGTAACATCTGGACTTAAAGTGAATCACTCCCCAGATGGGCCAGAAGTTGGAACAAGGGGAGAAAAGATTATGGCTCTGATATTTAGGTTACTATGAAGTTACTTCTTTATTCTGCACTAACAAGATTCCTTAAATGACTTAATAAGTACAATATCTATGGCAAAGTCTAACTTTAGGAAATATAATTCAAGCATCAAGACAATGAGTGTCCAGGAGAAAGTCTGATTTCATTTCTAACATTATTCAAGTTTGAGAATAGTTCTAGTGTCTAGTTACTATGTTAACCCTATGAGATGTAGTCTATGGATTAGTGCAAGTTTCTGTGACCTCCAGGTGTTCCTCCCTCTTGGGGTATGTTCATTCTGTGCAGACAGCTAGCTAAGACTGTCTTCATTTTACTGCTGCAAATTTCTGACTGTATTTTTTAGTCTGGATTTTTTCCCTGGCTTGCTCTACCACTCAACATCAAAAATAATCTGTTTCATTGCAGTTATTCAAGTGGATTTAATGGAGTCAGGTTTGCCATTAACCTGACTAAATGTGGAGCTGTGCAACAGAGACTTCTGCATTTGAACCAGCTGTCTTGACTATGGTTGTAATTGGGAAGATCAACTCAGCACAGTCAACAGAATTAAAGATGAGATTCATCTGACCAAATGTAGGCACTTACTTTAGAATTAGGTGAATAGTGCATTAAACTCTTTTGACTGTGATTCTTGCTCATGTTGCTCAGTCTTGCACTGGCATTCTTACTATAAACAGATGTGTTTTGGTTAATCCCACCGTAAGTGGACAATTGTAATTGATTTTCAAAGGAATTATGGCAAAAATCTCATTTTAAAATTACTACCTGCCCCCTTGTCAGTAAGGCTCCAGAAAGCCCATGTCTGATCTGTAGGGAGGAGATTTCAGTTTCTTTCATATCTTATCTGCTCTTCTTCAGGGTTCATTGATTTTCCCTGTTACTCTCCCCTCTGCTTCTTCCATGCTTCCCTCATATGTTGAATAGGACTCTCTCATATGTTGAATATGACTTTACAACAGAGAAAAACGAATGTTTTCGTCTCTCTGAGCCACCACTGCATGACACATGTTTTTGCTGAACTTAATCTATTTTGATCCAGTATCTGTAGCATTGCCTTGAGTAAGGGACCAGGTCTTCTTGTGAGACCACACCTGGAATACTGCTTGCAATTCTGGTGTCCCCAACGTAAGTAGGACATGGAACTGTTGGAGCAAGTCCAGAGCAGGCCACAAAGTTGATAAGAGGACTGGAGTATCTCCCCTACAAAGACAGGCTGAGAAATTTGGGTCTTTTCAGCCTGGAGAAGGGAAGGTTGAGTGGAGACCTCACTGCCTAAAGGGGGACTACAGAGAAGCCAGAGAGGTGCCCTTCATCAGAAACCATAGTGATAGGACAAGGAATAATGGGTACAAATTGAAAGAGGGAAAATTTAGGTTAGATATTAGGAAGAAATTCTTTGCTGTGAGGGTGGTGAGATACTGGAACTGGTTGTCCTGGGAGGTTGTGGATGCCCCAACCCTGGCAGTGTTCAAGGACAGGTAGGATAAGGCCTTGAGCAACCTGGTCTAGTGGGAGGTGACCCAGCCCATGGCAGAGGGGTTGGGACTAGATGATCTTTACAGTCCATTCCAATCCCTTAACATTCTATGAATCATTGTATGAATCTATGATTCAGTGGTGATATGGGTATGTAGATGTTCTCTAGAATCTAGAAATATGCATAAGAAATAGAAGTTTCACAACTTTGCAGTGAATATATTTTATTGACCAAGGACTTGTGTCTTACTCACTGTCTGTTCAGCTGTTGAGACTGTAAATTCCTCAGGGCGAGTGTAGGGTTTGTGTTCTACATCCACCTCATCATGCACATACTGCTCTAAAACATGGGGAGGTGTGTGGGTGAAAGAGGGGAAATTACCTGACGACTTTGCTCTCTAGGTTTATGTTTATTCATCATTCATATTGATCCTTATTCTGCAGAGCATAGGGGCAGCTAATAAGGATGTGATCAATACTCTCAGAAAGTCCCATGTAACTATAAATTTGCATTATTTGCCATTACAGCAAAAAAGAGTGAATGGATTTTGTATGCAGATGTAGAGATGTCATTTGGGAGATGTGAGCATAAAATAATGAAGGTTGCCAATTAGACAAGGTGTTAAAATGTATGTATAGCTGCCAGCATATGTAAGTCTCACTCTACTTATGTGTTTAAAGTGCCTTTTGGATATGAGCCTAGAAAATACTTTTCAAAATAAATGCATTCTCGTATACTAAATTGCAATTCTGTTTAACAATATTTTTTTCTGCTTACAACTGTACCTTTTGATTTTTTTTTCCCTACAACCAAACTTAAAAATTGCTACTTTGAATTATGAATAGATGTTGATGGGCCAACACCACATAAAACTTACTTCCCAACTTCAGCTGCAATGAAACAGCAGTTTGATTTAACTTCTGTCTCCAGGGTCCTTTCAAATACCAGTTACCAGTCACCTTACTTTCAGATGTTGAATTTAATTTTGCAAATAATGCTTCATAACTAGAAAGTAGAGTTATTGTTCTGTTCTGCCAGCCTACTCTGTGTAATGTCTATCCATTCTTTTGAGAATAAATTCATTTGCAATTGTGGAAAAATGTGGTTAAGTAAAGGTGATCTTGAGTCCTTGAGGTTGTCTGAATATTGTTTGATGACATATTGCTGTTGTGCTCATTCTTTATAAATTGTAGGGATTTATTTCTAAAATTGAAAGCTACAATATAAACTGCAATATAAAATTAAGCCACTATCCTTGAATTCTCCACTTGGGACCATGCTTCTTTAGAAGCATAAGTTGTCAAGAATTTGGAGGAGTAATTGAAGTTTCAGAAAATAACTTTCTGTAGAAACTTACAGGAATATTCATGATATATTTAAGTAGGTGGTAAACCATGATTCTTTCTCTTAGACACTTTAGAAGTTATTTTAAATAAATTTTATTATGTTTAATAATAAATAATTTTTAATGAAGAGACACCTGTGTTTGATGTTGTTAAGGGGAATATATTTTAAAAGGAGGGAAATTATAACCATTCTCCAGTTAGAGTTCCACTCGAGAACTTTAACCAGGTTTTTACCCTTCATAGAGAGGCATGCTGAAAATAAAATGGATGAATACTGTGCAGAGCAGAAGAAAAAGAACAGCTATGCAGAGATACAGAATTAAAATAACTTTGAAGATCATGTTAAGGGAAAGGACAGAACGATTCATTTAGGTATGTAAATACTGACTTCTGGTGTTGATTTAGATACCAAATAGCAGATATAACAGCAAAACCCAAGTATCTAGAACAACAGTCAGATGTAACACCCTAAAGCATCTAAAATGCCACTAGACATTCACACCTGGCAACTGAATCCCACCCTTGATTTGAGAAATAATTCCAACGTCAGTTTAGAAAACAGATTTGAGTAGCTAAAAGATCACATTCCAACTGAAGATCTCTTTTGCTTAAGGTAAAAGCAAGTTCTTCTAATCATGTGTCAAAATCATTATCATTGTCTGAAGGGCTGGAGGAATCTTCAGGGCTGGAAAATCAAAAGATGAATTTAACCAGTGACGAAAGACATGCTTGATAGCATCCCTTGCCATTATGACTGAGTGCCTGAATGTGCTCATACTCTCCTTGCAGAGCAAAGGTCTCTTTTTCATTCAAGAATTCTAAATTATTTCCTTATAAGATAGGGAGAAAACAAAATTTATGCTCAGAAATTATCGAGCAACTTCGTGGGCTGATACAGTGAAAGACCAAAGCATGCCTAAGAGAGTGGAATTAGTCCAGCTGAAGGATTGAGGAACTGCGAAAAAGTTCTGCTTCTGCTGTTTTGTTTGGGTAAAACATTTTCTACTGTGCTTTTAAATTCTTGTCTAGGGCATTTAGAACACTCACTGGACATCCTACAGCATGCAGTTTTAAAACAGGAATAAGGAAATGCTGCCTTATTTGATGGAGCAAGGTGATTTTCCAACAAATGTGAAAAAAACAGCGTAAGTCATCTCACAAAATGTCATGCTGGCCTCTTATGCTAAAAGAAGAAAAAACTTTCTCACAGAATGTGTCTTAACTGTCACCATCTTCTAATAGATGATAAGTCCCCAGTGGAAATACAATACATTTTTTACCCATAATAAGGCACAACCCTCTAGCACAACATGGGATGTTGAGGTCAGGCAGAAGCCAGATATGAAGGACTCCAGGCATTTTCAATGTTGCAAAGGACTGGGAAAAAAATCCCAGTTGGAGAAGATGCATTGAATAGTCAAGAGCACCTTTACATGATGCAGAGAAATGTCATTCCCTGGATCTGCATGGCTAGGAGAAGCCATGTTTACTTGTAGGAAAGGAGAGAGGCCACTGGATCTTTGACAAGGGTGATCCAAAATCTGTGATTTCGAAACCTCACTGGGGCTTAACTGAGAGCCTGGAAGTCCACCTAGGGCAATGTCTGGAACAAGGGAAGAAGGAAGCAATTCATGAGATTGCTGAAAGGATCAATGTGATGTAGAAAGGAATGATCTCTCCACCCTTATTCAAATCCCCATGTTTTCCTCATTTCTCTCTGCATTTGACTTCCAGACCTGTAAGTTTCTGATACCACTAGCACATCTCACAAAAGATCATCCTATTTTGCTCTTCTACTCCTCTAAAAAAGGAAGAATTAAGTGCAAATGCATATTTTAATGTTATGTGATCATTCCAGTGCCACTACCAATTTAAATACAGTAAGTTGGCTTTTGTAATCTTTATGCAATGCTACTGATGTATGGATTTCTGGTTGCAATTTATTTAGTATAATGAAGACAAATCAGGATAAAAAAGTCCAAATAAATGACTAACAGCAAATTTAGAATTCAAATCTAATTTTAAATTTTTGTCGGTATTAATATAAATTCAGAGTTATTTCACTGCAGCCATTGAGTTATATGCCTAAATCTATATATTTACTGTTTGTTAAGTAACCTATGATTCAAGCATGTTTTGATTTTGATGTGCTTGTCCTCATCCTCATCAAGCCTTTACAATGATATTTATGCCTGATATGTAAAAGAACGTTTTTCCACCAAAGAAGATATGTGATCACTATTTAGTATTGGAATGGATGGGGGGTTTTGAGTCCAGAAAATTTCATGTTGACATTTTTTCAGGTAGCAAATTAATCAGGCAAAAGATAGAATGCCATTTTAAAAAAATCCCAAACATCTGCTAGTGTTGTTATTGCCAGCTTCTAATTCAGCAATGACAAGTGTATGTTTTTCACAGTGGAAGATTTTATTTTTCAGTTACTGGATGCTCTGAACGAGCTCAGAATGGAAAGCTGAACATGTGCTGCTGACATTCATTCTGACAATAGAAGTGTTCAAACAGTGGTACTTCTACCACCAGTCAACCTTTCTTCTAATCCCCAAATCCATCTATGGCCTGATAAGCTTGCTACCGTGAAGGGCAGAGCAAGATCTTCCTGGAACAAGAGGATGCCTACTGGTCGCAGGGTGACTTGCATTCTTTTAAGGATGATGTCTGTGCTGTGAGCCAATCCCAAGGCATCATGGGAAAATTAGAGGTTGCTTTTATGAAGTGAAGACATTATTGAGTCTACCGGCTCATTTTTCAGTATTGTCACATTTGAGAATTAATAGCTTAATTTTAAACTTCCAGCTTTTTTTCCCCATAAGGATTCTGAAATAAGGCTCTCTTCCTAAGATCTCTGTACACTAACATCAGAGACTGGCTTCTTCTAAAGGCTTGAGAATCCTGAGCACACACATGCTCAGGTTCTGTCTCAAAGCCTTTTTTTCCAATGCCTCTAAGTACCTCTTCATGTTATTCAAGTAGTAAGTGCTGGTGTTTTGGGAGGGTCTCAGCTGGCTTCATCTGGGCTCTGCTATCCCTGTCATGCCTGGTGGGCCCCACTATGATGTTACTGTGTGATAGTAGCCTTAGCTTCTGCCAAGGGCTTGAGTGGGTGCAGTGAGGAGCACCCTGTGCTGTGTGCTGGGGATGGGGTGCCACACATGGCAGCGTCTTGTGAGCTGTATATAGGAGGTGTGGTGCTAAACAAGGAGAATCTGAGGTGGAAAGGAAAGCCACAATATTGTTCAACAGTAGTCTGAGACAATTCACCTTGGATTAACTGGAGAGGAAGAGGATTCTTTATCTTAAGTTTATAAGGAGCACAAAACAACAGACCAGCTGAAGATATAGGGCATTTTAGAGGGCAGTGACATTTTGAACACATGCTACAGTTATTTTTGCCTTTTTTATTATACACATGCAAGCATCAGAAGGGACATTGTGTAGAAAATCACTTACACTGGAGCGAGGTGACATTATGACCATGTTACTCTTCAGCCTTTGCACAGTGACCCAAATGTTCTGTAGGGACATGGCCTGCAGGTGCCACTGCAGCAGCAGTAGATGTGGTGTCCATGGACTCAATGCCCAGCTCTGGAATAAGTAACTGGTGAGGCTGCATCACTATGTCATTTATGGAAAAGTTTTTCTCAACAGAGATTTGAGAGATATGTACAGCATGTTGGACAATACCACCACATTTAGGCCTGAAGTTAATATGTTCTGTTATGGCTCAGCATCCCTGGAAGGGAGCAGGTTGAAGAAGCTAATGATGGGCTTTGGTACTCCCTGGTTTAAAAAAGTTAACCCTGTTAGAAATAGCCTTTGTTCCTTATTTAAATGTTCAGGCAATGAAAATACTGGGAAATGGAGCAGATAAAGAGAGATGTTGAAGAAACTAAATGTATTAGTTAAGATATTCATTTATTAAATGTATTCATCTGTATATTAATTCGTTAAATTTTACATTTATTGCTAAATGCTATTTATTTTTAGTATTTTTTCTAGAAAATACTATATACCAGTCCTTACACTGCCAAAGCTGAGAGGTGGGCAGGCAGGACTGTGGCCAGTCAGCTTGGCATGGCAGAGACCAGCAGGGAGGATGGAGCTGCACAGCCCAGGAAGCCTTTGTGAGGAGAGCAGGATCCTGCACAGCACCACCCCAGAACTGAATCTGTGGGGAGTGACTCTTCCAGCCTTCATCTCCTTGAATCTGTCACTCCCAGGCATCGCCTCCTTGAATCGCTGCCCACCACAGCATGTCATCTGGTGTAAACTCTCTGGCACCGTGGCAAGTCTGCTCCCAGGGCTGGAAGAGGAGTTTTCTTATTCGCAGTCCCTCTCAAGGAACTCTGCCATGTAAAAATATTTTAAGCAGAGGATGACCAGAGGAAAACAGAGGGCAGGAGGCCTTTACCACTGCATGCTAAAGTTGTGCGGTGACTTGTGTGAGCCAATGCCAGGGCCAGTGCCCCCATTGGCACTGGCTGAGACTGGTAAGGGGCTGCAGAAGACTTCTACAATGGCCAGGGGCCAGTGCTGGCTGCAGTAGACATGGACTCTCCTCTTGCCCCCAGGCAGAACTGAAATACTGCTTTTTCTCAGAGGACGATATGGTTTCAGTAGTCAGTGTGAAGGGCAAAAGGGACTATTTGGAAATACAGGACTATTTGGAAAAGTTATGTGAGAAGAGTTGCCTGCTTAATGTGCTTAATCTATGGAGAAACCATCTGTCATTTATTTAAGATTCTGGCCTCTATTTAATTACATTTTCAATTAGTTTGCTTCATGAGTACTTATAAATAGATTTCCCTGAAAAATGTAATGGCTTCAAGTGAGTAATAGGTAATTCACTGACAAAAAAAAAATGAAATGGTGCCTTAAAAGAATTAATTGGTAATGAAATTCTTCTATTAAAGTCAGATATGAGGCATGAGTTACATGCAATGCCATTGATGCCAAGAAAATATTCTTTTCATCTCTCCTGAAAACCTTCTGACTTCTGACATGGTGTCCAAATCCACAGTTTACTGTCATTGCAAAAGGGAATCCATAGTGGTTCCAGTTTCCTGGTTTGAGTCTTACAGGTAGAAATAACTTTTTTTTTAAGAGTATATAGAATCATAGAATAGTTTGAGATGGAAAGGACCTTTAAAAGTTATCTAGTTCCAATCCCCCTGCAATGAGCAGAGACATCTTCAATCAGCTCAGGTTACAAAGCCCCATCCAACCTGGCCTTGAACACTTTCAGGGATGGGCCATCCACCACTTCTCTGGGTAACCTGTTCCAGTGTTTTACCAGCCTTGTTGTAAAAACAATGAGTTTAAAGCCGCTACCTCATGTCCTGTCACTACACGCCCTTGTAAAATGTTCCTCTCCAGCTTTCCTGTAAAATGTCCCTCTCCAGCCAAGAAGGTTGCTATAAGGTCTTCCTGGAGCCTTCTCCAGGCTGAACAACCTTAGTTCTCTCAGCCTGTCTTCATAGGAGAGGTGTTGCAGCTCTCTGATCATCTTTGTGTCCCTCCTCTGCATTCATTCCAACAAGTCAATGTCCTTCTGTACTGGGGACCCCAGAGCTGGACACAGTACTCCAGGTGGGGTCTCCCAGAATGGAGTATCCCCTCCCTCAACCTACTTTTGAGGCAGCCCAGTATACATTTGGCTTTCAGTTTGCACATCTCCAGCTTATGTCAAATTTTGCATCCACCAGCACCTTCAATAAGGAATATGTAATATATACTTATTTCCACTGTAGAACATTTTTCAACTAATAGAAAATAACCTGCTGATACAGTACAAAAAAATTCTTTATGAAATTAAGATCTGAGTACAATCAGCAGGCATTATATATTTTTTTACATATGTATATGTTTCTTCAGGCAAAATCTACAGTGCCGTTAAAACTTTTTTGGGATGAGAATCATTTTCATCCCAGAAAATTGTGGAAAAGCACTTTTTGTAAAAAAAAAAAAAAAAAAAGGAAAAATTTTTCATAGATAAAAATTATTTTCTGTAGCTAGGTAAATTGTTTATTCATTTCTAAATGATAGCCTTCAGATGGTATTAAATTCTTCAGAGTCCACCTAGTACCTGAACTCTCAAGGTAAATTTTTAAGCATTTTTTGCATCAAGGTTCATTTCTTCTGGCAACAAGGGACAGATACAAAGAGCGAAGTCAAAAAAGACAAACAGCATCGAGCATTTGCTAAATTCCCCAACCTACACAGATGTTGTATGACTGAATTAACTGAATACCACTGTAGTTAAAAACAAAGTTTAGCTAAGGAGTTTATTGACAGGATCCTTCTGTGACACAGAAAACCTTGAAAGCACTGGAATTGGCTGAATTGCATTAGATACCTGAGGACAGAGTATCTTACAGAGCAGCTTTTGCTTTCAAAGCTAATTGAGCAGGGGGTACCAAAAGGCTTGTATTTGCCTTCACATTATCTACGTGTCTTATTCTAACTTATTTCACATGCTGATTTTCTGGCATGGGCATGCTTAGACCCATCTGCCAGAGTGCCGCTATGCTTCTTCACATCATAAACTGATGCAGCAGTTGCAGATGAGCAAAGCACCAAGCCCATTACAATATATGTTCTGGGATAAAATGTGCAAAACATGCATATACAATCCTGCTGGGAACAACGAGCTGCAAATCTTGTCTATGTGCTTCCTGAAAAGGACCACGGCTGGAACATTTATACACACTTTTATCCTTAGTGCCTTTGCTGCACATTTCTAGTTTTGTGTTTTCACAGAAAAGGAACAGGAGTTCTCTGAACACACATGGTTATTTGAGAGCTCAGGCCTCTGCACAGCCACTCTGTGACAACTGAAAATGGCTGAGTTTTCAATATGGTTTTCAATACAGTGTTTCTTTGCCACTCTGCAGGAGCACTTGGAATAGCAAAGTTTTGACATTTTTTGTCAAAATCAGAAAATGTCAAAACATGACTATCACACATTTAGGATGACGCATGTCCAAATCCATGACTTCCAGTCTCAGCTACAGCAGAAACTTTCCTCTTCTTTATTCCCTCTACTTTCTCCTCCTAGAAAGAAGGCAAATAGTACTAATTTTATCTCTCATCCTCTCCATCTACCTCATATAAATGACCGTTTCACAGATGGGCCACATCTGCACCTGTTCAATATTTCACCAACACAGAAATAGGACAGAAATAGAGATTTCTGTATAAACTAGCATAAAAACAAATTAATAAACAAATAAAAGTAATTATGTGCACAAAAAATGGAAAAATAAGGACAGGGAAATATAATTCAAATGGCAAGGAGAAATATCTGTTTGCTAACTAGGAGAAATGTCTGTCTGCTAACTATTTCAGAGATTAATTCATCAGCCTCCAAATCTGTATATGAAAACCCCCTCTGAAGCAGCTCCTGAGATGGATGTTTAAGAGAAAGGCACCTCAGATAACCTCTTTGAGGCAAACTGCTTTCTCTCTGATTCTAAGTGAAGAGGTTTGCAGCAAGGCCTGCTGATATGCACCCAGGCTGACAGGTAAAATACGTGCGAAAAACCACAACAGAAATGACAGCACTGGATGAGTCAGGGAAAGATGTCAACGTATTTTTGCCTAACCAAACCCGTGTTTGGGTGGTATAGTCCTTTTTTTGTATCCTCTGTCCATTTAGCATGTCATGGGATCTGTGTTTTGCTACAATGAGTGACTTTCAAGAGGAAAAGATTGCCAGCCCACCCATGGGCTGTGGTATAGGCTGTGTAGCACATAGAACGGGGTGTCCTCAGGATCAGTAGGTGATACAGCAATAAGGCTCAGAAATTAATGAGAATAAGCAGAATCCAACTCCTAGGGCATCTACAATCCTACTTTTGCTAATTAAGAGTATAAAAGGGATGGAAAATGTGATCAGGCTCTGAATATATTTTCCTGCACTTTTTTTCTGTGAGGGCCAAAGGGAATTATTCTGATAAGAGCAAAAATATAAAGGATGTTTTTCTGAGATATTTATTGCATTGAAATATGCACAGAGAGAAACTAGCCCTCAAGAAAAAAAGGGAATTTTTAAAAATTGTTTTCAGCATCCTCTGACTAAATTCCTCAGGCTTCCCAAAATACCCTCTCAGACCCATAATCAGCAGTGGGGTGGCTTCAGATGTACTGATTAAAAGACAGTGAAGTTCTACATTTTCATTAGGAGGACTGTGTCTACATGAGAAAAAAAAAAAAGCTAAATGGTATTTTATTTCATTTACCTCTGAGAGAGATTGTGGAGCCATGCACTGTAGTTCAGACCCTGATATCTGTCCATGTCCATGCCTGTTCCAGTTGTTGGTGACCAATGGCACAACAAATGAATCACTGTCATGTCAGTGAAAAAGGAGATGAGGTCGGCACAGATTAGAGTATTTGATCACATTTATGTTTCTGATGTATGAATACTGTTCTTTTTTTTTTTTTTTGGAAGCCATCTAATGTTGTTCATGGTTGCCCATAGCTGTCCCATTTGCTTTAAAACACCTGCTGTTTCTAAGGCACGGTGATTAGCTAAGGTTCATTACCTGAAGATATAGCTAATAATCACAGAGAAAGCTGTAACTGTCTCAGGTTTTAGCCTGGGATGTGTCTCATTGTGTTCGGACCTCTTCAGCTCAAATGAGCCATTTTTGATGCTCAGGCTGGTTGGGGGGACAAAGGCATACATTGAGAGGTTAATAAGCCAAGAACTGAGCGTGGGGACAGTGCTCTTCTCCTCATGATCCCATCACCACCTCCATCACCCAACCACAGCCAAGTCAATGAGTACAACCTTTCTGTAGTATTGTGGAACTCACGGTTGAAGTGACACAGCCTTTATGGATGCACAATTAGAAAACTTGTACATGACAAGGTGAAAAAGTGCCCAGGCTTCTTGTACATTCTGCCAATTAAACAGACTGTCTGTCTAAGGAAGACTTTGAAATCCATGCTAGGTTTTTGTCCAAGGAGAACAATACTTCTTTGCAGCATGTTATGGGTCTGGGGCAAATACATTTATATTTACTGTACACTAAGAAGCATTCAGCTAGCTTAAATTATGTGAAAGAAAATTATGTATTTATGCCCCAAGGTTTTATTTCTCCTAATGTAGGACTAGTATTAAAAAATGCCCTCCACACTTAGAAGCCTGACAGTTGTCTGCATTTTTGCCCAGGGATTCACACCCGGGGGTCTGTAGTGAGCTGAGAAACAGGAGAAGGTATGCAGCAATTTGTGCCTTTCTTTCCTGATGATCTGCAGTTGCACAGAGAGAAAGGAAGGTAGTCATTTTATGTTTTCACAATTTTATCTCCTTGCAATTTCCCAAGGCCCATTAAAATAATGATGAAGAGATCAGCAATCCAGTTACAAGCAACTCTTTTTTTTTTTTTTTTGGTGAAGGAGCCTCTGGCCCTTCGTATTTTATAAAATAGAAGAGGAATAATATTAAAAAGGCACAGTTAAAAAGGAAAAGATGTGAAATAAAATAGAGCTTGTCATTTAACTCCTGGGATTTATTATACTTAGAGTGATCTTGACCATATACCTTTTTCTTTTCCCTTGGTGCTTACTAGTGTCCACATAGTGGATAGAAAAAAATAAATGATTAGTGCAACTTTTAAAGTGCCTCAAATTTTCAGTGACTTTTGGAAAAATCAGTAGACTAATAACCATCAAACAGCAAGAGATGAGTTACATTACCCACATACATCTACTATATTTATGTGAAGAAGCTATGCAGCAGGTGTTAACTCCAGCTAGTCTTTGTTCTCCTGCTTACTTTATTTACATACAAATTAATGGTTCTTTTCTTTTTTATTAATTTTTTCATCATCAGATGTGGCAAGTGGAGAAATACAAATGACTTTGTACTACAGATATTTGTTATCATAAATGAAGCCTGCTGTGAACTCCACCTTCTTATTTCAGATGGGACCTGGAAGTTAATTAAGATCTCTGCCTTCATCCCTGTAACAGAGCATGTCTATCTGTGAAGGATGGTACATGCCCAGATCTTTGAGTGGGACAGCTGAAATCAAGAACAGAAATTATTTTAAGAGCAAATATTAAGCAAAGACAATAGTGTAACAACTATTTTCTCTTTAGTGGTAATAGGCCTGTCACTTCTGAATGTGAAAATGTTAACTTGCTCTAGTGATTTCTACCCTTCTATTTTTGGATTGATGATGAGCTACATATTTATTTAGAGGTTTCTCTACAAGGAAAGAGGATCTACTGCTGAGCTGTTATCAAAACCTGAACTAATAAGGCATACAATATATCTAAGCATCCTGTAGGATTGCTAGGGGGGTTGGCAGTCTTGAAATGGCCCAGAAGGAGCAAAAAAGCCATAGTGGAAGAATTCTTCCTACCATGAACAGCAATGTCCAGAAAGTTTTGTTCCCTCTGCAGGTCATCTCTGGTATGGATTTGTCTGATGACCAAAGGGTTGTTACCACCATCTTCTCCCAAGGATTGTTCCCAAATTAGAGCTATTTAGTGTCTTTTAGTGGCATTATGACTGTGGTTATGCACCCTCTGTGTTTGTATTGCGGTTGCACCTTTTGTCTCTCTGCACTGCTGTGAATTTTTCACCCTGTTTCCCTCTCTGCCATCTATTCTGATTGAAATTTTTAAGGACAGCAACTCTCATTTGAATGTGCATAGATGAAATCCTCAAGAAGGTCTTTTTTTTTCCTAATAGCGGCAACAGAATACAGATACAGAAACATATTCCAGCGTCAGATTCCTGTTGTTTCATTTCTCACATTCCCATTAAGCCTTCTAACAACAGTCTGGAACTGTTTCAACTTTTTCACCTCTAATATTTGGGTATTAAAATTTTTCTCACAACTGTAGTTGATCACAACTGTAGCTTTTTGAGCTCTCCCTCATCTTGCTATTTTATCTGTTAATGATAGATATATATTGAAATTACAGGTTTCCATGTCAACAAGGTTTCTCTCTTTCCATCCAGCAAGTGAGCTCTTCTTGAAAGCTGGCCAGCTGGCTTTGGGTTTTTTACCTTGGCCTGAGTTTGTGGTGAAAGTTGAAGGTTTATATTCCTTTTTAACTATTTGTGTGAAGGTTCATTGCATTATAATGAATGTGGGCATATTACCTTATACTAAATGTTTGTAATAAGCAGGGGACATTGGTAGCATCTTTCAGCCTTGGCTGTTCTTGACTTCAAGCATGCATTTGAAGTTTGTGTACCACTGCAGTATCAAGAAAAGAGGAGCAATCTCACACCCAAAAGTGTGTGAGGAGCTGTAACTCTGCTTAGGTTCTTTATGAAGAGTGAGATGAACATAGAGGGAAGGTTCAACAAATCTGTCCTCCCTGGTTTATGTAATTCTAAAATTTTTGAACCATCTGTCCCATAAGAAATGTTCTCCATTTCAGAAGAAAAACTAAAAATACTGAAAGAGTGATGGAATAAAAAGAAAAATACACTTGGGAAAAAAATACACTCAGAAACATTTCTTAGGCCCATTTTCTGAGATCAGCAGCTCTTGAAGGGAACCTATTTGCAGTCAGTGTCAGATCAGGGATTTACAATCAGACAAATATTTGGTTTAGTCACAAGCAAATGGTCTATTGAAGTAGAAATGTGGCTGGCAAGTTGGAGACTAAGGCTGAGGCAGGTCAGAGCTGTTGGGGGCCAAGGCAGTTCAGTGGTGTAGCAGATCGTGCTGGGCGTCCTCTTTGGCACTAGAAGGTCCTTTTTGGCACCAGAGGTCATCTCCAACTCCCACTGACCAAGAAGTAGGAGAAGCACCTGGGTGCCACAGCCTCTTAGGAAGGCCTGTAATCCAGAAGGGAAAATATGTGTGGGTCACCGTCTGGTAAGGTAAAAGGCAACACTCAAACTAAAATAAACTTGTAATCATTCTGAAGTAATTGGATTTGATTTATTTGATTATATTTGCCAAATGCAACCTCTGGGTCTCACACACCCTACACATATGTAGTTCTTCATGTAGGTTTTGCCAGGCATCCAAGTGAAGGGCAGTGAAAGTGTGGGACTTTTAAAATTATACCTTCTTCTCTGGAACACGCTAAGGCACAAATGCTTTCATTCCTGCCTAAAGGAACAGAGAGACTTAATAGATTAGCACTCAAAAATGCAGGATGAAGCCTATGAATAAACTCTATGCCAATGCATTTTTATGAACAATTAATGTAGTTGCAAGCAAAATACATCAGAAATTAGAAGTGCAGGGCTTACAAGGATATTCATAAATGTAAACAGCTGTAGAAAAAATGAAATCTTTTGGAAACACAACCAAGGAAATGAAAAGATACAAGTAATTCAAACAAGCATCAAAGGCCTGAATTTCTGAGAAGTTGTTGCTAATGAAGCAACAACTGACATCATAGTGCAGCCATGCTAATGAGCTGTGCTTTATGGATGATAATGAAGTATTTTTTATGAATGCCTAATAAAGACAAAACTGTTGAGACAATGAATAATAATGAAAATTGAAAATCTCCTAGAACTTAAAGGAATTGTGAAAAAATACATTTATGCTGCACTGAGAGCAATAATTACCTATGTTCTTTTTGCATTTTCAAAAGAAAGAAATATAAAGTACCAATTCTCTACAGTATTTAAGCATAAACTTAAAGTGGAGCAGCAGATTCAATTTGGGTGGTAGCAGGCAGAAGAATGGCTTAGTATCCATGGAGAGAAACATATATCCATAGATAACCGAATGTAGGATCTGATATGAATAAACCTGATGGATAGTTGCTATGCTGGGACATATGGGAAACCAGTGGGCAAATACACTGTGCTGTGTGGCTGGCAATGGGCAGGGTCTGCCCTAAAATTTTGGCAATCACAGCTGCATAGATACTTCAGAAAAGGGTAGGAAATGGTTTGCAAACTCCCAAAATACAACGTGGTTTGCAGTCATGAGGTCTACAGGATTAAAATACCATGCTCTGAACACAGAAAAGATCATACAGACTCCTACTTGCAGACTGTAGATTTTATAATCAAAAGCTGTGGATTTAGGGAATATTAAAACCACATATGCAATATTTTACAATTTATTGAGATTAAAGTATTTTTCAGTGCATTTAAAGATATTTTGTGAGCACCTGTAAGCATGAGAGCAGTTACCTGGCATTTCTTTCCCAGAATGACATTCAGCTGTATAATTAATCTCCTTTTATTTTCAAGGCTTCCTACTTTTGAACTTCTAGTAAAAATATTGTTCCTTACATCAACTTTGGTTCCAAGTACTCCTCACAAATAAAATAAAGCTGATCAAACAAAAAACCTCACAGAAAATAACTAAGGCAGGAGGCTTGCAGAGCTACCAGAGCTACCGCCAGGTGTCAGAGTCTGCTAGCGCTGCTTTCAGAACAGCTGTCACAGCTGGAAGTAACGCCGGGGTGGGGGAGAGCGGGTGGCAGGGTGGAGGGGGAGTTGGAGGAAAGGGTTATGTGCAATCTTTTCCGTTCATCTACTGCTCTCTAGACATAGATGTAGCATAAATACTGAGGCACTTGAATATTCTACCATAAACACAGAAAGCCCTTACATGGGAATAACCTTACATGAATTATTATGTCTACCAAAGAATAAAAATTTGTTTACCAGTTAAATGTAAAAAAATTATCATGTTAGTGTGGGATTTATAAGGGTTTTACAGAGAAGCCATCAAGCTCTTTTTTCTCCTGATGATGAATTCTTGTTTCTGCAAAAAGCTCTGTTAGTTTCTGGATTTTTTTTCCCATGTCATCTTGAAATATGGATTTGAAAGTTTTTCGGTTCCCAGCTTTTTAGTCATCTATTGATATGTTCTATTATTAAAAAAAAAAAAAAAAGTAATCTTCTACCTCTTTCTACAAAGACTATTTCTGCAGAACAAGAGCAGTGCTCAGTCTTTTGGTCCATTCATGTTTTATCCAGCACAGCATTTGTCCCATGCTGAGGAGTGTAGCACTCAGCCTGTGAGCAGAGGTCTTCCAGCAGCAGAGTCCTTGGGCCTCAAAAGGAGATGTAGGTCCTTCTGCTAGTCTAGAGGGTGAAATTTGTTCCACCCAAGAGATGTTATGCTCACCTTTCCAGAACATCTTTGCATTGACTCATACCGCTGTAAGAAGCTGGCTATACATACTACCAGCTTCTCTGAGCATTTTGCCTCATTCCTGGTCTTTGGGATCTTGCCACAGTCACTCTTGCATAACACTCAATATATTCTGTCCATCTGTTAACAAGTTTGCCTTAAAGCCCACTCATATGGGTGCACAGCACACGAGGATACAGCCAGTGCTCAGAGGGCTGGTTAAAAAATCTGGCTGGTGTGAGCTCAGAACAGCGCTGACAGCAAGGACTCTGGCATACGTTGAGTAAGTTTTTTGGGGAAAGTCATCTCATGCTTTGCCATACGAGGGCTTTAAGCATGTGACAAACTGCAGGAGTGCACTTAGAACCCACCAGGCACAGGCTTGTATGTCTTATTAAAGATGAGAAGGTTTAAACTTGATCACCTTCTTAGTCAGCTGCTTATGTTCTTTGCTGTACTGGAGCCTCAATATTTAATGTCTCCAGCAGGAAGCTTTTAAATTTTTATTTCAGCATCTGGTGTTATTTAAGTGACCAACATGGAAATGTTGTCATCTAGGAAATAATATAAACTTTTTTTTCCTATGTAGGTATAGCTTCTTTATACAGAAAATGAGAATACCAAATATGTCAACAGCTACTCTTACTCTAAAATCTATATATATCCTTTGTCACATCACTAAAATATTTGTTTATCCTAGATGTCACTCTCTGCAGTTTGTGCTTTAAGTTTGTCCAAAAAAACCTATGAAAATCATTCTGAACTTCTTCTCGGACTTCCAGTTGTGTAGCAGCCACCCATCATGTTCTTGTTGGGTTTTTTGTGTGCTCATTTCATTTGCTTGGTTTGTTTTTCTTTGGGTTTTTGTTTGTTTGGTTGGTTTGGCTTTTTGTCTAATGAAAGCATCCTATTAGATACTCACTTTTCAGTCTGAGGGCAGCCTGGAAATGAAAAGATGAGATAATGAAATTCTAATGGCCTGTAAAAAATGAGTCTTTTATTGTGATATTTTAAAGTTCTAAATATGTTCTCTTGCTTCTGTTTCTGTCTGAGTGCAGAATATGTGCACAGCGCTTTAACAGACCAAGTGAATTTGTTTCTTGCTAACAACTTCTTTATCTAAGTATATATAATGCAGATGGCTTTAGTCAGACTGTATTCATGTAAGTAGGTAAACAAATAAATAGGAATATATTTAATGCATGTACTTAAAATGAACAGTTCTTATTGCAAGTTTGGGTGACTAGTGGAAACCAAGACTATAATTGCTAGTTACCTGTCTGTGTCCATGCTTAGGATGAGTAGCTAGGACTCGGCACAAGCTCACTATATGCTCAAAAAAGAAACACATGTGACATTTTAGATGTTGACAACTTGAAAAAAATAGAGCACATTAGCCAAGAATTATAGTATGACTTCAGTTATTTAATTTATTGACTGACTTGTCTAATGCCAAACTGAAGGGGTGAAGCACTTAGCTGAAGACAGATGGTCAGCGAATCAACATTTCTGTGGAGAGTGATGCTTTTATCTATTTTTTCAGTTGTCTTAGTGTTATTATCGCAGTATTGATCCAAACATTGGATTTTGTATCAATTTACATCACCTGATATCATATGATCCGGATAAGAGCAAATGTAATCTTTCTCCAAGAAAGATGCAATTTTAATAAGCCTTCAGGAGAAAACAGCTGTGGCAATTTTCATGGAAAAATAGAGGTCAACCCATTGTTTACATGCATATTTAAATCCTTTAAAAGCATTATTCTGCATACACATTTCTGTTACATTGCATTTAAAAACGTTTTGTTCCTTGCTGCTTGGGAAGGTATCAGTGATCCATAATGCAGAACCTCCTGTTTTGAGCACCACTGCACTAAATGGTATTAAACAGGCTTCTGCTAGCCCTGTTTTACAGTTTTTCAAATAGGAAATATCTTAAGGTTTGGAGATATTTTTCATCATCCCATTGAAATGTTCATATTTTTGTGAATCAACAGCTTCTAAGATGGAAAATGTTACAACTGCATTTTTGTGACCAAGTTTACTGCTCAGGTGAGTGTTAGTCTCTGCCTTTTCCTGCTCTGGTGCTCATGAGTAGAAAAGAAAAAATAGGGGTGTTTAATTTTCCTCCACATAGTGTATCTGGGCTCTGTGGCAGTACAGACCACTTGTGTAAAACTTGGGTGAAAATATACAGAGTGAAACTCTGCACCTCTAACACATGTTGAACTGGGACTGAGACAACTGACTCCTTCCCTGAGCTGCTCTTCAACCCTTAGGGATCATCTAGGATGGATTCAGTTCTGGACCAGACACTCCCAGCTCCAGATCTCTGGTTTCAAGTGTCTATGAGCTAGAGGCTGATGCCATTCCCCAAGCATCGCTGTTTAGTGCTATTTGAGATGCCCTGAACTGCTGAAGACTTCAGCATGTCTGGCAGGAGAGCAGTGCAGGACCTGCAGGAAGCCTCATGCCCCTCTGGGACAGCAGCTGGGTACCTGGTGAGATCCCAAACTTCATTAGGCACCCGTGCATGACATGCTGTTCACTGACTGGAGCGGGAACTTAGATGCCTGGCTCACTTGTACATCCTGTGTTCAAACACATATGTGTATAAAAGCCAACAATGAATCTCACCTCTAGAGTAACAAGCAGAGAAACAGGACATAGCAATAAATTTTGAGATTCATGAATTATTACTGTTTAGTATTTCTTCTTAATAGATCAGGAGGACCTAAGTCCTTGCACCAATGAGGTCAGATTTTGTACTAGTGATGCTTAAAAGCCAGTTAGCTGTCCCCGTGGAAAGGGGTTTGGGTACTGGGAGAGCAGGACAGGAAGCAGCAGGCTGTGGCAGGAAGTGTAGGAGCAAAAGCATAATTGTGTTTAAAAAGCTAAACAATGGTTGATGTCTCTTGAAATTGCTTTTTCCTGAGGCAACTTTTACCTGCCTGGACATGAGGTATGCCTTCAAGTGGTCTTTCACTCACAGAAAGAATCTGGACTCTTTTGTGTACATGGAAAGAGTGGAGGTTAACATGAAGGTGGCCCTTCAGCTAGTGGTCAGTGCTGTCCACTGCAAAAAAAGACAGGCTAGGAACAGGTCAGCCCTACTTCAAGGGTGAAATTTTGCTCTTTTGAAAGCAAGGATAAAAATCTGTTTAGCTCAGGTCTGGGACCTGCTGATTTGTAGACAAAACCACTTAATTATTGCACTTAGAAAAAAAAATTTTTGCTTTTTCTTTTTCTTAGCCCATAGTGTATTTTAGCTCCTATTTCATTACATTTTCTTTCTTTTTTTTTTTGGTTCTCCCAAATAATAGATTGTTTTCCTTTTCTTTCCTCTCTGAAAGAAGAATTTGTTTTCTGCCTTCACTGATATCCATTATTAGCATTTAGATGATTCATTTTTCCTGGTAATTTTTCTTTGCTTATAATTTTTCATAGGAGGCAGAAAATTTTCAAAATTCAGAAAGGATTTAGTTATCATGTTTCTCCTCTGGCCAATAGATGGGACTCTTACCTCTGATATCCCTTCTCTCTTTGATTCTTATCACATAGACAATAGTGCAGAAACCATTCTTGAAATCTGAAGTGTGAGGGATATAAACAAGGGACCTCTGCAGCTGTTAACATCTCAAATAAGCCAGATATGCAGGAGTTTGGAGACAGCAGAACTTGAGGTTAGAACAGGTTTATCTTTCAGACAGAGTGTTTCATGAACAAATTAAAAATACTTATCATCTGTCTTTTTTCCTCCCAGGAAGGATGCCTATCATGGGAGTCAGTTAATGTAATAAATAAAAAATAAATCACCAAACAGGTCAAGTTGATTAGAGGAATTAATCATGACTTTGTTCCTGTTGCCTTTTACTCTCAGATACAAGACTGACACACAAATTGCTAAAACATATTAGGAGTTGACCTGCATTGGAATACAAACACTGGATTCTGTGGGAAAGAACTTATTTTGGGTGGGAGATAGTTCCAAGGTGAGATGGTTCGTGGAAGTATCTGTTTCCTTATGTTTCTTGTGAAATGTACATGGGACATCAGTGGATTTCAGCCTAAATGAAAATGCACCAGCTCCCAGGGTAGACCTGAGGACTCCTATGTTCTGGCTTTACTGGCTGAGAAGTTGTTGGTGGAAATACTGGGATATTATCAGTGTCTCTTGCAGTCAGTGCCCTGAACTCGATGGTAGGGATGCTGGGACCTCTCTGCTGGCTTTTGTGACTTCAGAGTAACCCTTCTGCAGACAGTCGAGGAGCTGAATACCTGGAAGACCCACTGTAGTTAATGTGGTGTTCAGAGAGTGGCCCTCCAGGTTTAATTTCTATTGCTTTTCCTTTCCCCAGTGAAATGCTTTGATTACTTTAACTTGTCTTTCCAGCTTTCGGAATAGAAAGGAGAAGATAAAGTCCTACAGCAGAACTACAGTGTCTCACAGTGGAATATGTTTTATTTTCTAGCCCTTGAGATGGCTGTGAAATGGTGAGCAGTTTTGTCTTCAAGGATGCATTGCTTTCTGTTGCCCTTGTTGCATCATTATATCTGCACATTTCCCTTTACAGTGTTCCCATGTGTTTGGTTCCCCTGTGTATTGTGCTTTGTGCCTATTGCCCGAGCACCTTGGGGGATACTCAGCAACGGCCTGGAAAACATCACACATTAGGATACAAATTTGAGTGTATACAGTGTGTGTGTGTGTGTGAAGCAAATACACAACACTGCCTCGAGGGCATTTACCCACATTGATCACATGAAAATGGATGATGCCATCAGGCCCAATCTGATGGTGTTGAAGTAGATGACCATCAGTCAGAATAAGCAGCAACCAGGGAATTATGCATGACTTTTGACACAGAAGAGTCACACAGAAGAGATATGAAAATGTGAAAAATTGTGACAAAGCTGACTTTGACACATCCAGAAGCTACCCTATCAGCATTACCACCTCTGCCCAGGCCAGGCAGAGCACCATTCCTGAGGGCTGGGGTGTGCTGTGGACTGACTGTGCCCAGTTGGCATGGGAGAGGACAGTAGCGCTCTGGGGGACCCATACCTGCAGCATGCAAGGCTGAAAACACAGGGTGCTGACATTTACATATTTATTAACATTTCATTAAGTGCCTAGCGTTGTAGATATTACTGACACCATCCTAATTTTACAGAAGACTGTCAGGAGGCTTTGCCTCTGTGTGTGTCTATCTGGACCTTGTGCCCTGAACACCCACGGGCAGCTGGAGAGCAGTAGCTGCACTCCTGGAGCGTGTCTCAGCTGTAGTTTCATCCAGATTAAATCAGTTTCACACAGAAAGAACTCAGCACTCCAAAAGCATTCCCAAAACATGGAAAACAGGAGTAAATGGGAATGTTGCTGACTCATCCAGCAGAGCAGCTAGTGCATGTGTGCTCTCCAGTGAATGGAGTATGTTCCCATCACATGGATGTCTCAGCCAGCAGGCTGGAGGCAAGAATGACCTACAGCAGAGGGGCATTGAAAACCTGAGTGCTGAGCTGCCTGCAACCAGCACAGCTTTGCAGGTGGCATCTGCCTCTCCCACCTATGTTTCACTAGCAAAATCAACAAAATCAACATCATGGCCTCATGTTTTTCTGTAATAAAAATTCCAAATAAACTAGATTAGTATTCTAATTTATTAGTATTTTTTATATTCTTTTTCAGTTAAAAGCAGTCCTATTTTTAATTTCAGATAATTCAAGTCCCAAATGGCAAGGAGGAGAATGTGAAACAGCATGTGTTGGCTACAAAACATGGCAATCCCTTACTGAGCTGTCATCACCTGTGACTGACTGCTATAGCCCACCAAAATACCTTCTCTATGTTTTTTTTTTTTTTATTAACAACTGGTATGCCACTTTATCCCGTCTTTAGGCAATAAATGAGCTATTACACTTCCATACAGCAGGCAAATCTGGCAGCTGATAAAATGAAATGCTAATATCTTTTGGTTTTACAGTCTCAAGAGACTTTCCTTACTTTGAAAGAAGCAAACTCCACCACCTGCAAGCTAACTGTCAGGTGAGCTGGGTGTGCATTAGTCAAAGGGCTTTTGGCAAGTTGTGCAGCAGCCGTCTCGAAGCACATGGAAAGGAGTGGAGGCTTTGATCATCCATTGATTAAAACAGAAAAATCGGGAAGGCAGAAGGGAATTTCTTTATAATGTTGAAGATCTGCAAACAAAACACATCATTCTTTTTTACAAGGGCTTTCATTTGTCCCCAGGCTGTCAGCAGGGTGGCCAGACTGTTTAGTCAGATCAAATGTCAGGTCAAATGACCAAAAGTTGTATTCGTTCATGCTCTCTGCTCTCGGATTCCCTTTGCAATGCTCACTAACTGTTGTTTGCACAAAGGCTTTGCTCGGGACTTGCTGCAGTGAACAAATGTGAAACTGTATGTTCTTTACAGGGCAGCTCAATGTCCTGCACATACATATTGCACAGCAAGTTCAGGCAGCATACATGTCTCTGTTTTCCCTTGGAAGGGCATTCTTCCAGCCCACAGAAACACCTCCTATTGCCATATTTTGTCTGAAATTATTTCATTCATTTTCTGAAACAAAACAGCAAGGTTACAGAATACAGGGTTTTCCTGGTTCTTTAAGCTGTTGTTAAATATTTCTCTAGAGTCCTAAAAAGATGGATTTGTTTCTCTCTTACTTGCCTTCCCTTCACTCCCCGAAATATGATTAAATTGATGACCTGCACATTTAGAGAGATGAGAGGAAATATCTCCTTATGTTGCACATGATTAACCTCTAACTTCACCAGTGGAAGAGCAAATTACTTCAAACACTGCAGGTGTACTTTGAAAAGGGCAGAACAATTTAAATGCCTAGTAGCTTTAGAGACAAATTTAATTTATTGAAAGTAATGTGTCATTATACTTTTAAATGCTGCATGGCTGTATTGGAAGACAGGAAGCAATATAGTTTCCTCCAGAGATAAAACTGTCCAACATATTAGCAATTTTTCTATTATACTTTCTCCAAAGTATAATCATCAGTGTTGATTGTCTGAAGCTGAGTTTATTGAAAGAATAACCTGGGCAAATAGTTCTGCTTTTCATGGCAACTTGAAACCATAATGATATGCTTCTGACCTATGATGCACCTGTGTGTACCTCTCCTGGCCTTTACACTTGTGAATGATGAGTAAGAGCCTCATTAAACTGCTCGGAGGCGGTGGCTGTTTGGGTGAGGGGTTAATTCTGTATTGTGGTTGTGATGGGGGCTGGAGCCTGGCAGCCCAGGATTCAGGCAGGCTGCACTGCTTATCATCCTCTTGTCTCTCTGCCCTTTGTCTCCCTCCAAGGGCTCCACACATCATCCTCAGTGCACAGAATGTGAGGACATTTTACAGTGTTTTGTATTCCTGGGGAAATGTGAGTGCTAGGTCAAATGATGCTTTCAGCTCCCTCTGGCTAGATATATTGATTTAAGTGTAGTCCATTAATGTAATAATTATGAATTCATGACACAGTGTTTTGTACTCCTGTCCAGAACAATTATGGTCTCATAATGGCCCCATTTTCCAAGTACACTTGAAACCCTTTGTGCTGTCTACTAGAATGAATGACCTTCTTTGACTCCTATTTCAGGCAAATTATATAAACAAACATTTCTACCCCGATTCTCCAGAAAAAATAAAACCTGAATCAAGCAAGCAGTGACAACAGAAGTGCCAAACAAACTAAGGACCTAGGATGGCGTTACACAAAATGGAGCTGATCAGTTTAATCCAGGAAAGCAAGCAGTTCTCTCAACTCTACTTTACCTGTATTTAAAAATGAGTGCTTTAATGAAACTTACTATAATTTCATAAATTTTGATATTTTTTTTTTCCTTTTACTACTGGGAAACTAAGAGACAAGAAAACTAACATATAACTATATTAGCAATTTGTAAAGGTACCTGTTTTGTGTGGATGCCTGGCTCCCTACATCTTGCATGTTCATATTTCCCTCCTTCTCTGCTTTTCTCCTTGCAGTGGAAGAAGAGCATCTATCACAGACATAAGTATTGCACAGCTCAGAGCACCATTTCTCCATCTGAATTGACTCTTTAAGTAATGCATAGAGGCATGGTCAAAAAAAGTCAGTCTCTTTCCCTTCTATGCATCTTTCAGACTCTTCACAGGGAAATCCCAAAAGACTCCAAGGTGTTTCAGCTTTCACAAGAACCACTGAGCACATGCTGCAGAGACCTAGAACTTGTGTCACAGCTGTCACTTTTTGGCATTTGCTGTACTTTGCAGTTTATGTCTCCCACTTCAACATCTTACTATTCCTTTCATTTTGGTGGTTGGAATTAACCATCATTTGTTTTTGCTCCTTACCCCCAGGAGAAAGGAATTGTACTATCTCTATTTCCAGTCTCAGTTGCAGGGATACTGAGGGGCCATTTGGGAGCTGGAAAAGACTGCTGTTTCACCACACTGTGTGGTGAGGTATGCAAGGATTTGTTTCCAAGGGAATGATCATAGTCTGTAGGAAAAGAGGGCTGAATTGCCCACCTCTACTGGCCATGACAGCTGGTGATAACATGTCCAAGAAAATGGAACCTGAAAAGGATGACAGCTGCCTTTCTGAAGATTAAGACCCACTGATCAGGGCAGACTGTCAAGTGTATCTACAGGGATATGGTCTTCACCAAGAGAAAGCCACACACCCTCCCAGGCTCCCTCATGTTTAGCAGTCTAGTGCAAAGGAGGGGCAGGTGGACTTCTGCTTACCCTGGCAGCCAGCAGGGAGGAGCACCAGTGGGTGGAGGCCACCTCATATGGCTCCTCTTTATCTGGGAGATCTAACACTGGGAGGCACTTGTGGAGCAGGATGGCACCCAAGTGCTTTGCTTGCCATGCTCTTGCTGCCCAAGAGGGAAAAGTATGATGAAGGGCACGAAGTGCGAATCAGAGTTGCCCATTTCCATGCGAACAATAGGGAAAGCAGCTTCCAAAACCACCCAGCCAGTTTCCCTTCACACAGTGGGAACAGCAAACTGCTGAACCTGCAGTCTACCATGCTGACATGTGCCCAATGTGCACCATATCTGCATGGTTTGTTGCACCCTAAGGGGACACTGGAATGAAGGTGAGACTCAAAAACAGTAATTATTTTTCAGACAAATGAAAAAACAAGCATTTGCTTCATCTGCAATGCACAAATGTCTCCTCTTCTCTTCTCTTCTCTTCTCTTCTCTTCTCTTCTCTTCTCTTCTCTTCTCTTCTCTTCTCTTCTCTTCTTTTATAAACAAGTCAGCAATAAAAAAATATTGTGGAAGGATGTTTTGTTATCAGTTCCACACAGCTGTAGCTTAAAGGAGAGAAAACTCCCTGAAGCATTCAGAACTGTCAGTGCAATGACTATGGCAGAGGTGCCCATCTGCAGAAGGTGCACATCCTGGTGTGAGTTTCTACCTTGACCTCATGAAAAATCCTTTCATTGCAAGTGATTCCAAGAGCTGACCACAGTTTCACTGAGCTGGATTGGAAAGGACTGTCTGTTTCACAATAGCTGCTGTGCAAATTATTTACATTAGTAAATGTCAGATCTTTGGGATGGAAAAAATCGATTGCTTTTACAAGAGAGGGTAACAGAAAATAGTGTTAGTCAACGTTTTGCGTTTTTAAGACGGAGAAAAAGATGTGGTCCTTTCCACTCCCAAAATATAGTTAGTTTAATTAGAAAATGCAAAATGTAGTAACAGGCTTGAATTTCTTGTGCTTTTATTTCCCATTTATTAGATTAACTCTTAGAGCAATCCCTCTTAGTTCTTGGTGCTATACAAACATAAAATAATTGTCAATACCTGTCTGATGGGTCAAAAGAGACAACAGAGACCAAAAGTAGGATATAATATCCTCAGTTATATCTGGGCACCAAGGCACAGAAGAGCTAAATCATTTTCTTAGGTCATGGATAGTATGGATAAACATTTCTTGATCCGGTGACAAACAGTTCTTGTCCAGTGCTTTATACATTAATGCTATGTACAAACTGGCATAAATGCTCCTTTTAGCTAATTTAGTATGATGAACAAGTGTGTTTAAATTATAAAGTTTTGGACCAGAAGTATCATTATTACCAGATTTTTTTTTCTATTGGCATGTTGTTGGGATTTAGTCCTGGGCAGTCATACATTTGTCAGACATTATCATAAATACTGCTATTGTAATTATCACCCTTCTCCCCTTAAAGCAAGAAAAAGTATTTCAGACACAGCTATTCTTTTCTGGAAAGTAGAACATTATAATGGATGTGTCTGTCTTATCCTTCTGAGTGAAAATCAGTAGTATATAAAACTAGGACTTATCTTTAAAAAAGTAGTGCTTTATGGAAAAAAGAAAGTATTATTTTGCTGGATCTTCAGAGGTATCTTACTAAGGCAAAAGAAAATTAAAATAACCGAAGCTGTTTAAAGACTCAAAACCACAGTTCACAGTCCCCTTGGAGGCATATGAGAGAGCACAGTAAGAGAGGAAGGCAAGCGCAATTTATTTGAGAAATTATTTTTTTTGCCATTTTCTTCCTCCTACTTTTTGCTCCTCTCAAATGTCTTTTTCAGTGCTTCCTGTGATACTGACTTGAATACTGATGAGTTAATACTTGAATATATATGACTAAGCTGAGGGATTTGAAATTTGTCACCACAGGAGATGTCTGTCTTTTCTGGCTGGAAGCTGAGAAGTTTAGCAAGCTCTGTGGATTTTTTTGTAAATTATGAAAAGGAGCAGTGCAGGAGTTATGTTCCTCATTTCACCAAATGAAATACTTTTTTCTTGACATTAGAATAAAGAAATGAAATAACAGATGTGAGGATGTGATAACTATCAGCCAAGGTGTGGGAGACTTCATAAACTCAGTAGTGTTGACAGTCAAATCAGCGACAGAGGCTTTGCATTTGGGTGCTGTATCTAAAAAGGGAGTAAGTACAGCACACCAAACCTCTGTGCCATGCTGCCCTGGCTCAGAAGCACAGAGGGAGGACCAGACAGGGTGACCCACCTGGGGCTGAAGGGCCCCTGCTCCACTGAGAAATCAGTTCACTGGCCACGGCAGCCAAGCTCCACGATGAGCAGGGACACAGCTGTGTTAGATCCCTTTTTCAAGGACCCAGAATCATGTGCAGCTTTCTTACACTTTTGTCTTCTGAAGTCTTTTATAATTCCATTTTCACTGGTGATTTTCCTCTCTCTGCATCCTTTTTTTGTTCCACAGCACTCCTAGCAGACAGGGCTGGGGAAGGTGCTGGGTTTTGTACAAACCTGTCACTCAGATCAGGGTCTCTGAGGTGTAAGTTAACTATCCCCAGAACATTGGGAATCACATATTTTCTCATGCACATATTTTCTAAGTCAGTAAATCTGCTGAACCAGAGTTGCTAGAATAAGTCTCCACCTTTAACAACAAAAGCAGAATCATTAACCTTTTACTAAGAACCAGAGTCACCTCAATGTACCTGGACTGAAATTAAACAATAAAAATATGAAAAATTGCTGTGGGGATGGGGAGGAGGGGGTAAAGGAAGTAAAATCCAACTTTTTGTTTGTTTGGTGTTTGGTTTGGTGGGGTTTTTTGGTTGGTTGGAGTGTTGTTGTTTTTTTGGGAGGGGGTTCTGTTTTTGTTTTTTGTTTGTTTGGGTTTTTTAACATACTTCATATTTGGTGAATCAGAGTCCAGAGTCAAGAACCAAGGTCTTAGAGGTGTTGATAATTCATCTGAATCTCTTCTTGTGTTCATATTATTATAAAGCCTGTAAACTGTCAAATTGGAGTGATTTAAGCTATGTTCTATGAAACAGAAGTAAAGGATAGCTTCTTTCTGGGAGTTTTTGCAGTCAGCCTGTGGAGTACTTTATTTAAGGAGAATAAAACCAGCAGGGAGCAATTTTTAATTTCCTGTTAGACCAGCCAACATTTTGGGATCCTGCAGATTTATTCTGTCAGAGGAAGAAACCAATTCTGGAGCCTAGTTCACCTTTGGTATGATGCTTCCTGTATACCAAAAGTATAAAGAAAATCTTGTTTGTTTGAGCACAGAGGGATCAGGAAAAAGTAAGAATTTTCTCCTGGGTTTAGTTTCCATTTTTTGTCCTCTTTTCAGTCACCACTTTGCTGAAGTTTGCATTTCCCTCAGGAGCAATTAACTGCTGTAGCTGAGCCTGCAGCATTGCTCTGCCCCTCACCCTGCATTCCAGCCTCTTCTGCTGTGGTGTATCTGCCCTCCTTTGGCTGCATGAGCCGTTTTGACTCATTCACCCAACAGGACACTAATTCAGATAAAAACAACAGAAAAAGTACTTTGAGAAGGGCAACTTATTTGGAGACCAGGCAAGTGTCTAAGCTGCAGCTGGGCTGAACGGGCTCTGAACTGGCTACTCATATTCATGAGGCAGATTTGGGAATTGACGGATAGGTGTGTCACTGAACTGTTTCCAAGAACCTTTAATACACAGGGTAAAAAAAATCACAAAAGATACCAATGGCATTTTCATAGGTTTCTTATTTTTCTGACAGGCTGTGCTTCTCCCATAAAAGAAGAGGCAAAGGAAGAACATCTCTTCCTTTGTGACTCATTCTGCACAGTAACATCTTCATTGACTTGAGGCTGGTAAAACATTTCTGTTTCCCTTTCCTATAAATGCATGGCCCTTGACTCCAGGGCTTTCTTCCTTTTCAGAACTGGGTGTTGTTTTTGGTGTTTTTTTCTATAATACTATGAAATTTTTTTGTTGTTTGAGTGGGGGTTTTTTGCCTTGATGTGGGAACTGTTGTCAGTTCAACAGCTCTGCCTCTTTCCTTTCCTGTGTTTTTGGACTGAAATCTTGAGTGCAAAGTCATGGAGGATGTCTGCTGCAGAACCTTCACTTTGCCTTGACCTTGATTTATGTCTTTTCCTTATTTGATTTGAGTGAATCATCAGTACCCACATTTCTGAGATATGAGATGTTGATGCAGACAAATGAGAGACAATCTACAAATTATATTCTGGAGTCTTCTCTGGAGTTACTTTCAATTTATTCTAATACCTCCATTTTCTATCCAAACAAAATGCTATCCTAATGCACTTATTGTTGCATGATAAGCAGTGTGAAATAGACTTTGCTGAGGATTTTTAGTAGCTGTTTAAGTTTCTCTGAAGTAATTTTACAATTTCTGTCTTAAATTACCCTTCTTGGATCATTTATTCTGTGAAATGAATGATGTGTGTACTGTAACTGGCTTGCTAAATAAGTTTTGAGTCCTCTATGATTCATGTGCTTATTCTTGTCAGGAAAATTAAGCTGTAGACTATGCAAGTATCTCAGACTTGCATAGAGCAATTGCCATAGAGCAATTTCTAGTGCGTTCTGGAAACGCCTTTGGTGCAGCCATGACCTGCTGGAGCTTCATGACCTGCTTGAGGGAGCTTCATCCAGTTTTATCCCTTTTTCCATGCAACAATGGTATTTGCAGTTCTGAGTTGGTGTGTTGGGTTTGCATGCCAAGGTTTTGGTAACAGGGAGGCTACAAGATTTGTACAAGGTATTGTGATAAGGTGTTGGAAAGTTCCCCTGTGTTTGACAGAGCCAATGACAATTTGCTCCAAGACAGACTCTCTGCTGGCCAAGGCTGAGCCCATCAGTGTTGCTGGTAGAGCCTCCGGGGTAACATATTCAGTAGGGGAAATAAAGTGGCACAACAGTAACTGAGAGAGAGGAGATGGGATATGTGTGAGAAACAGCCCTGCAGACACAGGGTTCAGGGAAGAAGAAGGTGGAGGAGGCACTCCAGGTGGCAAAGCAGAGACTCCCCTGTAGCCTGTGGTGAAGACTATGGTGAGGTAGCCCATAGAGGTCCATGGTAGAGCAGCTATTCACCTGCAGTCCATGGAGGATCCCCCTGCTGGAGCAGGTGGATGCCTGAAGGAGGCTGTGACCCTGTGGAAAGTCATGATGGAGCAGGCTTCTGGCAGGACCTATAGCCACATGGAGACAGGAGCCCATGCTGGAGCAACTTTGCTGGCAGGACTTGTGCCAAGGGGGACCTCCACAGTTTCTGAAGGACTGCACCCCGTCGAAGGGACCCAGGCTGAAGCCATTTGTGAAGAGATGCAGCCTGTGGGGAGGACTCACAGTGGAAAAGTCTGTGGTGGATGGTGTTATGTGGGAGGGATCCTATGATGGAGCTGGGTAAGAGACTGAGTAGCCTTTTTCCAGGATTGATGGCCTCTTTAGGTCCTTTGTATCTCCTGCAAAGATTGGTCTTGGGGTGTTCATCATGGTTTTCGGACAAGGACTTTTGGAAGAGTACAGTTGCTGAAAGGGACTCACACAGACACTAGTTGCTAGAGTCTTCACAATGCCAGCCTACCTATTCACCACAAGCTCATCATATTTTGGAGCAAACCTGTGTAGAGATGTGGCAAGGAAAAAAAGCCTGAGCCCTTTGCTACTTCATCACTACACATTCCCAACAAAGCTACAGATTGACAGAAATTCAGATGTATAAAGGCTCTGCTCCAGCTCCGAGCACCTTTTCAAACAGCCATGTGTGGTGGCTTAGTTTTCTTGGGTTTGGTCTGGGCCTTCCCTGGTAACAGGGTTATAACTAAGGAAGTATTCCACACCATTCCTTCACATAATCAGGTGTATATAAAGACAAGGAGGGAGGTTGCCTCCCTCTCTTCCTTTCGGGTGTTTGGCAGACATCAGGTCTCAGTGTGTCATCATCGCTCTTATCTATATGAGCTGAGGCTTAATCTGAGAGCTGTTGTCCAAAAGCCGCATGGAGGTGGAGAAACTGCTTCTCCTGAGGGGAGTTTGGTGGGAATTTATTGTGTTAGTTACTTACTGAGCTTTTCCCTGAGTTTATGGTGTGTGTATCTGTTTTGTTTTGGTTTTACCCATTTTTGTTCCTCTTCCCTTTCCCTTTCCCCCTTTTTCCCTTTTGGTGTTGTTTGGAATTCTTGGTCTGTATATACATAGTGTTTAATTGTATATAACTGTAATATATGTGAATATATATATACTTTTATTACAATTTTCTTCTGGTACTTTTTTTCTTCTCTCTCAGGATGGGCGGGAGCCTGTGTGGTCAACAGCTGGGTTTGGTGGGGAGCCAACCTAAACCTCCACACCATGTCAGGGCAGCACTGTGCCCAGTTCCATATCCATACAGAGTTCATCTTTATTTTGAATCCTTCTGGTAGCTCCCATAGATTTTAGCTGCTGTTTTTCTGGTGTTCAAACAATGGTTAAATAGGAATACTTCCAGGTTTTGCCATAACTTCAAATATAATAAAATCTTGATGTAAAGAGAAATGGCTATTTCTTTTGTCTAGGGACTCAGAAAACTGAATGACACTTCCTGAAAGAGACAGTGCCTTTTCCAAATTGACTTATTCATTGTCAGTGAGAAGAGCTTCCCAGCTTTGCACGACCAAGTGAGATGTCCTTGTTCTGTATCACCATCAGAAAGCAGGGGGGAAATCTGATGATAGGTGCTGCACTTTTATTTCTGAAAGATAAGAGATGTGATGCCTGAAACTATTTTATCTGTTTACATCCAGCTCTGTCTCAGTCTTGAATATGCTGCCTCAAAGCCCCTGGATTTTGTGGGTCTGCTGTTATGAAGAGCCTTGTGAAGTAAGATTAATGCTACTGGAACTGCTGTCTTCATGCCCATACAAGAGAATGCAACTCTCAGTGTGTTACAGGTACTTAGAAAGTCCACCAAGCTGTATGTATTCTGCTATTAAACATAATTTCAGCGCTGTCAAAATGATTGGACCACTAATGCTGTGTTGCCAAGGAGATTATCTGACCTCTCTGTGAGGGAGTTCACTATGTGGAAAGCAAAAAGCTCAGAATAAACAGTTCATGTTAAAAGAGTGTCCATGCATAATCATTGATAGTGTACAAAAAGCAGCATATATTAATTCCTTCTTTCTGTCTTCATGAAAATTGGTTACCCTTATCAGTTTTGCAGTGCTCAAAGTCAATGGGTTTGGGCTCCTAGAGAAGAGCTCTGACAAAGCATTCTAGGGTTTTTTATGGCTGTCAGGGAGCAAAGGATGGGGAAACAAACTGTGACTCCATATTACAGAAGTGGCAACATAACAAAATTTATGAGAATTATGTGTTATAAGAGTAGTCCAACTAGAAACAAAATATTTCTGATGCCTAAGAACAATAGGATAGGAAGTCTTTGTCTCTTTGCACAGTGAGGATCTGATATGATGTCTGCTTGAATCAATGAGGAAAACTCCCTTGTATTTTGCACTTTGAGTCCAGTCTGTGTAGAAACAGATTCATGACCAAAAAGAACAACAAAGATGGGCCAGTCATGAAGAAATACCTTTAGAATCTGTCAAAACAACAGGCTGTGTGTGCTCCTTGTGGAAAGGACAGGTAGCGCGAGGCTGGGATTATCTGAGCTCTGCCCTGTGGCAGCCGCTGTTTTGACATGGTTAGCCACTGTGTGCTTCTCCTGATGCATAAAGAAATACAAAACCAGTTTGAGATACTGGTTGCTCTTCCCAGGGAAATTGTGTACTGAGATACTGGTTGCTCTTCCCAGGGAAATTGTGTACTGACATATCCAGGTTGTATGGAATTTTTGATTCTTTTTTTAAAAAAACCCTATTTTAGGGCTCGTGTCTTTGTATTGTTCAGTTTTGTGAGTGTGAAGTGACGATAAGGTTCACAAGAGCTGTTTGAAATTGGCTAAAAGAGATCTGTTACTTGGAGTGTTAAATGACAGCATCAATGTACACAACCCACACTCCACCTCAACATTCTTGCTACTGCTTCATCTCAAGGTTGCTTTTGCAAGCAATGGGTTTTGAGGCCTGGAGCCAAAAATTCTCACCTTCTCATAGCAGTGCTTATTTTCAGACATATTTTCTGCTTGTTGAGTTTAAGTCCTGGGGCTTCTAAACTGTTTGTTTGTATGAACTGTATTTCACATTTTGTGGTATGTGTTAGGTAAAGGTATCTTTCGTTTGTTCAATGTTATTTTCCATGGCCTTTGCATCTATGTGTGTGGGAATAGGACTGTCACTTAATCAGCTTGCAGTCACAGGTTCATCACATTGCTCAGGGCCTTGCCAAGGCAAGTTCTGAAAACCTCCAAGTCTAAAATCTCCAAATCAGTCACCCAAACAGTTTTGCATGGAACCTGCAGTGCAGTGGTGCTGTGGTGCTGTGGCTAAACAGCCCGACCTCACCCAGCACCACTGACTCACTACTGATTTTGAGGAGCAGAACTTGAGTGTTCCATCCCTTCATCCCACGTGGCATGCAGGGGACTGACCACCATGTGGCAGTGGGCTGTGTTTCTCGAAGCTGAGCAGCATTCCAGATTTTCTTCATCACCCACTCTGGTGAGACTGGGCCTGCAAACATAGATGGGGTGAGCTGGGGGCAGGAAACAGTCCCCATTCCCTGGAACGCCCTTGGCTGGTCTTGCTGGCTCTGTTCTGCACAGCAAAGCATCAAGCAGATGCTCTCTCCTGCAGTTCACCCACAGCCCAGTCTTCTCCTTCCAGTGCTGCTGTCAAGACCCACTTGCAAACCAAGTTAGCCTTTTGTCCTTTTGCTAGTGTTTGCTTGTTTGTATTTTGGGGTGGTGTGGCATGGGTTTATTTGTTTGGTGGTTTTCTTGTTGTTTTTGTTTTTCATTTTCCAATTTTTTATTTTCTGGCTTACATAGCTTTTTTAACCATTCTGTCTCTCAAAAAAGTGGTCATCAGCCATATTTTCTTCCCTGCTGCTTGTCCCCCAATCTTTTCCTCTAAGGTTTCCTCGGCAGTTATTTATCAACTTTTTCTGCTGCCGGTTCAAAGTCTTCCACAGAAGGCAGTGAGGATCTCCCTGAACAGCCAGGCTGTCTCTTAAAGTTGCCTTAGTGGCTGACATCAGACTGGGAGTGTCTGTGGGTGAGCCAGGTCACAAGGTGCTCTGGGCTGTACCCCTGGAACAGCTGCACCCTGACAGCATGCAGCCTGGAGCAGGCAGGCAGGAGCAGGGTATGGAGCAGAGCCTTTCCTCCTGCACTCCTTTCCCTTCTGTAACATATGTCCAGATTTCTTCATGGGCTGGCAAGAGGAAGGGAAGAAGGAGGTGAAGTGCTGGGTTATTATATATAAACACAAGAGAACAGGACTCTCTGACATGATGGGGAGGGCAGGATCCTTCCCAGACCTTCTCCAAGGCTGCTACTGGCCTTCACATGGGCTTCACCAATAAAAGCTCTGCTGGTGCTCTGCCAGTGACTTATGAGATGATGATGCTCAGCAAGGCACAAGATTAACATTTCTTTCATTGGTACACATATCCTCACTCAGTGTTCCTTGTCTCCTTCTTCCTTGTTTTATTCCACTCTTATTTTTGTCCCTCTCCTCAGGAACAGCATTAACCCCTTTCAACTCCACATGTGGAATAAGAATCTGCAGTGTGAAGCATCCCTTCTGTGATATGTCATACATTTTGAACCTGTTCTTGATAGTTGGTTTTTCTCAGTAAAGCCATTTGTTCTCCCATGATATTGGCAAATAATAGGAACTGCTGTTTACATGCTCTCATGACCTCATTTATCATACACTCACACTATGTAAGTACAAAGCAGCACCAGATAGAGAGTCTATGGTTCCCTTTTGGTGTTTATGGACAAAAAAGCCTGTGGCACTAACATTAATTTTTCTGGTAACAACTCATTGCTAATACATGATAGCTGAGTCTGGCAGTTCACCTGGAAGATAAAACCAAAAGATAAAAAGATATGAATGAGGAGCAGCTCCACTGAAGTCTTAAACCTCCATACATTATAAAATTGCTGGAACAACTGCTAGGGATTGCAGTGATGCTCATTTGTTTCAGTGACTGAGCTCTGGATCATAAAACCATACTTCCATTTCTGTCCCATTTAAAATGTTTTATGGATTTTTACTTACCTTCTCTTGACAGGTTAAGAGGAAGCTACACCTGAGCCACCAACACCCCACTGAGTTACTAATCACTTTGGAAATAAAAGTTAGAGGATTAAAACCTCCACGAGTGATACCAGGCTGAAGTCAACACAGCAGGTGTTTTTTTTCCACTGTGTTCACTGTCTTCAGCTTTGCAACTGAAGGAACAAGAACCCCATGTGCTTGTTACAGCATTGAGCATGTCACGTTGCGGGGTTGATGGCATGGGAGAACAGTGGGGAGTGGCAACATGAGAGATTTCTCCCTTCCTGCTCCAACCTGCTGTGCTGAGAGCAGCCAGACGAGAGGAAGAAGGTCTCTAGCTGTGAATGTATCTCTGATAGTACAGCCTCTGATCCTCCCTGTTAAGGTGGTTATGAAAAATGTCCGCAAAACATAACAGGCCTTTAGAACTATGGGCAAGGAGGAAAACCACAAGGAAAGGTGTGTGTTTTGCTCCCAACAGTGATAAAGGGGTTTATGGAGGAAATAGGATGAGAAAGAGAGTGAAACAGAAAGAGCTATGTATGATAGGAAATCCAAGTCACCTGCCCTTGTCCTTATGGGGGACTTCAGCTTGCCAGAAAAAAACTGGGGGCATCACACAGCTGGTACAACCCAGGCCAAAAAGTTCCTAAAAAACCTGGATGACAACATGACAAGGTAACCCACCTAGCTGATCAAGGGAAGCCGTCTGATGTAATCTTTTTGGATTTTGATAAAGCTTTTGATGCGGTCTCGCACAGTACTCTTCAGGACAAAATGTCCCGCACACTGCTGGATAAACACATCATGTGGTGGGTGAGCAATTGGCTCACAGGTCGAGCACAGATGGTAACAGTGAATGGGAGAACATCAGACTGGTCAGCACCAAGCCTGACAGAGTTCAAGTGTTTGGACGATACTCTCAGGCACATGATGTGACTCTGGGGGATGGTCCTGTGCAGGGCCAGGAGTTGGACTTGGTGATCCTTGTGGTAAAATAAAGCATCATCTCTTAATTAATAATTTCTTAATAATATATATATGCATATAAATATATCTAGCACACCCAAAAAGTGTGGTGTTGCCTATCTCTTGATGAAGATATTTACTGTGCTTAAAGGACATTAATATAACTGTAGTGTTATACAAAGAATTAAAGATATTTTCAGATGTTAGCTACATAGTCATGGTTCATTCCCAGGATGATTATAACAGAAAGGAATGAAGCTCAAAAGGAACAAACTTACTGTTTTTACTGCTGCATTCTAAAAAAAAGATTAAAAGAAAACAAAACCAACATTTGTTCATCTTTATCTCACAGGATTACTGCTTGAGTAGATTTTATTTGATTCAGACCTATTTGCTCATCTCAGTAACTTAAGTTGTTTGTTCCTCTGCCTGTCTGTTGTCATTGTGGGCGTTTTAATTAACTGTTTCACATGGGTAAGTCACTGCATTGCCTTTGAGATTACACGTCTCATTGTATTTATCAAATCTACACTTGCAAAATCGAGGGAGCAGTTGTCAGAACAGCAGAAAACAGTAGCTGATTCTTTGCAGAAATGCATCTTTTAGTTTAGTTCTCTGGTGTCTAACAAGGCACAAATTTGGATTCAAGTTTCTCTCCTATATTATGGTATGTGTATGACTCTCTCCTGCATTTCTTTTCTGATACCTTTGTTCCAAACTTACGCTGTTCCAGACACTTCTATTGCTTTCCTTTATGTACCCACTTGTAATATTTGTCAGCCTTAATGTATTTGAGACTGCTAACCTGTCTGTCAAATGTATCTGAAGTTCATTAAAGCCCCTAAGAATCACTGAAGTTGAACAAATAGAGACACAAGCCTAGTCCTTTCTCATACAAGAATGAAAATCAGCGGGCTTGATTCTAATTTGGTACAAAAGATGGCAAAAGAAAGCTCTAATTTCTGCTTCTTTTGCCATGGACTTATCCTAATTCTAGCAACAACCACTTTCCAACTCTGCTGTACTGCACTTCCAAATCTACTGTTTGTTCTACTTCTAAATATAAATGAGTGATTTTTGGATTTACTGTTTGCCTTAAAGAGCAAACATGCTCAGAGAGATTAACTGAAGTGAAATCAAAATAGTTGTTTTCAAAACTTTTGTAAAGCTCAGAAGTTACAAACAAATAGATTTACATTTTCAAGTATGGAACATGATTCTTTTTTGAATTATTGAAAATACTTTCACATTTTGAAATGAGAAAATGCAACTGCTGATTTTTTCTTTCCAAGAAAAGTACTTTACAAGGATTGGAAAAACTTGAAAGTCATTTCAGTCATCCTGGCTCGTTTTGTTTCTATGCAAAACACTTTTTGAGATCCCTTCTCTCAGCTGTAGTAGCAGTTCACACCCCGTCCAGAAACGTTCCCATCTAATGATGGGAGTGGTGTGTGCAAGAAGGCATGGTATAAACCAGTTTTCCACTGCCTTTGCATAACAGAGCATACAACAAGAAGCCAAGGATGTAGAACATGATATCATTTTCATATGCTTATACTAAGAGCTTTCAGTCTGCCCCATGTTGTATTTGTACAACCAGCCTCTCACAACCAACCGTCTTGGACTGAAGTCTTTTCCTAAGGTGTTTTAGCCTGCTGTATTAAAGACACCACTGGGATAACAAACTTCTATCTTTCACGTGAGTGTCTTCTACTGTGGCTACAGTGCTCAACATCAAATAGCTGAGAACACCCAGTTAGTCAAACAGCAGATGTTTACATGCCTTTCGGTATAATTCAGTTTTGCACTGCTGGTTTGTAAGAGGTTACTGAGCTTTACACTAGTTAGGGATCTGGACCCATAAGACTCAAATCAATCTGATGTTCTCACTTCATGCCTGGGCAGCTGATGGACTGTCCTTCATCTGGACCCAGCCTGATGCCACATGAGCTGAAAGTTGCTTTCTCAGGGACTCTTCTTCTATTACCTTTTTCTAAGATTTTGTTGGGCTACTTATTCATCAAGGTAAAAAGTGCTTAGCTGTCAATGCTTTCCAGGACCAAATGAGTCAATCTCCTTCCCAACTACTAGATTAGCATGTTAAACCCACTGAACACTCCATTGCACATGTGCCAAACTGCCTGTTGTAGTCAGGATAGTCAGGTGAGAGGAGTAATTTTCACAGCTAGAAAAAACTGAAACATTAAATATTACAAAAAATACAGTATCTTAAACAGTGATTTAATAACCTTGTGTTGTATTTCTTCTAAACATAAAGAGATGGCATTGTGCTGAATTATGACAAGTCTTTCTACTACAAAAGTAAATGAATGTCCTCAAATTGTGTCTGATCATTCACTATTTTATCATCCAGAAAAATAGACAGGCAACTATATTCTTTATGACAAAGCTCAGTGTAGAGTTGTGGTAGAATTAATATTTATTCTCCTGACTTAAAGTTCTCTGGAGACACAAAACAGATGACAGAAAATTAGTTTTACATAGAAACCAGGAATTTCTGTCCTTGAAGTAAAATTATGGATCTGTGAGATCTAAAACTCATAATCATGAAACACAAGATCCCTGCTTCGATCTTTCAGGCAGTTATGTTTTTTGGTTGGTTTAAATGTTGGGTTTCTTGTATAGATAATTGATTTTAATGCCAATGACATACATGTGTGCTCATAGAAACTAAGCCTTATGGAATGAGACTCCAGTATAATTTTTTAAAAAATATTTTTATTAAAAACTTGGGATTATAATACACATTTTACCCATAATCACAGAAGACTTTCCACTGTGTTTTTTAAACTAGGGGCAACAATTTTAATTCAAAGTACATATATATGAAATAAAGCAGACTTTGACAGTATACATTTTCTTCTTTGAAATTATGCATTATCAAGTAGCATTAATACGTGCATTTAAAGGATGAAAAGACATCATATAAGCCAGAGGAATGCCCAGCTTCTGCAGTGATAATTCACCAAGGCTACCAGAGTTTAAGCATTTCTCCTTGCTCTGAACAGTGAGGCACAAATGTTACACCCAGACTACTCATCAGATACCATGGACCTTTTTGCTGTTTACTAGAGTCCAGAGGGTAGTTCAGTCTTTCTCGACATTCACCTGAGGATCTTCCAAATCCCATTTAAAATATGAGTTCCTGTGTCATACTTTTCTTCTTTAGGAAGGCACAAGAGAAATGAACATAGGAAATGTCCAGGGATTACAATGACAAAATCAGAGGGCCCATCCTAGTGTGCCCAGGAAGCATCAGCCATGTCTATGACAAGCAGCTTTTTGCTCATTCCTAATGCTGAAGCCTCTGGCTTCCTCGCAGTGTATTCCAAATCCTCTTTACCGGTAAATTACTCAATCTTTGCTTGTAAATGATCTTTTCAGCCCAGATCTTCCCTGTTGCTGTTTCAGATTATTTTTTCCATCATTGCCTTAGAAAGCAGATTATTCATTTTTATTTTACAGCCTCAGTCTTCTCTTGTGAAGCGTTGGTGACATACATTTATTTTCTTATGGGTCTTGCTATCACAGATCTCTCCTCTGGCTCTTCTCTGAGTTGAACCCACATCTCAAAAGGTGCTGCTCAAAACTGGACACAGTCCAGCGATGGATGAGTTCATACATGGTGTTGGAGATGCTTCTGCTGATACACTCCAGATGAAAGTCTGATTTCACACCAGCTTCTGATTAGCCCTTCATGCTGATGGATGCATGGCTTGGGATCAGATGAGGTCCTTCTACAGAATGGTTTCTCTTCCAGTTACTTCTCATTGGTTTTTCGTACTTGCCAGAGTGTATCACTGTGTTTGTCCCTATTGAATTGCACCCTCTCTTTCTTCAGACCAGTTTTATGTGATGATTTTAACTTAGCTGACACTCCCTTAAGAAGCAAAGTCCAAGTGAATGCAAATAATTCATAAAATTAAAAAAAAAAATCATAAAATCAGTCTTTAAAATTTACATTTGCTTTTTAGAGTGATCTTCCTGTATTTACTCTGGCAAAATTCCTGCTCCTTCATCAGGCTCTTGTACAGCTTGTCTCCACCTGAGTTGATAGAAATTAAGGAATAGAAACGTAGGCATCTTAAAGTCTTTCCAGCCTCCTTAAAGCCTTCCAGCGACAAGATCCCAGACCTGTCTCAACAAAGCAGTGGTTTGGTCCAGTGACCTTGTTGACAGGCAAGAGATGAACCAAATTTCCCATGTGAGCCAACTGATTGCTTAAATCCATTTTTCATCATTTTCTTGACAATTGTTTTTTCAGAACAATTAAGTTAAAGATTCCTTATTATTTACCTTGAGCCAACACCAGTCCAAGATGAAGATTAAAAGAAAATAAACATGATGCAGCAAAACTCATCTTTGAAACAGGATTTGTACTCTCATGGAGGTTAAAAGCCCTGAAATCGAATAGATTTTGTCAGATACAGGTGAGAATGTTAGAGTCTCCAATTCATACAGAGTCCTAAATTACTTAGGCACTTTTGAAAAATCCAGTCAGGATTGTAGCAGCACTTCAGTGTTCTCCAGTGACAGGCAATGAAAAATTAGTTAGAAAGAAGGATCACTGCCTTGGGTAATGAGATTTATCTCACTGAGGAGGTGTTTGGTCCCCTCACAATCTTTACTCATAAAAGGCTTTTCCGGGTGCAGATTTCTCCCATAAATCAAACACTTATGCACTAGCTCACTGCATCAGCACAAAAACACAACTACGTGGTGCAGCAGATGTAGGAGGATAAATTCTAGTTGACCACAGTTGCTACACTATTTAACCATGACAAATGTAAATCCCAAACCCATTTGGAACTGATCATGTCAGTAGCAAGTTACGAACTCTAAAAGCCTGCCTTTTGATGATACTGAAGTTATTACAGATGGTGGCTTTTCTTCTCTACAAACTGCATCCTTGGAAACATTTGTACAGCAGTAAGTGGTCAGCACTTTGTCAGAGGTGGACACAGAGTAAAGAATCCAACTTAGCTGTGATTTTTTTTTTTTTTATGAACTCTGAGTACAGGCAGGTAATAGAGTATGAAATTGTGGAGTCATTTTTCAAAAGAGAAGAGGACAGCTGGGGAAGTGATCTGAGTTAGAGAAACAAAATTAAGAATAATTTATAACTATTGGGTAAACCATTTATAGTGATTCACTGTTGCATCTCAGTGTGTGCTTAACGTTATGAGACAGTTTATTATGGGTTTGTTGTGACTCAAGTGAACAGAGACACATTTTAATTGAGACAAATGGGAAAAAAATTGGACAAGAATACTGTTGGCTAAGCGGTACACAGTACAGGTGGTATCAACAGGATGCCTTCCACTCCCTTCTACCCAAAGGGTTGCACCAATATAAATGCATTAGAAAAAGTCAGCACATTTCTAGGTCTTGTTTTTTGAGTTATTGTTGTTGACTTACTAACTGCATCTGTCCTCATTAGTACATGCAATGTCAACCGATGCCTGGACCAACAGGTCTGGGTACAAAATAGAGTAACAGATACGCAGTAAAAGTTTCACAGTGATCTAGGATCCATCTGCTGTCAGAATTTCTCTGGCACAGCTGCTGGGCTTGCATGTATTCATGCTGAACTGCTTTTGAAACTAGCCAGAGTATTTTGACAGTTGCATTAATACCAGATGCTTTTATTACACAGAACATACATTTCCAGTCTTGAAATTCCTTATGCAATTACCGCAGGTTTTACAGAAACATTGAAAGTTGGGGAAGTACTGTATGGAAAGAAAAGGGAAATGCTTCATATAGGATGTTAATGCTGTCAAAATCCTCTGAATGCCTCCCCTAGATATACTTCCCTATAGCCATACAGTGGCAACTCCATATTTCTTTCACTGCCAGATGCAACACTTGATAAAAAGCCATAGAAAGCGACTGAGATGAGATGGTCTATCCAATCTCTGACACAGACCAGAGGAATGAGGCAAGCACTGGATACTATCTCTTGCACATCTTCCAGACCTTCAATATTCACTTCAAAGTCAGGTGGCCTTTTAAACATTCCACATCTTCTCTGCATCCCATGTCCTCAGCCATTACTTCTTGCTCTGCAAACACTTATGTACACTCAGATACTCTTCTTATGTGTATTTTGTTGAGCCCTTCCTGAGCAAAGAGCCCTAAAGAGAGTAAAAAGAGGGATTCTAAGGCAAATTTACTCTTTAACCTTTAACGCAATAGTATAAGATAAAATTATGAATTGAGGGACTATGGTGGGGAGTTGACAAGGGCACTTTCACAGAGCCCTGCAGAAAGTTTGCTACTGTTTCATTCAGTGTCATTTAGATTGCCAGCAAGTGAGACAGGAAAGAGCTGCATTCAGCTCCAGGTGCAGCTGGGTTACTGCATCAGTAGGACTTCATCTGCAGGCTCAAACCAATTATTTCCACCCAATCTTTATTTCCACAATCTGTGGTTTTACACAAGTTGACTGACCATGGAGGAGTTTATTCAACCAGGGGAGACTCTTCTTTGAGGAAATGGTGGTGAGTTAGTAACACTCTGTGTGTGCTGTGTGTGTGTGTGTGTGCATGCACACACATGCACGTGTGTGTGACTGATCTCATTAAGAAGCAACTTGTGCTGTGATCATTTTATTGTTGCTGGGCTATAATTCAGAAAAGAGCAGAAAGGGCTTGGGAGTGATAAGAGCAATAGCAATAGTGATTTTGAAGAGAATCGTTTATACAGTAAAAAAGAAAAAAAAAGAAAACACATTTTCTTTCCTGTAATTTTCAAAAGCTGGGATGCATTTCTTTGTAAGCCCTGAAGGGACTCTTACAGCCCCCTGCAAAGTAGGAGACAAATGTAAATTACCATTACTTTCACAAGGACAGGGACACAGGGAAGTCAGTATAATTTTACTGCCAGTCATCTCTCCTTTGTTTGCCACTGTGGATCAATATGATCAATATGCGAGACAGCAGAGAGGGGGAAGCGGCATGAAGCAAAAAACCTGTGGACTTTACAAATCCCTCTCTTTTCATCTCCTGCTGCTGTCTCCACCCTCAGCGCTTTGTGACTCCTCCTGGCAAGCGCTGATGCTGGTCTGCCTGGACTGGATCAGCTCAGCCCCGTGTGGGGCTCAGCAGCTGGCAGTGCAGGAGGGCTCTGCTTTCCCTGCCACTACAGGAAAGAAACTCCCACCTCCACACACTCGTTTTCGTGATTGTCTCGAGACAGCTATGAGAATACAGCCTTTTAACCTGTGCAAATGAACTGAAGTCTTAGAGGAATTAACTCGTCTGGTAGTTGAATTTACAAAGACTGAAAGTCCAGGTGCTTTCAGGGAAGTAGAGAACGATACAGGAATGGGACTGTGACTACATGGAGAATGTGCTTTGGAGCTCCAGATCACCCACACTCTGCTCTGTTTACTCTTTTGGAGGAGATAATGGAGAACAGGTGCTGAGATCCAGTGCTGGGCAGAAGCAGCAGTGGGCTGGTGAAGATGGAGAATGGCACAGGGGACAAGCAGAACCAAACTGTGCTGCCACTATCAAGCCAGGAAGTCATTACAGTTGAATACCAAGTGGTTACCATCCTCTTGGTCCTCCTCATCTGTGGACTGGGCATTGTGGGCAACATCATGGTGGTTTTGGTAGTCCTCAGAACCAAGCACATGAGAACTCCCACTAACTGCTATCTGGTGAGTCTGGCTGTGGCAGATCTCATGGTGCTTGTGGCTGCAGGACTACCCAATATCACAGAAAGCCTGTATAGATCCTGGGTGTACGGCTACGTGGGGTGTCTCTGCATCACTTATTTCCAGTACCTAGGGATAAATGCTTCTTCTTTTTCCATTGCTGCCTTCACCATTGAGAGATACATAGCCATCTGCCATCCAATCAAAGCCCAATTCCTATGCACTTTTTCAAGAGCCAAAAAGATCATTATCTTTGTCTGGGCTTTCACCTCTATATACTGTATGCTCTGGTTTTTCTTGCTGGACATTAACACAGTAGCCTACAAAGAGACTACTGTTGTGTCCTGTGGCTACAAGGTGTCCAGAAGCTATTATTCTCCTATCTACATGATGGACTTTGGTATATTTTATGTTGTGCCAATGGTATTGGCAACTGTCCTCTATGGTCTGATTGCTAGAATACTGTTCCTGAACCCCATCCCTTCGGACCCAAAAGAAAACTCTAAGACATGGAGGAATGATGTGTCTCACCAAAGCAACCCTGTGAATTCCAAGATGACTAACAGGAGTTTCAATAGCACCATTGCTTCTCGAAGGCAGGTAGGAACAGCAGTTTGAAATGTCTTTCTGAAACATAAAACACACTTGTTTTAGAGTTCACTATTCTGAAGTTGTGGAAAGAGGTAAAATATATTCTCCTTTTTTGCTAAGTAGTCAAGTTGAAATTCTGTGACACATATACACATATATAAAAATATATATTTTTTCTTGCCTATTCATTATTATCTAATGCAAGAACAGAAAAAGAAACAATATTTTATTTCCTATATCAAAAAGCAATTAGGAAGTGTCAATTATGAATGAAATATTTTTAACTATAGTTTCTTTATATTACAGCCTGTTAGCAATCTTGCCAGATATAAAAAATAACTCAAGTTATTTTTGGAATCTGAAGAGAAGGAGCTAGCCTGGGAGTTTGGAAAACTTGAAGTGTGATCCCAGCTAAGTCACTATGTCACTCAGTAAATGCAGTAAAGCTTTTACTTTTCCTGTCTCTGACTCTCTTGTGAAAAGTCTATTTAAAGAAGTCTGTATGTGAAAGTGTTTTATAAATGCTAAATATCTTTGTTACTCTGTCTCACATAAAATATTTTTATGTATTGATGGCTCAGAACTGAGGCATAGGTCTGACTAGCTTCTTTTTATATTGTTAAATATGTGTGCTGCCCTGTGTAATAATACCAGGTAGAATATAGTGAGTAGATTAATGCCTGGCTTTTTGCAGTAAACCACCCTGCCTCCTACTCGCACAGTGTGCAGCAGGTAGCACAGCTGGTGCAGTGGTGAGAAACACAGGGTGCATCACTCACAGGAAGCAGGCTCCAGTCAGGTCAGGCAGCTCGATGTGAGTGTTGGGAAGCAGTGCTCCCTGCTGAGCAGCTTGGCACCCCAGCAGGTCACTTCCCTAAGCTTCCACCTCCTTGCACTGTACAGCTCCCTCAGGAAACAAAGCTGAGTTGTGCATCTGCTCAGACAAGCTGAGTGCCCCCTTGAGTGATGGGTTGAACTTTATATCTTTTAATTTTTTTGTAGATTGCAACTCTTTAATGAGAGGGTCCATGTTTCTTATTACAGAGATGGCACAGACCACAAAAGTTAACTGAGTTCCCTGCTAGAGCATCAAGTGTTGCGGAGCACTAGAAGTGTGCTTTGAAATGCACATCAGAGACATATGGGCTAGGCTGTATTTAATTAAGTTGCCAATTATAGTTAATAGTCAAATAAGAACTGTTTACCATTGTTTTTCTTTGTCCATTACTTAGTACAAGATAATCTGATCTTCAAGTTCTCAGTATCACTTTAGTTTATTTGCTTGATTACATGTGCATCACTTGATGCACTTTTACTTTGAATACTGCTGAATATGGATACTCATATTATGAAACTGTAAAGCAAAGATTATAATGTGTTATCTTTTGTGTCTTGTAAAGACAGCAAGACTTTTTCTAAACACCTAAGTAACCTGATTACTTAAAGTAGCCTTGTTGTGAGTAAAGCCTGCATTTGCATATAGCACAGTATGGGAAGCAAAGCAAGGATAGTGTGGCATTATTATATAGTAGCAGCATGCAAAAGATAGCCAGTGGTGTGAAATGAGAAAGGACAAGTCCATATTCCAAAAAAAAAAAAATCCATCATCTCAACAGTTAGTAAGACACACAAGTGAAAATTTCCTGCTGTGCTGGCAAAGGCAGGTATAACTGATAGTATAATTGTCTATCATAATATGAACACTGAATTACATACTTGCAGGTAGATTTTATACTCTTCCCAAAGGAATTCCTCCTTCCCTCAGGTATTAAGGGGACTGTGAAAAATAAATATAGCCTTGGATAGCAAACATTGTTGGTTTATATTTGAGATGGGAATCCAGCTCACTTAACATTATGTGTATCTCACAGAGTTAGTTGCTTAGTCTAATCAAATCATCTAAGGTAATCATGGCCATCATGGTCATTATAACAAGTAGATTACCCTCTAAAGAAAGTCCTCTCTGAGACAGTGGTGCAGTATGCAATGACCTGCTCCCTCTGAGAAATCCTTTAGTTCTCTCACAGCAGAGCAAGCACAGATTCCAGCTTGAATTGCAAGATAATTTTGTAAGGCTTACATGAAATCCTCAGTCTTATTGTTTGGTTTCACTTGTGGTGTTAGTAGATCAATACTTTGATCCTTCTGTTTATTTAATCCACCTCTTCATTGCACAACATTGTTTTTATTACAAGATCATGGACTGGGATATACAATCTCTGTTGCCGTGCAAGGATCACCACCAAGCACAAAAGGAAAGATGTTATTACATGTCTTTAAAACACTGAAGTGATTATCACTTTTATCTATCAATGTAAGAAAGATCAGTGTTCAAAGGAGAAGCAAGCAACTACCAAACTGTGAGTGCAATGGTAATGGAAATGTCTAATAAAAAGACTTCCCTAGAATGACAAGTTTTAGGAGTAGGAAGGAATAGGAGAACAGTTCAGAATTAAAACATTGGGGATCTATTTAGTAAAATATGTTTTAAATACTTGTTAGAACATTCTCAGAAATAAAAAGATGGGGTTTGAAGAATGTTTATATGCAGCCAGCACCATATTCAATCTCAAGCACTTTGTTGCACATTCAAACTACACTTGAAATTTGGAATAAACTAGATTTGCTCAAAGCCTTTTTATCATCTTTTCAATCTCCCTAAGAATAATTTATACTCTGAGCATAGGATATGCAGCACACATGCACAAGAAAAGAGCAATCAGTGTATGCTTGCCTTCACCTGAGCAATGAATGAGGATGCTAATGTTGCTGCTTTCAGGAAGCTTTGGTGTATGCTTATGAGTAATAAAAGCATGTTCTTGAAAAGTTTGTTCTCTTAGCACTCCACTGATGCCAAAGCTCGCTCCCAAATGATGTTTAGTTCTGTTTCATATGAAGTGATTTCAAAAAAGATATGGCAGTTTACTTAAAAAAAGTCGACGAAAATTTCCTCTAAACTATTTCTGTGCAGCCCCATCCATTCCAGTAAAGATTTTTGGTGTGGATAAGAAAACAGCTTTGGCCTAACTCATGGGTTTAGATGCTAGGTTCATCTGTAAAGCAAATTCAGGTGGGATAAAAGTCCAGGGCATGCTTGCAGCATCTTTGGGTCAGAAGCCCTGAGTGGTATATCAGCCTGCAGTGGGGTGACAAACCCTTTGGCTATGCTGGGGACAAAGAGAGCCTTGCCAGAACACCTGCTATGAGCGTCTGTCATTTGCACACAGGTCAACCTCTGAGGTAGTTGAGCATGAAGAACCACTGCTGCTGGAGCCAATATAGGGAGGATTGACCAATGAGCAAATAAATAACTGAACTCAGAGCCTCACAGTGCATGTCAGAGACACAACCACGACTGGAGCAGGAGACTGAATTTCTGCCTGGCAATAGAGAGGTTGTGCCAGATTTGTTATTTCTGGCAGCTTTGGAAGGATATGCACTTCAGAGAGTTTAAAATTATAGAGACTTCTCCTCATTGCCCTGCGCTAACTGAACCACCAAGAGGTGCCACCAAAGAAGTGCTGTCCATGGATTCTGCCTCTTCTCCTACACCAACTGTGGAATATGTGGGTACATGACTTGGGTAATCGACCTGAGAAACCAAAAAATAAGCTCTACCTGAACCCACACCCTCAAATTTGGGGCCAGCACAAGGAGGGAGGTGAGAGTAGGATTGCTTTCTTGCTGAAGTTACATGTTACTTTGGCTTCAGTTTAGGTCAAGACCAGAAAATTTTGGAGTCTGAATACTGCCAGAAAACGTCTGACTTGGCTGAAAGCCTGACAGTGCAAAGCTAATGTCTTGGCATTTTAAAATACACTCAAACCTGCAGACTGAATTGGTCTCAGCTCAGGACAGTTTGTACTGTGACCATGGCATTTTTTATCTAGTGTTAAGAGCCAGTTCTTACACACTGTCAAATTACAGCCTCAGTAAACTGAACTATCGCAGCAGTAGAAGCTAGTGATGTTAGATAGATGGAAAATGTGCATCAAGTTGCCAATATGCATAAATTCAGCTTATAGTTTGCATTGTACACACACACACACACACACACACACACATATATATATTTGAGGTATATGGGACACAATCACTTGAGGAATAACGCCTTTTTTCATTGCTGTACAGTGTTTAATTGTGTGACTTTGAAATACCCCCTCCTTGACGCAATTTACTTCTAGTCCAGGATTCAAGCTGATAGCTGCAACACTGTGAGTGATTCTCTGAGCGATTTTTCCTTAAAGACATGTTCAGGAGAAATATAAATTGTTAATGATTAGTAACAAAGTGCCCTTCAGAGCTTCTGGTAGTAAAGTACTCTGATGCCTGTACAGACTATTATCCACTGAATTCCTGACAGGATGCAACACATCTGTTAGTTGGGCTCAGTCCCATTGTTCATCCAAGCTCCACAAATAATCACTTTCTTTCTTTAAATATGGATTATTTTCCATGATGAATGATTATTTACTATTGAATGGATTTGCTCAGCATGGGCTGGAGCTGAGTTGGAGTGAGGAGAGGTGGAGATGAGGAGTACTGAGACTTTCTGAGGCAGACCAAGTCAGTACTGAGTCACCTCAGTCCTTGCTGTCTTGTTCACAGTTTTAGAAGTGGTTTGGGGATAAGGAAAGATCATCCATTGAGCTACCTGGGGGATTCACATTTGCATTTTGCTCTATTACAATGGCTGTGTAGAGAAAACTAGAAAAAACAGTCTGTAAGTCATAATGAAATGTATCAGGTGACAAAAAGGGAGATAGTATTTCTCAGTCTCATTTTTTACTTCTAACAAACACAGCTGTAGGAAAATCAAAAGTGAGGGTGAAGGGAGGAGAATTAAAAGATGAAATGGCAGCCTTTGAATATGTACATTTAAAGACAGGCAGATAAAAATACATCATTTTGTAGAGTAACTTTGCTCTTCTTCAAATTCTTTATCATAATATGTGTAACAAAGCCAACAAATTGGCTTATGTGTATGTGTCTTTCTAGATAGATGGGGGAAATACATTCATTAGGCAATGAAGGGGCAGGTTTCTATATAATGAGCTATCTGATCAGAAGACAAGCGAATTATATACTCTCTTATAACTTCAAACTAAACCCCACTTTTAAAACTAGCATATGTTTGTGAGTAATCTTACTAGAGTTACCTACCTGCCTGTCCCCCTCTTGAAACCCTTGTCAATTTACATCTACCCTTTCTGTGAGGATACATGCACATGAAATAAAAACCCATACAGGCAGAACATAGCCTGCATTCTGTGGTTACAGGAGTTGCTGCTTCACTGAAGTTTAACTTCAGATACTTGGAAAGCAGAAATAAAACAAAAGGAAAAAGAAATTCTTTAAACTAATCTGTCAATAGGCACCAGCAGTTTTATGACAAGAAGAAAGGCAAATAGTAACAACCCCCCCCCACACAAAACACTTTCAAAAGAAGTGGTTGTAGCTCACAAAAAAATCTGTACCAATGCTTTCCAATTCACACAGCTAACCAAGTCATGTCCTGACTTCCATGAGGCTGTGCCATTGCACCATCCCACTGTCACATCTCACTGTACTTTCTGTTGTGTTTATTAACATGTTTCAAACTTTCTTTAATCTAGAGACTAACCAATAACATATACACTAGAATGAAATTATTTACAAGATAAAGACTTTCTTTAGAGTGGGTTTCTCTAATTTTTTTAGTATTTACTGTTCACTTCATATCAGCTATCCTGGCTATTCCCAATGGTTGGGTTTTTTTTTCTCTATTCAAAACAAATTTACACAATAAAAAAACATTCTTATAACAATCAAGTTTTATTGATAACTCTTTTTTTTTCCTGGCTCTGTAAACTCTAATTGACATTTCAGAGTAAACATCAAATAATGAAGATCTAATTAAGTATTGAGGATTTGAAGAATAGAAATACATCTAATTCTTTTTTTTTTTCATTATTTTTGGCTTTGTTTTTAGGGTGATTGTTAAACTAGATAAACTAAAAAGGCTTCAGGTTCAATTACTCTACACACTGTATTAGTCTAAAGTAGGAGATCTAATGTGCTTGAAAAAAGATTGCTCTAGATTTTTTTTTCCCATTTGAATCAACACCTCCTTCCAGTGTGAGAAGTTGAAAAGTCTAAGGTCTACAACAATTAGCTTACTGGGGTATCACCTGGAAAGAGTAATTTAACAAAAACTAGAAAGAATATTGAACTTACTTTAGAAAATCTTTCTGAATCAAATATTGACCAGAAATTCTGACTGAAGGGTCTGTCCATAGTTTTGCTTTGGCCCTAGAGGTGTAGGAATGCACATGTTGATTCAAAGGTGAGTACTAACCTTCTGCCCCTCCTCTGTCTACCTCTGTGTTCCCCCAGGTCACCAAGATGCTGGCTGTGGTTGTGATCCTATTTGCATTCCTATGGATGCCCTACCGCACATTGGTTGTGGTCAATTCCTTTCTCTCCAGACCCTTCCAAGAAAGCTGGTTCCTGTTATTTTGCAGAATCTGTATTTATTTAAACAGTGCCATCAACCCTGTAATTTACAATCTCATGTCCCAGAAATTCAGAGCAGCCTTCAAGAAACTCTGCAACTACCAACAGAAACAGGAGAAGAAACCTGCCAGTTACAGCATGGCCCTAAATTATAACATCATCAAAGATTCCGATCACTTCAGCACTGAGCTGGAAGATATTACTGTCACCAATACCTACCTGGCCCCTGCAAAATTGTCCCTTGGTGATAAGTGTTTGTCATCTGAGGTAACATTTCAGTGTTTTGTTTAGGGTCCTTGTGAACCAGAGCATATTACTGGGCATGGGGCTGTGCTGGGATAGTTTTCAACTGGGGCAACACCAAGGAGGGCTGGGAAAGGCTGATGGTGACAGGCTATGCACTGGACAGGGCATGGCAGGGAGGGAGAGCTGCCTGGGTCTGGGAAGTAATGCTTTCAAAGTGCCATGTGCCAAGCATGATAGGAACTGCAGGATCTGCAGCATGGGTAAGGAGGAGGAGAAACATGCAGGTTAAGCTTTGTTTTCTGAGGAGCCAAGGGCAACAGTGGAGCATCAGAAAGTGGTGTGTGGGCACAGTGCCTCCTGTACATGTCTGTCAGAAGGGTATGTTGGTGTCTGAGCCCAGTGATTCCTCCAGGCATGCTCTGGATGCCTGCAGGGAGGGAAATGGGGCATTTTTTTGTGCCTCACCCCGTGGCACCAGCTGGGGCTTAGCTAGCCCTGCACCACCACACCACTGGTGCTAAGAGAAGACACGGCTCTCACACACCAGCACTCTGGTCCTGAGAGTGCTGAAAGCCCCAGTCACTTCCATGCCAGCAGCAGCATCCCCATGTGTAACACTTCTCTCTAACACAGCTCTTTTCTACATGATGATGCTTGTTACTGATTTCATGATGCTTTTTACAGTGCTTAGATGCTATTTGTAAACCCATACACTTTAGATCTTAAAAATATAGATGATCCACAGAGAGGCTTAGTTTTTATTTGTTTTTGAAGATGACATGAGAATGAAAAATATTTTTTTTCACCTTGCTTCTTCTCTCCTCATTTTCAGGCCTGAGGCTCACCTTGTTCTTTTGTACACAGTCATATAAGACCTTTGGATGCTTTGTTCCTATCGAATTGTACGAAATGTGGAGACATTTCTGCTCAAAGAATTGCAGGGTTTACCATTTATGTCTACACATCTGCCTGTGCCCTAGAAGAGAAAACAGCCTCTTGGTGAATGAAAAGAATATACTACTGAGGCTCACTGTAAAAAGCACTTAATAAAACAACTTTGGGAAGGTGAGTTGTCTTCAGTGGAATACCCAAATCCTTTGTCTCATTAACTGGCTGAAGAGTGGTCTGCATTCTTAGAAAGAGCAAAGCTTCCTGGGATGTGCCCACAGATGCAGAGCTGGGCAGTGGTTGATACTCCCAGTGAAGCTGAGAGGCGAGGAGAGGAGCTGCCCTTCTGCGTGGCTGTGCTGGGCAGTACCAGCAGGGCCTATCCAACAACAGCCAGAACCACCAGTGACAGTAATTACCTGCCAGTGACTCCCTCATCCCACAGCAGTGGAAATCTAATTGTGGGCATCATAGCACATGTCAATAAACAGGTATCTGATGGCAAAGAGTGGAAAATCTTTCTTTTCACTGATTTATTTTTACCTTGAGCAGCATGAAATAGGAAGACCATTGAATGATTTTGCACTGGCCAATAAACAAAAAGTCAGCAGGAAGCTTTTAAAATATCTTATTTTTTTTCAGCAATCTGGTTTATAGATGTACCACTTTAAATGTAAGACTCAAATACTTCTGAATTCTGTCAGAATTTACACGTATCAAAGAGTGTTGAACAGGCTTTTACCAGTTCCTTTTATCTTGGTTCAATAGCAATTTTGTCTAACAGCACTGCAGGGGGGTTATAGCTTCAATATAGATAATGTCTAGGGAAAAGAGGAAAATTCAGTGAAAAATGACACTTTTAACATTTTTTGTCATGAAGCTTATCTATTAGAATACTTTAGGACATAAATTGTTGTCAGAAGAGAATAAGAGAAGTCACCATGGCTTCTCCCTTGCCAGCATAGTGGTTTCCACGCTCTTCCCACACAGGCCCACGATAAGCAGCCTGAGGCCACAGTCTCCCTGCTGTAGCTGCAGACAAAACATCATGTACTGCTTTGGCTTTGCTCTAGACCAGCTCTTGTTCTTGCCAGAATTATATCTTCCCATTTCTATGCAGCAGTAACAGAAACTCAGGAAGGTGCCTTGTTTGTAATGAACATTTTGAAAAGCTTTTGTAGATGACATTTAAAAACCTGTAAAAAGAACCTTTCTGTGTTAGTAAAAAAACTATTCAATGTGGGATGAAAAGCTAGCCCCTCTAGCATTGTAAGGCTTTCCTATCCAGTATTCCTTTGCATACCCTGCTGTTTCCTCTTTCACTTTTTTTTTTAATTTTGAAAATTTGAAGAGAACTGAAATTACCCTGATAGACCTTAGATTTAGGTGTTAAACTTGTGAACTGTGAACCTGTTTCTGCTGCATCCAAAAGACTCTGAAAGATTCTTTTGAACAGATTGCCCAGAGACACTGTGGAGTCTCCCTCACTGGAGATATGCCAGAACAGTCTGGATGCAATCCTGTGCCATGTGCTCCAGAATGACCCTGCTTGAGCAGGGAGGTTGGACCAGATGACCCACTGTGGTCCCTTCACCCTAACACCCATTCTGTGATTCTGTGATTCTCTGAATGGTCTGCTCTGTCTGCATCCTTGCTGTTTTAGCTTCGCAAAGCTCCACAGGCACTGTCTAGACCAGCAGAGTGATGATAAGGGCAAGGAAGGGACCAACAGCAAGGTTGTTTTAACCAGTAGTATAGGTGTGACCAACTTCTTGGATCTGGCAGAGCTTTGGCTGAAGCAGAGGCAGTGGTGGAACCCATCCAGGCTTGTGGCAATCTTTCCTAAGTCCTCTGCATTGGGGCTCTTCCTTATTTATGGGAGGCTGAGGCTTGCCAGCTTGTCTGCCTGAGCAGCACAGACCACCAGGCACATGCAGTGGGGTCTGTTTCTGTGCAGATGCTCCATCGCTGTGGCATCTGAACACCCACATGACTGGAAGGGGCATGTCCAAACTGCTTTTGAATTAATAGGGAAGAAATAAAATGACAAGGTCACGTGGCAGCCAAGTGGCAAAGTTAGCTGGGATTCAAGAGGCTCAGAGAGGGATACCAAGGTATTCTTGAGTTAGTACCTAGCAATTATATCTCATAAATATAATTCTGTAGCTGTAACATACACTTTGAATGTTCTATGGCTTTTTATTGCTCATGCTTGTTTAAAGCTACAGTTTGTCACCACGAGTTCAACTCTAGGAGAGGTACTACAACCTGTGAAACGTTTCCTCCAAAGCACGTGTCACAGAGAAATTAAATTATCTGGGAACCTTACACAAGAATTTATGTTTGATTAGCCAAGAGACATATTCAAAGCAAAATCAAGTTCTTATACCTGACTGAGCAAAGCCTCTGTGTCCATAAGCCAGCACTGCTTGGAGCTGATGAGTTGATTCCCGAGTCTGAGCTGGAGGGAGAGGGTGTGGAGGTGGCCACTGGTGGAGCTGGTGCCTGGAAATCCTTTTGTTCTTCACATGCTGTTTTCAGTCAGGCACCTTTCAGAGCAGACCCTGCTTTCCAGACTTTCTCAAGAATTGCTAGAACTAGTTCCTTTTCTTACTTAAAAAGTGAGCAGATATGCAGGACTAGCAGCAGGTAAAGAGTGCATTCCACAGAAACCTGGCTGTGAGGAGAGGAGCAAAACTGGCTGGGTAAGAACTGAGCTCAGTATTCATATAATAACAGTAACACAAACTTATGCTTTTATCTCAACTCTTTTCAGAACACAGACTGAGCTACAGCTTTTATAGGCTGACAATATCAGAAGTCAATTCACTCCTTTATTTAACCTTTTGCCTTTTTGCTCAAAAATCTGCTTTCTCAGCCTCTGTTCCATAGTTCCTTTTATTTATTTTTTTTTAATCTTAATTTCAGATGCTTAGGTGAGGTATTTAAGTTCATATTCTTAGGGATGTTTCATCAAGGGCTAAAATCTATGTTGGTGATTTTGTATGCACCATCACTTGGAACGACAAATGAAATAGAATTATTTCATTCTGATATTTATTTGCGCAAACAGAAATAATTGTGCTTGCAAAAATGTGTGCAGAAATGCAATATTTAAAATTGTAGATTTAAGTTAAGGTGTGATTTTAACTTATAATGTGATGTGGCTGTCTATATTGATGTTAATTATGAAATCCATGCTAATTATATACTGATTCTCCCAGCTAACACTATGAAACTTTGTTAGGTATCATGCTAATGTGATTTTAGATTTATTTCTGTGTTTGCCTTTGTATTTATAACAGCAATCAACCTTTATTCTTGTACCTAGATATTGTAAATTAGATATGCGGGCATGTGTTTATTTAAAAAATTGTGTGGTTTTAAATTTATTGATAATTATATCAACTTCTTTTGCTAGAAATGAAAGTGACTACTGACTGCAGTAATATAACTATTTATATACTTATTTTGTGGGTAGTAAATTCCTTTGCAATGTTTAGCTTGAAAAAAGTTGTCTGATTGGTAGCAATATTGAATCCATGCCTATATCCTTATTTCATGTCTTTGATGTAAGAGATTGCATTCTTAATTGCACTTTTATTTGGAACTTTACCCAGAATGTAACAGAAGAGATACTGCTGTAATATCTGGCTCTGGAGTTACACTGCTTCCTTGGTGAAATACTGAGATTTAGAAGCTTCTATGTTAGTAAATTCTCCAGACAAGAAAGGCCAAGTGTATTTAAAACACACTTTGGTTTGAATTATCACATGAACTCTCTGAGGTCAGACTTAAGGGTATATGAAATACATCAAAGCAGTTCCAATGTATTGTGAAGGGGTTTATGACACTCTTGTGGAAGTAAATGGCACAAGTCAAATGATATGGGTCTCATGAGCATCCCTTCAAAAACAATTAGCCCACAAAATGAACTGAAGGACTGATCCTACTTCAGGAGCAGCTGCCGTAACTCCTCAGCTACACAGGCTCAGATCAGTTACTTGGCCTTTGCAAGTAGACAAAGCTTTCTTGGTTGTTTTTTTTTTAAAGCTATTTAAAAAACAAACAAACAAACCAACCTACCAAAAACCCCCAGATCTGAGCATTGCCACCATGGAAATGATTTCAAGAATGTGCAAAGCTAAATTGTCCTTTGAGCATTGTTGGTTGTGCTTATTCATTTCTTCACTATGTGTGTACAGTTATTTCATTTGCTACAAGCCACAGTGAAATTTGAAAATGACCTTTCAGTATTTTGTTATGTCTTCTTCAGACAGAATTGTTTATTTGATGTTTTGTTGTTTTCAATGAGTTTGTTTTCTCCTGATTCCTTCATTACTACTGAGATACAGTGGTATCACAAATGCCAGTGAATTGGCCCATCCAAAGTGATTTGGATTCTAGAATTCCTTAATTTGAGAGCTGACTCCTGGAAATGTGAATTCCCACAAACCATGTAAGAGCAACTGGTTTAGAAGGAATTTCTTTTTCACCTAACCAGAGTAATTCTGATGTCATTCTGTCACTGCATGTGGTTTATACATTTGTTTTTTATAATGATTGTGAAATTGTTTGGAGAAATGTATTACTGATAGATGTAAAACAATTTTTGTTTAAAAGAAGAATTTTTTAATTCTTTGATGTCAAGATTAATTTGTGATGGATTTCTGTTGTTACTCTAATAAAACATGGGACAAGATAATTATGCTGCAATTTTAATTTTCCTATCAACTGCTTGAATACATACCTTTTGTCTTGCTGTTCTTGGCAGTGGATGGAAAACATAATAACATCCTTTGTCATCTGTAGGAGAAAAAAAAGTAAGCTTTGTTTCCTGAAGGAAGTGAAGTTTGCCAGTAGTCTAGCAGTAGTTATAGAGCTTAAATGGGAAGGATTAATGTGATCCTTGTCCCTGCTACGAAGATTATTGATGCATTTTGTGTTGAACAACATTAAACAAAATAAAACCAAACCAAACAAACTCTAGACAAAAAAAACCCGAACAAACAACAACAACAAAAAACCCCAACAAAACAAAACACACAAAAAAACCCAAACAAACAAACAAAAAAAACCAAACCACATCTTGGGAGTAGAAACAGAGACCAGAAACCGTTTTGTTCTTTGCTGACCACAATGAGTGTAGTTGATTCCTGTAGTTGATGGGTACAGCCTTGATTTCCTGGTGATGTCAGCCACTTGTGCTTGGACCCAGTCTCAAGAGGACGAGTGGAATTGCTTGGTCTGCTCAGATTTTCCTCAAGGTAATGCATAGGAAACTCAGCCTCCTGGGAAGCAGGATATACACGAAGGCTAAATTCCCTACAGGCTAGACTAAAGCCAAATGCTTGTCTCTCATTTTTTGGGGAAATGTTCTATCACCAGTAATAAAGACAGAGGGCTCAGTTTCCAGTCAAATCTTCCTGACTTTTGTGAATCTCAAGTAGTAGGTTTCTTAATCTTTTCATTTTTCAAGTTGTCCCCATGGGGCTGGATAACCCTATACATTAGTACATGGAGGGGCTGACCAGCTGGAGAGCAGCTCTGCAGATATGAGGCACTGCGGGTCCTGGTGAACATACTGACCATGAGGCAGCAAAGGCAGTCATGCACCTCCTGGGCTGCACTAGACAGAGCATTGCCAGCAGGTCAAGGGACATACCTGATCCTTCCTCTCTGCTCACCCCTGGTGAGATACATCTGGAGTACTGTAGGACTGTGCTGCGCCTCTCAGTACATGAGAGACATGGACATACTAGGATGAGTCCAGTGCAGGTCCACAGAGATGATGAAGGAACTGGAGCACCTGGTATGTGAGGAGAGGCTGAGACAGCTCAACCTGGACAGGAGCAGGCTTAGGGAGATCTTGCCAGCATGTATAAATACGTGATGGAGAGAAGCTCCAAGACTCTTTTCAGCAGTGCCCAGGGATAGGGTAAGAGGCAATGGAGACAAATTGAAATACAGCAAATTCCATTTAAACATTAGGAAAAAAAATGTTTATTGGTTCATTGTGAGTGTGATCAAACATTGGAGCAGATGTCCCAGAAAGGTTGTTAAGTCAAGCTTAAGTTCTGCCCCACAAACCTCACTGAGCTTTCCCTAACAGCTCTAGATCATATCAACTGAGTGTTTATTTGCTACCACTCAGATGAACCTTTTTGTTTGGTGAAGATGTATAATTGTTCCATTCCTCTGCAGTACATTGCATTACTCTCTCTTTTATTGCAAGTGAAAGTGGTGATTTTTCTAATTGTTTTGAGATTTTTTATAAAGTTTATAATACACGAGCTTTTACTGATGATTTGATGTATAGAGCTGAGCAGAGCATTGCAGCGGACACATCCTGGTCTCAGCCAAGGGCACTGGGTGGCTGGTGGGGAGGAAATGTTCAACAGTGTGGGGCAGGGCACCAGCGTCTGGTGGAGTACTGGCTCCAGGTGAGGTTCTGAGGGCCTTGACATCATTCAGCCACTTGGAGCTACAAGTCTTATCCTACATCTCACTGAATTTCCCTCCTGAAATACACGAGTTTACGCTCACCACTGGATGGGGTTTCCAAAAGCAAAACTGTGATATAATGCAACACCCAACACTCTACAGAAATTGCAACTGACTGATGGAGCATTCCTCTTTCATCAGAATTCATCAACCCTTCCCAAGCATTTGGAGTCTCTTTCAGCACTTGATTTCAGTGGGGAAAAATTAAGGGAAAGCAAAACTGCAACTGTGCTGAGAGTGCTGTACCCTGAGTGTGCAGTGTTCTGTCAGACAGTGAGGGATTTCTGCACACATTTAGGATCCAGCCAGGCAGAAGAGAAAAGCTCTTGGTCTACCAAGGCTAAAATGTGGGATAAACAGACAGAATATCACAAACCATGGAAAATAATAACAATTTCATATGATAAACTTCTATTGTGTGTACAGTAGATGAATGCTCCTTCTCATTGTTAACAACTGTTTATATCTTATATCTTGGATATATCTAAATAGGGAATAATGAAAATAAAACTGTAATAAGAGACTTCCACCCAAAAGCTTCATGTAACCCATAGCTTCCAATAAAATATAGAACAGAAAACAAGTAGCATCTAAAATAAGAGGAATCCATCCAACAAGGACCATTTGTGAGGTAAGAAATCTCTCTATCACGGGCATACCTTGAGTTTATATCAATTTCAGCATGTAATTATGCAAGTCTGCTGCCAGCCCCACAGCAGAAAAAGATCCTGTAACAATGAAACAAATCCCTATTGATCACAAATTGATTTTTTTTCCCAAGTCCTGGACAATAATTACATGAAAGAAAACAATAACATGAGGCAGCTCCCAGTGTCTGAGGAAACTAGTCAGCAAATTGGGATAACAGATTTGTCTCATATGCCACAGGTTTTTATCTGAAATACAGCAAAACACATTTAGAAGGGAATTATGGAAGGATTTATGGTCTCTTGAAAGGCAGACCATACTGTGTTCAGGCAGACATTGCCATTCAGAAGGAAAATTAGCAGAAATTACAAAGGGTAGGTAAGTTATTTAGGGCATAGGACACACATTTAGTAATTAAATGGGGAAAGATGGGAGGAAGCCTCTTCAAAATTGACTCCTTATGATGTAAACATGAAATTTTAAAATATAATACTAAATCCTACCCTGTTTATGCTGAACAACAATCAAAAGTGTGAGCAACACTGTGAGAGGATACAGCAGATGTGTGGGAGTGGCAGATGGCCATGTCTCTACTGCAGTGTGAACAGGCCAGTCTAATCTTTTAGAGATCATGTCTAGTAATAAGTTGCACAACAAAGAAACTTCAAAAGCTGTTGCTGTTACACTAAAATAGCATGTGACAAGATGCTTGAAAGAGACTGCTTTGTCTGATGTACTAGAAAACATAAGGGGCCATGGAGTGAGCTCAGACAGCAACATTGCATTTTTCTAAATTATAAACTTTAGCTTATTTTCCCAAGTGCTATGACATTCTGGAGTGTCAGACTGAAGTTCAATAGGCTACTTCTATTTTGGCTTCTTAAAATAAATATTTTGGTGCCAAGGAATGCTATTCTGCAGGTAATAATTGCATGTAGTGAATAGTAGTGAACTAAGCTGCAGCTCAGGATGGACACTGTTCTCCTGCCACTGACACTGTTAAGGTGTGGTACAGTTTCTGGAGCACATATAGCCCCTGGCAAGTGACACTCTTACAGGGAAATTATGGGAGTTAGCCTGGCCTGGCAATATTCCAAATAAGTACTTTGTGTGTTGCCACTCTCTTGGAGAGGGTGAAAGAATGTGTGCAGTACAGGCATGGACCATGTGGTGCCTGTTGGGTCTGAAGCTAGTGAACAGATGGTGGTCTAGTTGGAGTGTTAGCATAGGCACAGCCATTCTCCTTCACGTAAACTAAATGGGTTTACTATCTTTTATTTATGATGCCTCTTCTCCAAAAGCTTCTACCCAATGTCTATAATAAATTTAAACTCAAAGCAGTTGTTTTGTTCTCTGCCAGCAATTTTGCCCTTCACATCCAGATCTGAAATTGGACTTGTGTTCTAGAAAATTTGTCCCTTTTCTTGAATGAGACTAGATGGACTAATGAAAGATATTACTTCTCCCTACAAATATTATTCTGTGCTATAAATAAGAATAAGAAAATAAACTTTACTGTAATATGGAATTACATTTTTCATAGAATAAGTGTTTTATACTGTTTGCAATTTAAAACAAAAGCTAGTAAAAGAACAAGAGAAACGAGCAGTACACTGCAAAGAGAAAAGATCAACTAGATATTGTCAAAAGACAGTATAGAAGGGGTAAATGGTATCTAATGACACTAAATAATTACAGTTTTGTAAGTGCCTTTCTCAAATATTCCAAATTTGTGCTGAAGTGCTATTAAAACTCTTTCTACCACCAAATTCATCAAACACAAGCATATACTTAGTGACCTCTGTATGCTTAAAAGCTTTGCAGAGCAGCATTGGCTAATTAATTATGAATTTATTTTTAAAATCTCATTTCAATGAGATTAATTCACTTCACTTTCCACACCACAGGTCAGGCTCACACCTCCAGTTGATGCCTATGGCACAAAAACCGTACCACTGTATTTTCTGCCAAGGAAAGCACAGAACAGCTCCACCCTGATCATGCACGTCAGCTCTCAAGATCATGACCCCTTCCGGAGACCCCTCACTGCACAGGGAAGCATCACCATCACCCACAAGGAGACAGTGCCTTTGCTGACAATGCATCCCCCTCCCTCCCCCTGTCCCGTGCTGGCTGTCATGAGGGTGCTGCAGTGCTCATGGATAACAGAGGAGTTATGGTGCTACCAGCAATGGCAGCACCATTCTTCAGATGCCTATAGCAAGCAATAGATGAATTCTGTTTAGGACTAAGATTCCATCAGGCTTGAAAATTTTGCCATGTCTTATTACTGGGGTAAGGGAAGAAAATAACCCCCCTTCAAGATTTAGTCTTACATTTTAATGAAAACAGAGTTGTCATGGTAAGAAAATACCGGAATGAATTTTCTCTTCCCACTTAATGAGAGATGTCTGAAGTCAGATTTTATCTGATTATAGTTTCAGCAAAATAGCTAGACTTCTGTCAGTATATCAAAAATCTAATCTCTAAGACTATGCCAGAAGCAGCAAGTCTACATGAGTATATTAGATGCACAGTGGGGATTGAAAGACTGCATTGAAAAATACTTCCAATGGGAAATAATTTATTTTAATTCCTTCTATTTCAATCCTCAAAAGACACTCCTTGAAAGCATACCCCTCAGGAACCCCAAGTGAACACACTGGATATGTAGGACAGCTGCCATCAGCAAGGTAGCTAAAACTAAATTTATAATGTATATCTTGTAAGGCTGATCACTAAAATCTGTGTCTATTAACAGTGGGTGTAATCCACATACACTGACATCAGTAAAAGAAATGAGCAACAGGTCATCTCTGAGCTCTGCAGCAGGGGTTCAATCTCTAGACTTTTGAGTGAAGATGTTTTTCTCTCTAGTCTGTTCAGAAGGATTTATTTTTATTTTTCCCCCAAAGGAAGCTATCTCATGCATCCTCTCCTTTTTCCTCTAGGCCATTTATTATGCCTCACTGTCCTGTTCATGCTGCAAATCCCATTTGATGGTTTGTGGCTCGGAGGGGGTTAAAGTTTGATTTCTGACTTTAGTTGGTTTCCTTTGTTCACTAACACAAAATAGGGAAACTTTTGGGACCCATACAAACAAGCACAAGTCCCCACAAGCCAAGTGTCCCTTCTGCTCTCCAGAACATCCCCTTTGTGAAGCTGTTATTTTAAGAGAGTGACTTTGTACAAGGCTTAGACTTCACAGGTACATGTTTCCGGTAAATCACAGCCTCAGTTTCATGAGTGATGCTACCCTCTTGATTTTGGCATCAGTAAGGACATTGCAGGGACATTGTCCTGCAATCTGTGCTCTTTAGCACTATGGTTGTAAGAATCAGTGAATCTTTATGGGAACACCCATGCAAAAATCTGTTTGAGCATTTATTTCCATGAGTGCTGCTCTGATGTTCTATAATCTGGTTATCACGATCTCTGAGAAGCTCATGATCTTGGCTGCACTTATTGCCACAGCACAGGCAGGGAGAGGCTGAGATGTGCCCATGAGGAAGGCACAACACATTTATAACCAGACATATAGGCAGCTTGCTGCATCCATCCTCAGCCCCAAACTGGATCTGCCAGCACAAGGAGGGCTGCAGTGGCAAGGTTGCCCATGCCCCTCGGTCCCATGCCACAAGGCAGGGTCTGCTGCTGAGGCATTGGCACAGGTCCCCGTGGTGGGGGCAGTGAGGGCTGAGCCCTGCCTGTGCAAAAATCCTGAAGAAATCAGCTTCTTGGGGAGTTTTTCTGATGCCAGATGAGGCAGTGGCATTTGAGCGTAAATTGTTCTTGCAGTTAAAATTTCCAGTCTTCTCAGTGCCTTTGGATTATTTCCAACAGAATTTCTCTCAGTTTGTTCATTCATTTTCAGGAAAACTTTCACTACCTAAAGAGGCTGCATAGAGCATTACTTTATATCCTGGATTCTATTTAACTTATTTTCTTTGGTTCTTTAATTATTGTTTACCAAATTCTGGAAGAGGCTAATACATGAACTGCAAAGTGTATGGTTAAACAACAAATGTTTTGCACTAACAGAGACTGTGTCTTTATAAGGTTTGAGTACTTGATGTTTGCAAAGCTCTTTTGGGAAAGGAGTAATAGAAGTGCTGATCATCAGTACAGCCACCCTGCTGCTTATTATCCACAGGTAACATGTCTGTAAAGGAAAAACAAGTACTGAGGGAGAAATAGGGAAATTTTCTCATTAATTAAATTATAAACCAGGGTAAAGGTCAAAGTGGTGTGTGTTACTGTGACGTCTTTTGCAGAATGACTAAGGGGTTTGAAATGTAATTTTTGTGACATGAAGACAGAATGTCACATGAATCATTCTCTGCCAGCCTGGGTAGGAGCTGTACCAAACTAATCCATCATTGCTCCAATCTTTTGAATGTCATTTTTCATAGTCCCCCCTTTGAGGAAATTAATTGAAAATTAATTAAAATTAATTGAAAATTAGAGTAATATTTTACTGATCAGGAATGGAAGAAAAAGGCAAAACCACCTTCTGCTTCTACATCTGTCACCATGAATCCCACCAACAAATAGGAATAGGCCAAAAATTGGTTTGAGATTTTATTAAGTTTCAGAAGTCGGTTGAAAGAAACAGTATTGATTACTTATGCATAAAGCAGTTATTCCTACAGTTGATCCAGCTAGTAGTAGAAATGAAAGAAATCAGTGAAAAGTTTCTGTAGCACAGAATTTCCCTTTCAGAACGAGTAGTTTCAGAAATGCAAAGTGTTGGAGAAAGGGAAACAACAAGATTGCACTACACTATATCTCTTTTAATAATGCCACATGAAATTGGAAGATTAAACTTGATAAGAAATATTTTTTAATCTGAATTTTGTATCAAGAACATGGTTCAGAACTTGCAAACTGAGGAGACAAGTCTCTGGACCAAGGTCCCCAAGGCCTGAAAGATACCAGAGTCCATCACAACATGTACCATTTCCAGCTCCCTTTCCCTCCCTTCAGCTGCCACTGCTTCTTGAATAGCCCAGCAAGAGGACTGGTCAAGAAACATTCTTGATTCTACATCAGCTATTTCTATTGCAGGCTTTTTCACAGCAGACTAACAGATGAACTCTGAGCAAAACACCTGTATAATTCAGAAATTGCTTTCTTCAAGTAATGCATTTTAGCATCTCCATGGTGTAGCACCAAATGGGCCAGACCATGTCAGATCTCTTGAGAAGAGAAAATAAGCCTTCTTCTCTGTTGTTTTCACATGAAATATTTGCCTAAAGTTTGCTACAAGTATAATCTTTCTGTATTAGACCTAGAAACTCTTTCTAACTGTATGAGTAATCAAAGCTGCAAAATGCTTATGTTTGGGTGGCTAATCAGAGCTGCAGACTGCCCGGTTGCTTAGAGCTAGACAGACTTTCATGTTCAACCAAATAATTAAAATGGAATGTTTTTCTCTACAAAATGAGATACTCAGGGCCTAATTTGCAAAATATTTAAGTATTAGCAGCTTGAATCCTTTGAAAAGCTAGAGATGGAGAACTGAGGAGCCCCATAAGTATGTAGGCTTTGAATTAGGATTTGTTTTCTGCCAGTAGAAGTTTAGTTTTTCAAAGTAATCAAAGCTGGGGGAAGATGTCTCTTAAACAGTGGCTGTGTGTCTCAGAAATTCCATCTGTTTCAGCTGAGAAAGATTAAAAATAAATCCACACCATCAGGTGCACTTCTTCAGTCCCAGCAAATATCAGAGTAATGGAGGACTTGGCAAATTTTGTCACCAATGCCAGGTTCTTGTTGGGGCACTTTTCAGTTACAAGTCCTTTGCAAGACTCATTTATCATCACTGGTAAACAACAATTAAAGTTATGCTATAGACTGCATCCTAAAAGTGGCTTCCCTTTAGAGTCTGAGAATACATGACTCCAGAATGACTTCTTTCTGGTTCTCTAAGTACAAGAATTTTGATTGACATGTTCAGATCCAAAAATCAAGTGAGATTTAAAGGCAGAAGTAGATACTCACAATGTCTGAATCGCAAGTCTACATATGGAAATTTATACATCTGCAATTTAACATTTTCATACAATCTAAAGAACCTCATAGGTTGCATGGAGGCAAATTGTACTGGGGTACAGTGCTAAAATGCCCGAAGTGGTGGCAATTGCTATTCAGACAGAGTAGTTTCAAGTTCTTTGGGCAGAATTGCATGTAGACTAACCATGCAGTGTCAAAGCCAAATATATGGAGCTTGAGTCACAAGCAGAGGGAGTAAAGCACTCACATACGTGGCAGAATCCCCACAGATGTCAATGGGACAAGGATTTTTCTCATTTCAGTGTCATTTCACTTTTACTGGAGTGAGAGTGAGAGGCTTTACAGGTATAAGAATGAACACCAAATAGTAGAGTTTACAACTATGAGTGAATATTTTAATCTAAAACATTTATAAATGTTCCTCTATGGAGAACTCTGCTTAGTTACTTTGCAACAGTTCAGCACTTTCAAAAGACACCTTTTTCACTTCTTCCTCTCTGTTTTGATCTTCTACTGTTCCAAGGTCCAGGAGGAACAAGGAAAACTAAATAAAATGCCTATCTTTTACTAGAAGGGAAGAAGAAGGCCTTTGAAATTATAGATCTAGCCAGCTAACAAAACAGGAGCCAAAATACTTTTGTTAAAATTCAGAACTGAGAAACAAAAAGAGCTACTTTTATATCCAAAATTCACAAGCGTTTTTGACACTGAAATGATGTCCTCATCAGCCAGCCAAGGAATTAAATTCTAGAGGAAACAATATATCATATAATATGAAATTAAAAGAAAAGCACCCTCCCTAGTGAGTAACCTACATTACATACATTAGGAAAATGTCTCAGCCAAAACACTGTGTCCGCTTCTGGATTATGAACTTTAAAAAAGATATAGCCAAACTAAGAACCTGAAGTAGATTGTTAGAAATTACAATAACTTAAAAACCAGTGATTAATAAGGAGAGGTTAAAGGATTTAAGATGCAATGTAGAAAAAGTTAGATTGAAAGATGACAAAATAACTATATTCCTATCTTTAGGGATTTGATTCTGGTAAATGTGCAAACCCTTACAAAAATTACCTTCATTTGCATCAGAGACTCTCTAAGCGAGCTCTTTTAGGGCATATTTTTTAAGCTGACAAAGCACTGGAACAGATCAGCAAGGAGAATTTTAAATCTCCTGCACCAGAGATTTAATGTGTTTGCAGGAGACAGTATATGTACTCAGCAGTACCTATGCTCGGTCTTACAGTATTGGGATTTTCAGCTGCAGTCTTGATCTGGTATCCTGTGGCATGAACTATAGAGAATTTATTAAAGTAGACCGTGTTACTCTCAAAGGAGGCTGTTTGCATTTGCTGTTTTGTTTTGGGGTTTTTTCCACATATTTTGTTCCTTCACATGTGGCACCAAGCAGCCTTATTTGGCTTGGGAATCAGTCTGGCTACAACACACTGAGCTGACTTTGTGTTGACATTATTAAGTACTATGATGCAACAGGAGCTCCTGAGGACCTGATGTTTGTATTGCATGAGAGCTTCCTTTGGACCCGCCCTAATTTCATCCCGTGGACCAGCTGCTCATTTAGCAGTTCAAGCACATCACATGAGCTTCTGTAGCACAGATGTGCAGATGTACAGATCCAAAGGAAACCAGTGTTTTCCTTCCCAAGATCACTCCATGGTGCAAACCAGACCACAGTGAATAGGGCTAACCAAGACATTCACTGCAGAAGAGCCAAAACATTAACGTAGTTGAACATTTGTTAATTCAGGCTGGCTATATTCTGTGAATCTCTATACTATACAGACCTGTAAAGATTCATGAGATCTGGAAGCTTTGAAACTCCACATTGGATTGATGCACATACTTTACAAATTTGAAGTTAGGGTTATTCCCCTAGTCACTGTCATTAACACTGTGACCACATGATCACAATGGCTTAGCTAAAAGTAGAAGAAATTTTTACTTTCCTGCTCACCAAAATTTATCAGTTATAACCATGGAGGAGTACTCTCTTATCTCCTCTCAGTTAATAACAGTGTTTTCAAAAAAGACAAAACATCATAAAGACAAAATGCCATTGGTAAATGAATATTTGATCTCTTCAGACAAGTAATCATAAATGAAAGTGAAGATAAATGAATTTTACTTACATTTCAGTTACATTGTACTTAAATCAAATATAGATGTTAATTCGGGCACTTCAAAAATCAAAAGAAGTCACTAAAAGAATTTTAATTTGGATCAGATATTCTCTTAGAGGGAAATCTCCCAACTGCCTTGCCTTCACAATGGTTTGAAGCCTGGAAGTTTTGAACCATGCAATCTATATAACATTTAGAGAAAAGTAACCTGGGAACTGTGCTCCAGCAGCAGTCCTAATAAGTGCAACCACTACTGGGCTCACCCAAGGCCACCAAGAATGGTAGTCCAAAATAAAATATGAAATAAATATGGGAATGTTAAAATAGAGGCAAGAAAAGAAAGAGAAGAATTGAGTAGGAGAGTGTGGTGGAAGGAATGAAATAAAACAACAGATGGAGGATGCTCTTCATCGCTACCCATCTTTACCCTGTTCTGGAATGAGTTTCTTGTTCCAACACAGATTTCCTCTACCACACATGTTTCCAAGTTATGGACCTCCTTACAATCTTTTCACCAGCCCAGCCTCCAAGTTAGCTTCTACTTTTGACTTTTGGATAAATGACCTCAACGTCTGATTGGAGCCTTCCATGATTTTACCAAGTTTTTGTCCCCCTCTGGCCTACAGACAAATTCTCTGGCACCCATTTTACAAATACAGAGAATCCTGGAGGCATACCAAAACCACACAGCAATTCCTTTGGTAGCTGCACACAGTCTTCCATAAAATTACAGACTCTTACCCAGTGTCTTACAAGGAAAGTGTTGTGCTATCCCTGACATTTACCCTTCCTGGAGAAAAGAAGGCTCAGGAAAGACCTTATTGCTCTTTACAACTGTCCAAGAGGAGCTTGTAGACAGGTGGGTGTTGGTTTCTTCTCCAAAGTAACAAGTGACAGGCAGGACAAGAGGAAATGTCCTCAAGTTTCAGCTAGGGAGGCTTAGGTTGGATATTAGGAAAAATTTCTTCACTGAAAGGGTGGTCAGATATTGGAATAGGCTGCCCAGGAAAGTGGTGGAATCACTATCCCTGGAAGTGTTCTAAAGCTGTGTGGATCTCTCATCCTTTCCTTTACACTATACAAGGAAATCAAAAACAACACCCAGAAAACAGAAAGAATTAAGAACTGTCTTTCTTCTCTTTATAATAAGAATAGGAATATCTGTGGAAAATGGGAAGCTCAGTTTTAGATCCCTTCAACCTTAAATCCCTTCAGCTAAAGTGCCTCTCAAGTACCCTGTGGACACAATACATGTGTCCAATGCACATCACCTACCGTGGAAGTGTAAGTCCCTTGGTGATGGCTGTGGCAGGAGTTTGGACCATGTATCTTCACTCTCTGCCAGTAGAAAGTTCCGTCAAAGGAGCTTAATCCCACAATTTGCAACAGTGCTGCTTCCGTATGAAACTGATGCTCACAACTATCCCCATAGTGACAGGCCTTACATTTTGGGTTGCCCTCAGGAGCTGCAGCTCTGGTGTTCATCCCCAGGCAGGAGCTGGACACTAACTTCTAGTGTCCACTGGCTCAAGAGGCAGAGGACTGGGGTGGCCACTCTGAGCTCCCCCCATTGCTCCTGCAGGGTGACACCTGGCCCTGGGAGCAGGCTGATGGACACCAGCACCATGTCTGTGCCGATTTCTTGGCTGCATTCTTTCACAGGTCAGAATAAATGCACAGGAGTGACGGGAGGTCAGCATTTCAAGCCACAGGGCAAGTTTTGCTTGTTGTGGTGACCAACCTTGTACTGGGCACCAGAATATAGTCCTGAAAAATTTCCTGTCACCACTGGACGTGTCAAGGCAGTGCTCTGACTTGCAATTGGCCTGTGACTCTTAGCCACTTCAGACACAAAACAGTGTCACCAGACAGGGTGGATGTGTGTGGAGAAGGGGACTTTTAAGCAGTTTGATGCATCATCCAAGTCCTGTTGGAGAAAACAGACAACATCCAAAACTGAACTGACAGAAAACAGATATGAGCAGCAAGGAAGGTAAAAAAATCAAACAAAACCATCAACAAACATCTGTGTCAGGACCTGAAAAGGCAAAATTTTAATTAATTTTAGACTTACATAATTAGCTAGATTTTTAGCCATGATAATTTCAAGTGTAATTTGTGATGTCTTCCTGTCATCACTGCTGAAAGTGAACCTGAACAAACCCACCCTCTCTCAGAAAACAAAGGCAAGTCATCCAAATGAGCAAAGAGTGCTCAGGCACTGCAGAATATGTTTCCCCTTCATTACATTTAGCCAAGCACTAATCAAAGCAGAGGTATTCTTGTTTTCTAGTCCTTATCTCATCCAAAAATCCTCTTGCATTTCAGATGTGGCAGCCTGTACAGAGGAGACAGAGTTCCTTCTGTATGACGGTGTTTCTGCCCATGTAAGTTTTTCCCATCTCTACAAACAGGGTGTTACAGAGCACATGTTGCATCCCAGTCTGGCCACATTCATTTCCGTACCTGTGCCAGCATACAGGCACGAATGGTGCTTTCATGCAGGGAAGTCCACCTCCCAGGCTAGACTGGGCCTCAGGGTATCCTATCAAATATTGAGTTTCTAAGATTTCCTCATACAGGCTGATATTCAAGCCCATTTATAGTTAATCTGCACCATCATCCTGTTTAAAACTCTCCTCCTATATAGGTCCATACTGTCCAGCAGTCTGGAATCCTTTCCATCCTCATGCTCTTTCATATTGTCTCTGTAATTCAGTCAGGCTTCAGACTGGACACAGACTGTGCCTATTTGTTTTTAAGTATTTAGCTAATGATATGAACACTCTTGGGAACAAAGTGTTCCATAGGTATTAAGAAAGAGAAATCAATTTTGTTTCATTAAAATTTCTTTGAGGGACTTCCTGATACTGGTGTGACTGATGCCTTTGCCTCAACTGTGGCATTTTTTGGTTTATTTCCTCTTCCTAGAAGCTTATTTGAATAAAAGTTATAAAAATCTTATTTTGCAGAGTTCTTCATGTCTCAGTTGAACTGGGTAGAAATCAGTCAACATAGAAAACCAGGCAAAAAAACCCCTAATTTTTCATTTAGCTAGAATGTGTATCTTTTAGTTTAGTTGAGAGCATAATCAAGCTGAGAGCATCTTTACACTCTGTGAAAAAACATTTATCTCCCAAAAGTTCAGTGAGCAACATCTGCAAATGGCACTTGAAAGCCATGACATATCAAAGGATTAAAGATTTCTCTCACAGAGTATGAATGGCTTGTGTGCAACACACTAGATATCTCACTGAGCATACCACGGAAAACACACCATGGGGATAAAAAGATTAAGAAAAAGAGAAGATAAACCAGGCTGCTGAGACCCATCTTTTTTGATGTAGCAAAAGAAAAAGACTGTCAATTTGAGTCTTCCCAAAAGTCACAGAAAGAAAGGTCATAGGTTTTATTCCTACAGAGGTGATACTTCTAGGACATAAAAGATCTCCTCTCTTTTGTGCTCATGCTCAGGTTTGATCTTTTTTGCCTTCTATCCTCCAGCCTTTGTAGTACCCCACTGCAGGTGCCAACCTCCTCAAAAAGCAAGCTCTCATGGGCTGGTTTGCTGCCAGTAAAGGCACATGAAAAACACAAATAATTATGTTTCAGTTTTGAGTGTCTTCAATATTGTGTTCTGCTTTGGAAGCAGAAAGGGGAAATTCTCTCCTAACAGAGAATTACCCCTTGGAATGAATCACACCTACTGGTCTCTGAGCGAGGGTCCCAGAGGGCAGGACAGAGCCAGGCAGAACTTCCCTGACTCCACAGCAAATGACAGCAGATCCATGCATGAAGCCCGACACACTGAAAAGGACAGCTTTCCAGAATAACTATTTTCAGATTTTAGATGAAACACACACCAAAAAAAAGAAAAAAGTTCTGAAAGTGCTGTTCAACTCATCTCACAGCAAACCTTCCAGAGCTTCCTAGGAGAACACAACAGTCTCTTTTCAGCTACTTAACTGAGGAACATAAAGAAACACCTAAACCCCAACAAGAGAACCAGCTGGAATGAAGGATCTCTTGCCTCCATTCATGACATAAATTTTAGCACATCTTCAGTTATGGTAGAGCTTGGTATTCACCAGAATGACAACTACCTCCACTAAGAAATGCTTAACAGTGTAAATCAAACACCTTTTAAAATGTAATTTATTGAGAAACCAGACCACTAATGTATTTCTCATGGCATTTTTCAAACAGCCCTTCCTCTTTATTTCATATGTGGCTGCAGTGAACTCCAGAACTCATTTGCTAATGAGGCTGATCTATATCCACTTCCTTAGTTCTCCTTTGGCCTCATCATAGAAAGATTGTCTGACTGTAAATGAGTAAGTTTGAATCCTTTCCAGGAAGGAGAAATCCTAGCAGCTGCAAAGTGCCATAATCTGGCATGACACCCTGTGTTAGGTGTGTCTGAGCTAGCATATGGCAGGGAAAAGGCAACCCATGCATTCTTTTCTCCATCTGACTCACAAGCACCTACGCATTGCTCATCTCAGTCAACACCAGAGCAGACTGAAAAAAACAAGCTTTCATATTTCCACATGGGATCATTTTTTAATCCTGCATGAGTAACATTTGACCCCAAGGGAAAATCCAGCCCAATACAATATAGCATGAAAGCTATGAACAAACAAGTGCCTCCTAATAAAACTGATGCCACCATGGCCACCATAGAAAACCTGTGTTGGTGTCACATACCTATGTTTTAAACCTAAAAATGAGAAGAACAAGCTCTTCCAAGTAAGACACCAATTTCGTATTTATCATCAGGCATCATAAACACATCTGCATAAATACGAATCACTAAATTCTCTAATTTAAACTGCCAACTGGAAAACAGTGTGAAGCTGTAATTCATCCTATGTATTAATCCTCAAAAAGTGGTAGCTGAGACATTTCTATTTGTATATACAGCTGAGTGTACAGAGTACCTTACAAATACATGGATCCCAAAAAACTGATTATATGAAGGCCTGAACTTGCCAATATTTACTTTCTGGATGCAAGTGAAAACAAGGCAAAAGCCCTAGCAGCAAAACGAAGTGACATCCATGTGGAGAATATTAATTGCACCAAGTAGTTGATGATTTATGTCATACCCTTACCAGAAATAGCTTTCTACCCATACTGGATCTTGACCTATGTTTTCACACTGTTAACCTGAAGATTTCTAGTGGATTTTGAGGCTTTACAGTTCGTTGAGGAGATCACTGGGTTATTGAGTTCCTGGGCTTCAGTGTCAACGAAGCAGTTCAAAAAATTAATCTGTCTAGTAGTGTCACAGTCAGAAAAATTAAGTTGCAGCAACAAAGAACCTGTTTGAGCACCTCTATGCCCATTTAAATTTTTTATTAACTCACCAAAGCCCCTTGAATTTCGAGGGCATCACATCTCAATTGCGTTTTTTCCCCTGGACTTACTGCAGTTACTGTTTGATGATTCACAAGTGGCTGCCCTTTGGGTGAAGCTCTTGATTCTTCTCTGTTGATTAGAGTGAAATTCAGATCTCTGTATAGACCCATGCTGTGACACTCAGCCTGGCTAGAAACTCAGCCCACCATGCATGTTTCTAAACAGCTGAAAAGGTGAAAAAAAAAAAAAAAAAAAAAGTGAAAAAAACCCCAAACCCAAAACTAAAACCAAACCAAACCAACCAGTCAACCAAATACCACCAATGAACCAACCAAAAAATACTCAAAAAAACCCAGCTCCCTGGTTGGGCACCTGAGACCTGCCAATATGCTGAAGTGCATGGATCTCAGAGTGCAGCCATGCAAACAGACACAGTGAACCTACTAAAAATTAGCTGACTTCACTTTTTCTCCACTTCCCATTAGAACAGAGAGCAGTTTAAGCAACCTGCACACTAATTTTTCTCTGAAACACAACTGAATTACTGACAGATACACTGCTATCCCCATGGCATTAAGACACACCAGGATCAAACTTTGAGGATATTGCATCTGTTTTTCATAGCACAGGACAAAGATCTCTAAGAACAGAAAGGTATTGGTGTACTTCCCAGAAAAAAACCCAGTGAAACAATAATAAAGCAGCCTGAGTTTTAGGTGTTTTGGTGTGGTTTTTTTTTTTTTTTTTTTTTTTGTTGCTTGCTTGGAGTTTTTCTGTTCATTTGGTTTTTGGTGAAAAGGCAGATTTTATCAGATGTCACATTGGATTCAAAGAGGTTCAGAAATGTGCTACTAACAGTAGCAAATACTTTTTGCTTAAATATTTTGTTAACTACTATCCTTGTGAATTTTTCAGACAGCAGCAACCACCTACAGCTATATCAGGCAAGAAACAGCACAAAAGGATTTATTCCAATCACACCAGCATCCAGGCAGGTTTGCTGATGACTTACCCTTGCCAAATGCATATAAAATGGGAACAGAGGAAGTCTTCATCACAAATGTTCTCTTTCTGATTGATTCAACTGCTTTGAATGGCGTATTTCATATACCTCTAGATTTTAAAAAGGAGCTTGTGTGTATTTTATCTTGCCTAAGCAAGCTTATTCTCCTGTGAAGACTGGCAGAGCGTTGGGGCTGTTCAGCCTGGAGAAGAGATGGCTCCAGGAACACGTTATAGCACCTCCCAGTACCTAAAGAGGGCCTGTAGGACAGCTGGAGAGGGACTTTTGCAAGGGCATGTACTGATAGGACAATGGGCAATGGCTTTAAACCGAGAATAGGTTTATATTAGATAATAAAAAGAAGGTCTTTACTGTGCAAGTAGTGAGGTGCTAGAACAAGTTACCCAGAGAAGTTGTGGATGTTCCATCCCTGGAAGTGTTCAGTGCCAGGTTGGATGGGGCTTTGGGCAACTTGGTCCAGTGAAAGGTGTTCATGTGCACAGCAGGAGCATTTTAACTAGATTATTCTTAAGGTCCTTTCTAATCCAAACCATTCTATGATTATGTGATGATTCTGCACTGATTCCCACATTTTTAGTCTTTTTAGAATCTGACATCGCAACTCACAAAAATGTCTTCAAAGCATCAGTTTTTATTTCAGTTTAGATGGTCACCAGCCCCTGATCAAATCAAGAGCCTGAGTTCCTGGTCTCTTTTTGTCCAGATGTATCCATCTTGTACCTCATGCCCACGTTAGATATCCCGTATGCAAGTCTAATTCAGTTATTCAGAAAATTCCCATAAATTGTTCAAACTAAAATTACCATAAGATACTCTATATTTATTAGAGGGGATACTTGAGACAGGGAGAATGAATTGCTTCAGAGAGAAAAATCATTAAAGGCCAATCAGCTGCAATTTTAGTGCCTGAAGTGACTGAATTAGTATTCAGTGGATCTTATTTCTTTTCACACTGAACCTCACTTGTTTTGATTAAAATAAATGCTTATTACTCCTGCATCATTTCTGCCAATTTGATGCTTGGCCTCTGAGCTGTTTAAGTTTCGGTATAATGAAATATTGAGATATATAATATTTAATCCTCAGCAGAGGAAAAATGCCACAGGACTCATGACTGATGCTTTCACATAAAGCAGTTACCATGACATTACAACATATTTATGTCAGACTTACAGGTGCTTACACTGCGATGTGGGGCAACACACATAGAAAAACTTAAACAGTAAAAAAAGATAAATAAAACCCATTGCAATGCAGATCCCAAGGGCCTTTGAATTAATAATCAGCATTTATTCACATTCAAGAACTGACTCACGAATGTAAATCCATGTTTTAGCATCAGCAAAGTATTTATACTGAAGCTTCACAACAGTCATGAACAGGTTAATAATCTATGCTTTTCTGCCAGTAATGTTAACAGATTTCTCTCTCTGGAAGCCACTCACCCTCCCCAATACTTTAAGGCACTATGAATACGTACAAATGTGTGCATATATGGATGTAAATGAATGCAAATGTACACACACATACAACTCCAGCACATTCAGAATATAGCCAATACATTAAGAAATGGATCAGTGGAATACACTAGTAGATATGGTATATTCATCATAGCATAATGGTGACTTATGTGATAGTCTAAAATTATTAATTTTTTTAAATTTACTTTCTTGTATTGTTCTTGACAATTCCTTGCAACTGCCAATTAAATTTGCCAAATCATACTGAAATGGTGTATAAAGGGTATTTTGCCTAGAGCATTAGATTAGTAAAGACTATGACAAGTATTTTCCAGGTCTGCATCTGAAATTGTTACTTATATCAATCATCATATTTTAATTGATACCCAGCTACCACTTCATACTAAGTATCTTTCTGAAAAGAAAGCAATTCTTTTCAGCAGTAGCTTAAACCTTACAGCAAAAAATATTACACCAGCAAACACTCCTCCAACCAAAACAGACTAAACCCTGAGTTTGAAATAATTGCAACAGCCTTGACCAAGTCTTGGCTGATGCTTGGCTCTTCTACCACAAAGACTTCAGTCAAGGTACCTTTTGACCTTGCTGATCTTTATCCATAGCACAAATGAAAACGGGGAGGAGGGGAAACAAATCCCACCAGATTTCCAGAGATGTGTTACAATGGCAAATAGGACTGGCAGCACAAAATTTTAAACCAAAATTGCTATTACATGCTAATGTATGATTGACTGCAAGCTGCAAGTTCATCTAATCTGCATAATAAGAAAACATAAATTGACACAAGGCAAGGAAATTAAAAAGTTCTAGCGGTCCATTACTGAAACCAAGCACAGAAAACTGAAATCAAATATAAGCTTCAATCTTAATTGTTACTCTCACAGAGTCTGGTTTTTCATTACTGAAGAGCCACTTTTTGACATAGGACATACAAACAGAACAAATCCTTCCTCTTCTTCACTTTTCTGCAAAATGAACCCTTGTGTTGAGATAGGGGAAGAGGAAGAAAGGGCAGATCTCTCTCTTCCATCTAGAAGGGTTTAGATCATTTGGGTCTTGTATACTACAAAAAAAAGACATGGAATAAGAAGTCCAATGTGCACTTTAACACAAGAATACACTTGAATACTTATCAAACCCCTCACCCCCAGTAACTACCTCTGTAAATTTCTATGTCGGCAGAAATGGAACATTAACAAGACTGTATGAGGGATTTCCTAGAGATAAACAAGGAGTGCAATGGTGCACACATCTTGGCCACAGCCATGGCCTTGCAGTACAGGCACCCATCAGAAATTTGCCCTAACAGAAAGCTCCTTAACATAAGCCTTATTTTAAGGAATTTCTTACTTCTATTTTTCTATTTTATTTCAGTATCATAGGAAGGATACACATTAAAACTTAACATAAATCCTTTAAAATAATTTAAAGCCTTTTATTAATAAACGTAACTTGGTTTTTTTCCATTCATTTAAACTTGTAGAAGAATACATGATGCATTCCAAACATGCAGCCAAGGAAAGCACTGAGAAAGAATACTAAAAACAAATAATGCAGGTCTGTAATAGCCAAATATTTTCTCAAAAATTCTGTAAACAGATTTTGATTGGAACATCTTGGGAAGAACTCTCTTAAAATATAGTATTTCAAGAAACAAAATCCTAGAAAAATTGAAGCATGGTTCTCAGTTCTCAGAAAATCATCTCTTAATTTTCCAGATTCTGTACTTTGTAGAAGCCTACTTATGCTGAACAAATGAGTCTTAAAAGTAAGTGAACACAGAAATGGAAATGCTGATAGGAAGTGCATCCCAGTGGCTTTCAGCCATATCATAGAATGGTTTGGGTTGGAAAGGACCCTAAAGATCATCTAGTTCCAACCTCCCTGCCATGGGCAGGGACACCTTCCACTAGACCAGGTTCCTCAAAGCCCCATCCAACCTGACCTTGGACACTTCCACGGGTGGGACAGCCACAGTTCCTCTGGGCATCCACAACTGCTCTGGACAACTGGTTCCAGTGCCTCACCACCCTCACAGTAAAGAATTTCTTCTTAATATCTAATCTAAACCTACTCTGTTTGAACCATTCCCCCCTGTCTGTCACTACATGACCTTGTTCAAAGCCCCTCTCCAACTCTCACAGGCCCCCTTTAGGTACTATAAAGGTCTACCCAGGGCCTTCTCTTCTCCAGGATGAACTCCGACTCTCTCAGCCTGACTCCATAGGAGAGGAGAGGTGCTCCAGGCTCTCTGATCATCTTCATGCCCCTCCTCTGGACTCTCTCCAACGGGTCTATGTATTTCTTATGTTGAGGCTCCCAGAGCTGGACACAGAACTCCAGGTGGAGTTTCACCAGAGCAGAGAGGCAGAATCACCTCCCTTGACATGCTGGTCTCACTTCATATGATGCAGGCCAGGATATGTTTGTCTTTATGGGCTGCAAGCACACATCGCCACCTCACGTCCAGCTTCTCATCCACCAGCACCCCCAAGTCCTTTCTCTGAGGGCTGCTCTCAATCTATTCCCTGCCCAGCCTGCTTTTGTGCTTGGGATTGCCCTGCAAGAGCAGGCCAGGTTCCTCAAGGCAAGAAATCTTTTAAATAATAAAATATCCTCAACTCTCATAAGAAAGCAAAATAAGACTATTTGATACATCTTTTCTGAGAACACCATGATTGCAAACAGACGAGTAACATGAAAAAAGGGATGAACCTTTTCCCCGTGTTCAGTTATTTCCAGAAGCAAACAAGAACTCCCTTGAAACAGACACACACTTGGCCAGAATGTGAGTTTTAGTCATTACATATCATGATACAGCCTCTGAAGAGGTAACCATTTTACTTGACTTTGTTTCCACTGTTGCAGGAGACAGCAGAATACATTTACAGATATCTACCTCATAGCAAGAAGAATTTGACAAAGAAAGCTGAAATTCTCATCTGTATTGAAGTTTCCTGCAATAGACCCAAGGTGACAAATCATGTTGCCTATGAATTCTTCATGCTTGCATTTCCCAAATATCACATGTTCTTAACTGTGTGTTCCCAATGATTAAGTCTCAGGTTACTATGAAATATTCATATACCTCTAAAAGCACTTAATTTATGCTGCAAAGTAATAAGCTATATAAAATCTTTTCTACAGGACCTCTGCAGAAATTCTACCACCTTGTTCAACATTATTGCCCAACAATTAAAATTTAGATGCAAAACAGTAATGAAACAGTAATACATTCACTGATCCTTTTCAAAAAGCATTGGTCAAGACAGTTTTGAAAGAAGAGAATGAAAAGAGAAGGTCTGCAAATCAAGTCTGTTTTAACATATCCAGGTAAGAATAAGGAAAAACTGTTCAATATCAGATCCACAATACAATCCTACTGTGAGGAGAAGGAAAATCAGGTTCCTTAGAAAGTTCTGCATTTGAAAGGTTTCTGCAAGCCACAACTGCTTGCGCCCCACTCTTAAATTCTCATTTACTATTTAAGCAGTTCACCAATACAAGTCTGGAGGACAGTAAAACCAATCACAACTAAAGAAACACTTATTTTTCTCTTACAGTGTTCTGAAATAATATTGGAAAAGAGATGCAAACTAAAAGGTCGCCTGTATTTGTGACTTCCTCAATACTTTGGTACCACAGATGACACCAGTTTTCCTGCCAGTACACAATATATTAGTCATTCTCTGCTAGGCAGTTGTAGACCAACTATGAAAAGAAATCCAACCCAGTGTGGAGCTGTCACAACTGACCCTTTGGGTGAAATCTATTGACAACGCCAATTTAAAATAAAAATCGAAAATCTTCAGATACAACTATTCAACTAAATTAACCACAGCAGATTGTTCACCAAAGAATTCTCATTGGCCTGAGTACCCCTATCCCAGGCTACAGTACTGGTGCTTTCTCTGTCAGCCATTTTTTCATTATACTCACTTGAGATGAAGTATAAAGTCAAATGAAAATGGTACAATTGAGAGTATAACCAGACCTTAACTAACAGCATTCAATGTGTATTTGCCAGCTATACATTGACCTTTACTTTACTTCTGGAAAAAGCTACTAAAAGGTATCCTGGTGTCTCTTAAAATGTGAACAGAATTCACTGCAAGTATGAGTAAGTCACAAACCAATAATCTCAAATGTGTATATACAATGAAATTGCTCCATTTAATTACCTGCATAAGAAACATAATACTCCATTCATTTCATTCACATTTCACTCAATACTACTGAATGTCAAAATATCAAAACAGTTTTTTGGGCAACAGTATTTGAATTGATTTTTTTTTATGATACATTTATTTTGCACATCTTATGCTTGTAACTCTTTATCTGACTACTTTTTTCATAGTGGCATTTAAAAACAGAAGTGACTTCTCAAAACTCAGAAGTATGGCAAACAGTCATTTGGAACAAAGAATGCATAAACCTATTCACCCATGCAGTAGCAGCCTCTGACAATCGCTTTGACAATGCTGTTGATGCCGAAGACATTTTCCGATAGCTCTGAAAAAGCTTATTTCAATGGCAGCAAATCTGAAAAAACTTCCTCACTATCTTACAAATTCTAATGAAAAAATTTGATCCCCCTGTAAAGCATCCCCTTTTTGAATTTCAGCAAACTTGTCAGATCATCCACCTTTCCAGTTCTATAACAAATTGTTAACAAAAACTACAGCAGAGCACATTGAATAATTAATTTCCAGAGTTCACCTTTATTAAAAACAAGGTTTTTGTTGTGAGAACAAATAATCTCTCATTTGTAGCTTGAAAGCCTAAGATAGGATCACTGGCTTCCAGGGTTGCTACTAGCTGCTTAGCAACCTGTCCTACTTGTCTTCCTTCCTTCCTGTTGTAGAGAACCGTGGACAGAGGAGTCGGCTGACGATAAATGAAAACTCGCCGCAAGCACTCGCAAAGAGCAGCGTAGGAGTAATCTGGAGCACAAGCCATGAACTTCTTGTCTTGTTTTGATGCTTGGACATAACCTGTACAGCCCAAAACAAAGCAGAAGGCATAATTAATGTATTGGTTTCAACAGCACTTTAACTGCCAGATACAAAACCAAGCTCAACTAAAAAATTAATATGCAATTAGTAACTAAAAAAAAAATAAATAATATATATGTTCTCATTTCATAAGGCAAGAGTTTCTGGAGGGCTGCATTACCAGTTTAATACCAATATACAATTCTTTTGTATATCATCTTAACAGGCATTTTTGATGCATATGTATGTACAGCTAGATAGAAGGCTCACAAGGTCTTTCATTTTCTCAGCAGGATCATAAGGCGCAGATAAGGCCCATAAGGGCAATCTTGGCCCAGTATTAGCAGAATAAGTCTTTTCTCTCCCTTCATCTACCAGTGTGTAATTACATTTAAAAATTAAGATTTCTGAGCCTACCTAATCTTGAACAGACACGTAAAACTTGTCTTCTATTTAGAACTGACTGAAAAAAACAATGAATTACTTTTCAACCACTGTAATTTCTGTCAATATTCATTCAGAAGGAAAAAAAAAAATCTTCCATTTCCTCTTTCATTACAGGACTCTATTAGTAAACACTTATTTCAGACTGATTTCATTTCATATTTCTGTAAAGAGACTTGAGACATAATCTTTGCAAAGTGATCTACCATCTCTCTGAAAGGTTATTTGCTTTGCTTCCACTGAACAATGCATGGTCATATGGGACAACAGACAGGGAAAATCTAAAGGTCTCTTATTAAAACATCTTACCATTAGCCTACATATATCCAGACATATAATCAATTAACTGCAGCTATTTCCCTCATGATTTCTGTGTGGGTGTTAATGTGGTGACTCTGCTTTTCAGTCTCTAACTCAAGTTCACTTATCCACTTTTTACTGTGCAGTACTGTGCTTACATCATGTAGATGGTCTGAAAAGGCTTATTTCCCTCCCAGGACACATTTTATTTCTATGCTCTCTTATTTCTAAAATTAAGCTACCATGCTGCTATTAACAAAATTATAACTTTCAATTCAGATTTAAATAAGTCAAGTATCAACAGAAGCCATACTAAAAGCATTCAGATAGAAAAGTTTCAGGTGTGTGACAGAAATTAATACCTAAAGCATTAAAAGTTGCAATGTGTTCCCACATGTTCTCTGGCTGGTCAGAGTGAGGCTGCCAGAGAAGAGCATCAACATCATGTCTCAGGCAGAAGCATGGCATTTCTCTGGGATTCACAACAATTGAGAAAAGATACTGGTTGCTTCCAAGATTAATCTGAAAACAAAACAAATACAAAATATTGATTCAAAGAATAAATAGCAGATTGTGTTGCACAGACTGCTAAAGTTTCATGGTTTTAGTTGACAAAATGTTTGAATACATTATGCTGCATCCCACCTGTTACATCACAGGTACCTAACGCATTTCAAACAGATGCAATTAAGTTCCTTAGGATCATATTTAGAGAAACATTATGTCTACTACACAAGCAATTGGGAATGTGCTTGGTGCAGAAATGGTTTTCTACGATAGAAAATCCTAATCTACAACTTCTGATGTCAGGAAAATATTCTCTCTACGTAATCACATCTGGTTTCCTGCAATGTCAACAGGGAAGGAAATACTGCTCCTCTGAGGTAAAAGCTGGTAAGCACTGAAACAAGGATTAATTAGAATACTACAATTATTAAATGTCAACATTTTTAATTTACTCACAATCAAATAATTACTAAATTTCAAATTAGCACACTCTTCAATAAGTATGTTTGTAGGAGTTGTGGGTGAAAAGCTGTACCAGCCACATTTCTAAAGGAACAGGCCCCTGAATTGCTAACAAAAAAATTCCAAACAACTTATAAGAAGAACTAAATGAAAGTGAAAATGGACTTCTGTATGCTGAAAAATATACTGAAATACTCATATTCCTACATACTCCAACAAGGACCAAAACCATGAGTTCACATAGATGAGGCTGAAATGAAAATTTCCTACCCACACTAACTATCCTTCAACCATAATGTTTTACACACATTAACCTTTTACTTTTATGTCACCTATTTTAAGAACTGTTGAAAAAAATGTTGTGGAGTGCAAACTTGCTCCACAATGTCTTGCTGCCTGCTAGAAAGCAGCCTTTCTTCATCCCATGATCCTGTGTTCCTCCTGATCTGTGAAATGTCTCCGGGGCACAAACTTCTTACCCTTCAGTGCAAGAAGCAGGAGTTTAGACTGAGTTACCCACAGCTGTAGCCAGTCTGGTCTTGAAAACCTCAGGGAGAGAGGCTGCACAACTTACTAGGCAACCCAATCCATGTTACAACCACAGCTGTGCTTCCTTTTATCCAGTCTGAACCTCATGATTCTACCTACGCATTTGGTGTATCAGTGAACAGCTAAAATCTCTTTGAAATGAGGTTCTGTAAAACGTTCTCCTACCAATAAAGGATTTTATCTTCTGACAAATGTCTGTCTGTCACACTGTATCCACAAAACAGACTACTTTCTTGGTGGAGCTATGTATATCTGTACTGCCAAAGAAAAAAAGGCAAGAGATGGAAAAAAAAAAATCAAGAAAGAAAAAAACCCAAACAAAATATAAAGCTCTCTAGGATACAGACTTCAGATCCCTTCTCTAGCTTTTCCAGAGGAAGCAGAAGGGCATGAATGGAACCAAATCTTATCCTGTAACTATATTTTTGGTACAAAACAGGTTACCCTACATGTATACATGTACACTTCATGTGTACAAGGTAGTGATGAGGTGCAACACCAATGTTTATTACAAGTGCAGTAAAAGAATCTTGAAAAAAAACCCACCTCAAAACAGTGAGTTAATCTGTAATGTTTTCATATGATTTTGCTGTTTCCCACTCTAGTCAGAGGACCAGAACAAGTCCTAACTCTACTGTCAGTCAAGGTTGCTTACAGTCCAGATCAAGCTTACTATTGAAGGATTTTGCCTACATTGTGTTATTTTCACTGTGATTGACAAATACGTATCATAAAGTGATCTATGCTCCAGCTTCTTAGTAAAAAAGGTAAACTTTCTACCAGGCTATCTGAAAAATTACTGAGAAAAATACAAACTAAGCCATCTAAAGAATGTTATGCCACTGAAAGAGACACTTTTCTTACAATTTTTTTGAAATAACTTTGTTTTTTCAAATGGCTCACTTGTGAAAGTATATATATTTTTTAAATCAGAACATAAGGAACCCTGTTTTTATATTCAAATGACACTGAAAGACATATGGGTTGACAGTTTCTGTTGCTGCTGTGATTTGATATTATGGAAGAAATTTATGTGGTTTCAAGAGTTTGCAGATTTTTGTACTGATAATAGAATTCAACTTGCACACAAAAATGTTTTAAAGTATTTCCGTAATAATTTGCAGTACTTACTATATGGGTGACTTTCAAGTTATTGCCATCAAATCTGCACAAGCTTGCACCATCTTCAAGAAAAGCATCACATTCTTCTAATTCCTGAGCATTACAAGGTGGCTTTTCCTTTTCAGGGTTTGGATTCTGAAAAAAAGACAATGAACTACACTGAAAATCTAAACTACTAAAAAAAAAAATCCCTTTTCATAACAAAAAAGAATAAAAATCAATAGAATTGGAAGAATCATTTGCATACATATTCCATACATATTCCATACATATTGAAAGACTAAGCTATTATGTACTTATTCAAAACTAATAGAACCATTTCTGCTGTGGAGGAGAGCATGAGTGGTAGGCACAACAAAATCCATTTCAGTTTGCGGAAACGTACACAAGCCACTAAAACATGGACAATAAATTCCCTTCACTAAGTAGCAAAAGTATACAACTCTGAAACCCTATGCACATTTAGCAAATGTAACCAGTGTAAGCTTGTTTCAGCCAACCACTGGAAATGCTATTAACAAAGTAGATTAATTCATTTTGTAAGGACCTCTAAATACATGCCTCCTGTTAGCTTTGCTAATAATTATTTTATTACAGTCTATTTAAATTTATTCAAAATTAATGAAAATTATGATAACAAAAATCATCACTTTAACCTCAGTATGGGATACAAAAGAAAAGAAATTGAAGTTCCCAATAAATCTATGGTCAAAAGATATACTTCAATATATTTCTCAGAAAAAGTGAGGTAGAGAGGAGAGAAATCAACTTGGAGTACTAAACAGAATTTATTTTAATAACACTTCTCAGCCTTATTAAAAAAAAATAATCCAGAACTAATATATCCAGAGCCACAAGGAGTCACACTTCACAAGTTTTAGATGAGATGCCATTTTCTAATTAAACCAAAAGAGGAAGTACCAAGCAAACAGCAGTTAAAATTACATTTATTTTGTTTTAAGTAGACTTCCTGCATAACAATAATGCCAGAAAGTTCATGAGTCACGTTTATGGTTTTCAAAATATTCCTTTTAAACATGTCATTTACACTCACAGTCTGTAGGTCAAATATCCCTAGGAAGACAGTAGAAAAATATTGCTAACCTATTGATAAACAAGAAACAGCCAGCTTTCAAAATCACTTACATTAGCTGCTTTAAAACAAACTGCCACATCCTAAATGGTGGGAACAAAGTTTATTTTCAGCGTTAAATTAAGCTTCTGTTTGGTGCACAGATACTATCATGTAAGCTAAATTCAGTCCCCTATGAAGATGATATTACTGTTAAAAATACATTCAAAACTCTAGTGCCATTAATTTGTTAACAGCTTCAATTAAAAATGAATATAGTTAGGAGTATGAATAGTAAATGAACTCATGAGCCAGATCAATAAACTGCAAATTAGCATATCAAGAAAAGACAACATGCAGAAGTACAGTAATTTTGAATGTTTGATTTTCAACTCTTTACCATTACTTCAGAAGTAAGATGCATCAGGCTTTCAGCGATTTCGGAGCATTGGGAAGAGTCCATAATGAATTCCCCTCTTGTGTCACCAACTATTAGCTCTGGCCACCGGGGCCCCTCATTCTTCTTAATTAGAGAAATTTCCAAACTAAAATGCATAGAGAAGACAAAGAGTAGTTCAAGAAAACACTACACCCATTTGTCAGATTAGTCAAAAAGCCCTAAATGTAGATTAGAGCACTTCTCTTCAAGCTGAATTAATAATGAAAAATCACATAACAGAAACCATTAGCATTTAAATTATAAAATAAACTATTTTAACAAAAATATTCTAAAGAAAAAAAGTCCAAGGATGTGATTTCTGAAAGCCTAAGCACAAACCTCAGGGTTTTCAATGTAAATGCAGTTTCCCCTGAAACAGTGTCATTAAAATATTTCAAATATGGCAGATCACTTGTAAAGCAATCTGTTCAAAGAGTGAGAGACATTTACTACAGAGGTTTATTTGAAACTTAAATAGTAGTTCCTAGGGCTACTTAAGTGTGCTTTATGTTTATATAACATCCAGGACAAAAATATTGGTATTTTATAGACCTCAGAAATACTACAACAGTTAATTATCTATACTGTCTTTCTAAAATTATATCTCAGTAGAGGTAGATTTCTGTAACATGTAAAAAAACTCAACAACGAGAATAACCATTAAACCATTAGGACTAACTAATTAACTAAATGGAAAATAAGACACTTAGCCCAATGCACCAACACAGCAATTCCATTTAAATACTGTGTTAGACAAACACATAGATATAACGATAAAATTACACTCACTTTTTAGATAGACTTATAGGATCTCCAGCAATGACAGCTCTAATGTTAAAACCTTCTTAATTACTAACTACTGCATCATAGCAACAACTATTTGGTGACATCTGAGTCACTTTCTGAAGCAGTTACACTGGCATTAGAAATAGCATGTTTTTACAGAAGACATTTGGAGCAAGTTTTAGACTTTTAGTCAACAGATTTACAGCAGCACTGCAGTACAAACATCAAAAACCAAGTGCAACTTATTACATTGAAATACGGAATCACTCTCATTAAAGTAGAAACCTGAGAGTCACACAATATTACTCACTTGATTGAAATAAAAAACCCGAGTTACTCAGCTGAGTTATTTTTCAGCATGATACCTAATAATCAACAACCACAATGTTACAGTTAAATATACAGTATTAGTATTACCTATATACAAACATTAGTCTCTCTAATTCCTCTGGAGAATTAGTGTTTTTACAGTTAACCTCTTGGGCATCTGACCTCAACACAAAGGGTGGTCTTTGCTGTAGATAAAAGAGCTCTCAACATTATTACTAAAAAAGCTGATTTGTGGAAAGTTGAAGTAGAAACAGAAATTATTAACACAAGCAACACAGTACATTCAGACTAATCAATCCTAAAACAGTGAAAAAAAAACCAAACTGTTGAAACAATTAGGTTGACTCTGCTTACAAATCTGTGTTTAACATTTTGATACCTGGGTGGGTCTTTCTTTTTCGCAGCAAGTAAATGCAAAAGGAACAAATTACTTTCACAATTAGATAAAGAAACAGTATTGTGACACACCATTGCAAAAGCCAATGAACTGTTTTTAGCAGAGGAAACAGATTCTTCCAAGAAGGGACATTGGGTTTAGCATTAACATTCTCAAAAAGGATAGAAGTCTGATATGGTATATGCTTTGAAACCAGTTCCTATCAATAGGAAAACTAAAATCATACACAATACCTTTTGTTCTCTTTAATTATCCATGTGCAGCTTTCATGGTCCACAGATGAACAGAGCTTTCCTTCCATCAAAGGAGGCTGGTCTCTCAGTGTAACACATATGTTATCAGGGGAAAAACGTACTTTTATGTCATCTTTAGTGATGTCTTGAGGCAAGTGAACTGTTATTGTCACATCATCTTCAGTCTGCTGCCAGTAATAGAGAGGGTCTACAATTGGAAACATGTAGGAAAATACAAACTAGATTACAAAGATTAGTGGATTCCACAGCATACAGTGCTGTGACATACGGAATTTGGTGAAAGAAGCAGTGTTTGTGTAAGAGTGGAAATTCACTTTTACTCTGAACAATTTACACAAAATATATTCTGATCATAAAATAGAGAAAGACTTATTTAGCAATCAAGTTCGTTTATGCCCCTCATTTGGAAAGTATTTTATGTTCATGTCTGTACTCAAATATGCTAGTAGTTATACAATGGGCATAATTATTATTTTTAAGTTTACTACAGCATTACAAAATGGCTAACCAAAATTCATTAACGATTAATAACCCAGTTGAAGAGACATCAGGTGCAGTGGTACTGACAAGCTACTGAATGCTCAAAAGTGTGTGCCATTCAGAGATGTGAACACTTTTCTTACATATTTTGCCAGAGGCTATGCTGACTATTCAACAGAAATTATTTTTGAAGATCAAGTAGTCTTAATCTGTCGTAGCTAACGGAGATGAAACAAAACTGCCTGCCTAGAGGTAGTGATTGGCTTTTTCCACTTGGTCTAGAATCTGTCTGATGTCTATCTTGACTATTAAACTGCTAGAAGAAGCAGTCTATTAAGAGAAATGTTTATACAAAAGGAAGAGTATGACAACATGACTGGGTAGTGCACAGCTGGTCACAGAAAACACAAATACAGATGAATATATTTTCTAAAGAGCAATCTTGTACAAGTTACCTTTCTATTTTGAGAAAAAGTAAAGTATGGGCTCCCTTTGGAAGCTCTCAAGTTGTCACAACACAACACAAGGTTTCATTGATGTAAGCTTCATACCAGCAACTGTGACACTGGAACGACTTTTGCACTGTTGCCCATTGCCATGAGTTTCCTGTTTGCAATAGGCCAGTCACAGGCACTACAATTATACTTCCCAGAAACTATTAATATCTGAGACATGACAGTCTTCAAAATTCTGAACATTGACACAGGTTGTATTCAATATTAAAAGTCTTCTTTGTCTCCAATTTTATATAACCATGCAACTAAAATTGGAGTCTACTTTAGGTTTAGCAAAAGACAAATTCTGTCTCACAGAGGTGTTAGACTTCGCTCTAAACTAGGAGTTCAGGCTTCAGTACTTTCTTTACCATTAGATTTTTGTGCCATGAGAAATGTTCTAAAAGTATTGCTGCAAAGAGTATTTCACACATTACAGATTTCTGCACAACACTGTATGTGCCCAAACCTGCACGAAATCAGCTATGTTAAGAGCCATGTAGTGCTCCTTGCTGTGTTTTTTTTAATCACACTTACTCCACAAAAGAAGCTCTTAAAATCCTTAAAGCATTCAACTAGCTAATTCAGGTGACAACTGCATAGACATTGCATTGTGGTGCTTAATGCACTGAAGAACTCCTTTGCCTCAAGACTTCTATGTACAAGTTATTCTTAATACAATTGCATGTACATCATTATGGCTATCACAGTGTATAAAATTAACACATTCCAGAAATTTGATCTTTTTGTATTGTGATCCAAGTTAGGATTTGTTCCTTAGTCAATGCCTCATATTCAGAAGCAAAAATAAAATCGGAAATAATACAACATAGCTACAAAAATATACAACATAAGTGACACATAACAATAAACAATTTTATAAATAGGTTTTTCAATATTTAGTTTTAATTTGATTGTAAAGAAAAAAATTATGGACACCTTTTGTTGAAATTATTATTTTTTTCTGAACTGCTTTCCCACTGGAGAAAAGATAATCTCTTACAGGATTCTCATTCTTTAAAATGAAAAAGGTTTTTTTAAAATATTATTTAAATTTTAGGCAGGATTAAATTACATATCAAAAAGCTTTCTTATAAACAACAATTTGAAGGGATCAATGCCCCACTCCCATCTGGGAAGACTGGCTTCTTAATTTGAGTACTTCAGCCAGATGCATAAATTTTGGTGTCACCAATCCAACTACTATCAAATACCTAGTATAGGTCTGTTTGCAAAATATTCTCTTCCTTAAGACAAAAAAATCCTATGCCTCCTACTCAAAAAGCACCTCACATAGGTTTATGCACAAAACCAAACAAACAAAATTGCCAATCTGTCCAGAAGATAGATATTAAACCAAACATTTATAGTTAAGAGTTTCCAAACAAATGCTAAACTGACAAGATATTTTCTAAGCCAAAGAGCGCAGCCTATCATAACCTCCCAGATAAGTCTTACCTTTTTTTTCATTTAATACCTTCTCATCATCATTTTCTTCTAATTTGTCACCTTCACTTTCCATAAATTTGAATGGTTTGTGGGAAACAATCATTAGACCATCCCCGCTTGGCTCTATTGCTGCATAATGGGGGACTGACTTTCCTTGTAAAACTCTCCTTTTAATGATCTCGTATCCATGATCACCTACAATATGAAAAAAGGTGGTAAAATTTTTCTAGAAGAGAAATTATTATCTAAGAAACATATTACATTTAAAAACACTAAGCAAACCTACTACTTAAATCAATGTACAGTATGTTAAAAAGAAATTTCTCTTCTATTTTCCAAGGAGTTCATTAAATATTTAATTAATCTGAGATTGTCTTTTTTCCTTATGGTGTCTTTGTTAATCATAGCTAGTCCAGCACAGTCTCTGTACAAACAAGTTTTCCAAATAATTTTTGAGCTGCTGTAAAAACCTGAGAAGCAATGAAATAGCTAGTGGTAATACTTTACTCACAATGGAAAATGCCCACATTCCTCAACTCTTTTAAGATACTGCTCTCTAAAAGAGAGGTCCCAAATGTCAGCTACTGGCATCAAGGACCATGCCATTTCCTACTGTACTCCCAAACACATGGGTACTGCTGACTCCAAACACCAGTAAAGTGACACGTTCTAGCACAATGTTTGTTCTTTTTCCATTAAAACCTTACTGCCCACAGAGTCCTCACAAACAACTTGATAAAATTCTCACAGGTGGTAAAATCATCCTCAGGAACTGTTTAGTTTTTCACATTTCTCCCTCATCTCTTCATTGAAAGAAATCACTGTACTTGTAGGTACAACTTTACTTGAAAAAAACTGGGAAATCATTGCAGATACATTAGACAAGACTAGAGATTGTGATGGTAAAAATCTTCTATGGCCCTCTAGTACTCCAAAAAGGGTTCCTGTTTGACCTCAGTGTTAAACTTAGAGAAATAGCGAAGTCATAGGAGAGCACAGAAAATAATCACAGAATATGCCAAGTTGGAAGGGACCCATAAGGATGGAGTCTAACTCATAGCCCTGCACAGGACCATCCCCAAGAGTCACACCATGTGCCTGAGAGTATCATCCAGATACTTCTTGAACTCCGTCAGGCTTGGTGCTGTGATCTCTGCCCTGGGGAGCCTGTTCCAGCACCCAGCCACCCTCTGGGTGAAGAACCTTTTCCTAACATCCAACCTAAACTTCCCCTGACACAACTTCAGGCCATTGCCTCAGGTCCTATCACTGGTCACCACAGAGGGGCGGACCTGCTCCTCCTCTTCCCCTCATGAGGAAGTTGTAGACTGCCATGAGGTCTCCCCTCAGTGTCCTCTTCTCTGGGCTGAACAGACCAAGTGACCTCAGCCACTCCTTATATGCCTTCCCCTCAAGGCCCTTCACCATCTTCGTTGCCCTCCTTTGGATGCTGATGGATAATCCAGGCATAATATAAGTCCTCTCAGCTGGTTATCTTCTTTGCTAAGCAGGAAGTGGAGTAAAGAGTAGTAACTGGACTATACTGTGATTGCAGCACTTAACGGTGTTAATTAAAGCACCACTCTTTTTCTTAAACGCTTTGGTTGGTGTGGATAGAGGGCGACATTAATTGAAGAGATTCAACCATTCTACTTAGAGATGGAGTAAGAGTTCTATATAATCAGAAGATTCCAAGCAAGAGGGTAACATGCTTTAAACACTTTGGCTTAGATACATAACCAAAGAGCATGGATTTTTTTGCAGTATGAAGTCAACCACTCTGTAAATGAGCTGTTATTTCACTGACAGAAACTAACCATGCACTGAAACCCAAGTTTGTTGTAGGTCTCTCCTACAGCATTTCCTGACTTGTTAAAAGGCATTACAATGTTACAACTTGCTGTTTTGTGACAAAATCTTTTGTAGAGTACTTTTAATCAATCATCAATACTTCAAAAAGTTTTAAGTAAGTCTTTATGATCTTTTTGGTAAGTTTATACTGAATGATTTTTCTTGTAAAGAAGGTCAGAAGAAAGCCTGATAAACCAGCATGGTGGTTCTTCATTTCAAGCTTTTACAGTGAGGATTCCTAAAACATTGGGTAACTAAAGAAAACAACCAAGTTTGAAAGGCTATACCTTTGTTACGGTCCTCTGAAGTACTATACAAGATGCGAACAGACCTAACCACTACCTCCATTCTGACTTATTTTCATACTTCCATTTTTTTTGGTTCTTAGGTAATACAATAGTGGTATGATCACTTTGTCTGGCCAACCAGACATGGCAGAGACCCTCACAATTTTTGGTGTCAAGAGACATAACTATGTTTTAAGGGTTTGCTTTGATGAATCACAGATTTTGGCAATTTAAGAAAATGGCTTGTTGATTAAGTACTTACTTTTACTACAATCTGATTTGATAAACTACACCCACAGGCAGAGTTTCAAAAATAGTTAAGCATAGCAACTGACTACTGATGACAGAGGATGTACAGTATTGCAATTCCTCAAAACAGATTTTATCTTTGAAACTGGTTCATACATCAGTCTGATTTGTGAGTTGTTTATATAAATTAAATAAAAACTTAATTCTCTCTTAAATTTGCTTTGAATCTTGTTATTTACATCTCTACTGAGAATAATTTCAAAAATTTTGCCTTTTCCTTGGAAACACTGGAGAACTGGCAAGACTTTCTGAAAAATTTTTAAATCCACATCTGTGGATTCCATGACTGTTTGTCATAAGTTATAAAAAACACAATGTTAAAAAGAATTAGTTTATGAAAATGTACAGTATTAAAAATGATAAAAAAAATTTGGGCTACTGCTCTCACTAAGCAACAATCTTCAGTTCTACACTGGCAGTATTACTGATTTAGGTTTTTCTTCTAAGTTATAATCAGCAATGTTCAGAGGTTTTTTTCTCTTGCTGAGCCGGCCACAAAAGCATAACACAGTCTCATGTGGCTTTCTGGCTGAGAAATATTTCCATCATCCAAGGTTTCAATAGCAGAAAACATGGACAAAGCCACTGAGGGCAACACAACTGGTGAAAGGGATGGAAGGAGAGTGGGAGAGGATGCTGGGCTTGTATAGTTTGGAGAAAATGAGGCTGAGAGGCGACCTCATTGCTCCCTACGGCCTTCCTATGGGAAGTGGAGAGGGAGATGCTGAGCTCTTCATGGTATCCAGTGATGGGATGTGTGGAAATGGTTCAAAGCTGCACCAGATGAGGTTCAGACTGGACATTAGCAAGCATTTCTTTACTGAGAGGGTATTTAAAGACTGTAACAGGCTTCCTAGAGAGGTGGTCAAAGCTCCAAGTCTGTCAGTGTTTAAGAGGCTTTTGGACAATGCCCTTAACAACATGCTTTAACTTTTGGTCACCTGTGAACTGGTCAGGCAGTTGGACTAGATGATTTTTGTAGATGACTTCCAACTGAAATATTGTATCGTATCCTAAGCCTGTAATATATGTAGATTGAGTAACATTTGGCTATTAAAACCACTAGCAATCAACTGCTTTAGTTCAAGTACTTAAAGATCTTGTTTCTATCTGTATCAAAATTATACTTCTTGGAAGATAATGAGCAATACTGTATCACAGTCTTCCCAAGAAGGTATATTAATTCAATCCATGCATTTTTAAATCAGGCAGTGAAACATGGAGTCTTGTATCCTTTATGTAAAACATGACATTTAAGGGACATATATATGGTCATATTGAACATATAAAGTACTATTTGCCAAACTTTATTAGGATAATACATTAATTAGTAGGTATTAATACACTAAATAACATGTTTTTAATGTGTTGCTCTAAAATTAACAGAATAACTTCATACTGTTATTGTAGAAAAACTTAGAATATGCAGTATTTATTTTTTATGTTACAGGTCTTATATTTATCTCATACAAGTTCCAATCCCACTATATCATTAATTGGAAGCTAAAAAACAAATAAGAAAACCCCGTAACCAAAGACTCATATCAAACTGCACAACATTTTGAAAAGGACAAGAGACACTAGTTAGAAATACTTTTGTATAACCTCAATTTTACAAGACCAAGCTAAAGAGAAATCACGTTACATAACATCAAAGTTGCATTTTTTTTCTAATTATCTTTACCACACGTATAAAACTTTATTTCTTCCTGTTTTCCAGGTGTCTGGTAGAATTTATGTCTACAAACAAAAAGCTGATCTCAAAATGTAAGGAAAAATTACCTATATAAAACCTAAGCTGAAGTTTTGGGGAAAAGAAGTATCAGAACTTGTGGAAAAGCAGCTTCTAAGACAAAGAATAAAAGCATGAATTTTATTTTTTTAAAACATTACTCACCAGTAATATAAATGTAAAACACCTACCCTCTTTGATTATCTCTGCAATCGTAACCCATTCCAAGGTAACATGAAATCCACTTCCTTTTGTGTCCAATTCATCCTTTTCTACCCTAAGCAGCAGCACAGCTAGTGAATGTGTATCAGATTTTACAAATGAAACACTGTGTGCTATAATAAATGGACTCCCTAGTTCTTCATTAAACATAATCTAGAAGACAAAAATGTAGTAAAAAGTTAGTTAAGGAAGCCTTGGTCTTTCACAGAAAGCAGTGAAAGGTTTCAGTGAATATTGAATTAGTAGCAGTTTGCCTCCCACAAACCACTCTGCCAGCATGAATCCATGAATGTCATACATTTCTGGTTCCTCCTTCCGTGACTATCAAACTACTATTTTCAAATGTTTTTAAATATTACTGTTTGTATTTTACAATCACTATAAGGGCCCATTAAACAAAGCATGAAGATGCCCAAGCCATTTGCATTACAGCTGTTTACTAGCACAATATGTAGAGTTACAACTGATGAGCACAACAGGACCCATAAACACTATCAACTGGGGAAAGAGTCTCACACTCAAGATGAAAATGGAGGCATTTTCCCAAGGCCCTCACTGCTTCTCTAGGCACTCCAGCATTCCGAAAATCTTTGTAGACCTTGACATGTGCAAACAAGAAGATAAAAAGGTCCACAGCATCACTGCCAGTATTTAATCACCAAACATAAGTGGAGAAGAAATCTCTTTATTTAGTTACTATCTTTTTCAAAGAGATTCCATCACATTTGGAAAAAGCTAGGGTTAGAATTCTTTTAATTTCCATTTATATATATGGATAGGAAAAGTCGACATCTGGATGTGACTAGGTAGGCAGAGTAGATAAATACTACTGTCATATTGAAAGCACCACTGTGAACATGAGATAATTAAATACAGAAGGACAATACATCTTGTAGCATGAGAGATTTAGCATTTGGTACCTATAACAGGAAGTTTTAATTCTAGAAACTATGTATTTCAGCCTTTGTCAAAAAAGTACCCATTCAGAAAAAACACTGGGTGCTCTATATACTCAAGAAGTAAATTTAAATGGTGACAGACCTCAACATATAAATCTTGTGTTTCTGTTATATTGGCAACAGCAATGTAACTATTTATGTAACACCATTCTCAAACATAACAGAATAAAAACCAGCTGGCATTTATTACAAGTCATCCAAAGAATAGGATGACCAACTTCCTTTACTGAACTCTCAGCAGGTGTAGGGAATGGAGCTAATCCATCATCCTGAAACATTCCGCTCCAGTAAACACACCTAAGTTTCAAAATGCAAAATGCAGGCAACTTTATACCAGTTCTGTCTTTCATGAACAAAGAGGAACTAACCACAGAACATGAGACTCATAGTTTCATGTAGAAATGTATTAATTATATTTGTAGTGTCCAAGTGGGATAATTAATACCATTATTAATGTAGTAAGACCACTGTAGTAAGACCATGGATACAAAAAAATGCTCCTTACCATGGCTCCTTAAAAAAATTAATTACGGAAAGATTTTAATCATGAGAAACATAAAAACATACTTCAGTTACGACCAACAATTTTAAGCGCCAATAATTTTCAAGAGCTAAGAGCACGTTATGAAGAATTTCCTTACCAAATAGGTGGAAATAATATTGCTTAAATACTATACTTGCTCTGCAAGTAACCCTTAAGGTTATTTATCAAAGCTTTTAATCAGCACTTTTGTTTAAGTTTTATTATAGTCTCTGTGGATGTATTTTAGAAAAGGGGCAAATTAAATGGTGAGTATTTCAAGAACAATTACATCCACAGAGGAAAATATCACATGGACCAGAAACCTCCTAACTTAAAAGTGAAAGCAGTTTTTAGTATGGTAGACAATAATTTCAAATGCAAAAAAAATATATATATTATTCCACAGGCCAACCAAAATAGTAAACCATAAGAGATGAAAAGTGGGGGGAAAACCCTGGACAGACACATATGAACAGAGAAAGGAAAGGCAAAATATTTTTTAGAAAAAGTTTAGCTAGACAAGCACTTAGCCACCGTTTACAAACACTAGCTTAAAGCTTAATTCTTCACACATTACATATAGGCAATCCTCATAAGAAGTGCAACAATAAGAATTATTTGGTAGATGTATAACTCTTAAACACGTTATTGCAGGACTTACCTCCCACTTTTCTGATGCACTGTTTCCACGCTTGCCTGATTTAATTAAATACAGTCTTCCTGTACCATCAGAAAGGGTCACCCGTGTGGGAGATGAGAAGTGTATTGAGGCACAAAGGCGATTATCATACGCGGTCAAGTCTGCAGGCAGCCTGAAAACTTCTCTTGGCTTTTGTAGAGCAGTGTCCTATAAACAAGCAGTCATGAACTAAGCGTCTATGAAGCATTTATTAGTTTCAGTATTACAGACAAATTAAGAATACCAAATCTTAGTAGCAATTTACCAGCTTTTTTCTGCCATTGAGCATATTTGGAAAAAAGTGGCTAGCAAACTTAATTCCCACGTATGTGGAAAAGGTAGTGGAATTTCAATAAACTGGGTTCTCCGAGTGTTCTGTAGTTGGTTTTTCAGTACCCTTTTTTTCCCCTTCTGTTTTACAGAATTAATTATATTTTGCATTAAATCAAGGCTTTTCATTTCTTTTCCCCTAGCATTCCCATATAATTAATCACTTACCTCAAATAATTCTAGTCCAGTAAAAACCTGGAGACTTAACATTAACTGGGGGAGGAGCGGCTGGAAAGCAGCCCAGTGGAAAAGGACGTTCGGGTGCAGGTCTGCAGCCGGCTGAACATGAGCCAGCAGTGTGCTCAGGTGGCCAAGGCCAATAGCATCCTGACTTATATCAGCAACAGTGTGTCCAGCAGGACCAGGGCAATGATTGTCCCCCTGTACTCAGCACTACTGAGCCTGCATCTCAAATCCTGTGTTCAGTTTTGGGCCCCTCACTACAAGAAACACATTGAGGCTCTAGAGAGTGTAGAGAGTAGGACAGCAGAGCTGGTCTGGAGCACAAGTCTGATGAGGAACAGCTGAGGGAGCTGGGGGTGCTGAGAAAAGGCAGCTCAGGGGATCCTTATTGCTCTCCACAACTACTGGAAAGGAGGTTGTAGCAAGATGTGGGTCAGTCTTTTTTATCAAGTAATAAATGACAGGGTAAGAGGAAATGGCCTCAAGCTGTGCCAGGGGAGGTTTAAACCAAGCAGCAGGAAAAATTTCCTCACCAAAACAGTTGTCAAGCACTCCTGCCCAGGGAAGCTGGTGGAGTCGCCACCCCTGATGGTATTTCAAAGATGTGTGGAGGTGGCACTTAGGGACATGCTTTAGTGGTGGAGTTGGCAGTGCTGGTGAGTGGCTGGACTCAATGATACTAAAAGTCGTTTTCAACCTAAACAATTCTACAATTCTACCACTCACAGATAACTTAGCACTCTGTTGCAGTGGCACCCTGCAATCTTTCTTAAGCCAAATTACAGATAGTTTTTGAGCATGAATAAACAGAGACACTACAGTGAACAAATTACACAGTTATAATTTTCCAATGAACATTAAAGATATGCATATTTTTAAAAAAATTATACATACCACTACATTTTACCAAAAAAATTCCAGTATTCCTACTTTATTATCTTTACCCAAAACAGCCTGATTCAATAATAGTGCAAAATGAATGTCAGATAACCAATTTCATCTTGATTGCCAGTAACTGTTCTCAGAACTCCTACTTTAGTGCTGTGTTGTTCTTAATTTCATGCTAATTCTAACAGAAAAAAATGGCTTTCATGCTGAAAACTGGATTTCCAACTGTTTTCATTAAGAACAGTGGCATGTATTCCAGGGTATCTTTTAGGGATTATTCTTTATCTTGTGCCTTCACTCTCATATACAGCTTTTTCTTTGCTGAGTAAGGCTTTGTAACTCTCTGCTCATTATCTGGTTCATGGAATGCCAGCAATGGCACTGCCTGCTTAGGACTAAGATTCACCTACATTTTTTGTGTTGATGTAATCTCTGAATACCCAAGAGGCTTGTTAAGGAAAAAAACCAACAAAATCTTTATGATTTGAAAAGAACTTGGCATCACAGTTTAAAAAAACAAACAGGACATGCTTTATTAGCAAGGCAGCTTGATCAGCTACTTACGATGTTGATCAGGCTGCAGTATTAAGAGCACAAAATATTCTCACAGAAAAATGTAAGAGGCAAACTGGAGATTCAGTAACATCACAGTCACATCCCTATAATCTTTCAAGTAACTGAAATACAACTTAATTGCTTGAAGTTTTTCAACTGAACTAATAAGCCATTAAAAAAAAAATGGGATGGCAGTCTGTCACAAGTGGGGTCCCTCAGGGATTCATACCAAGCCCTACACCATTGAACATCTTCATAAATTACCTGTGTGATGGGACTGAAAACACCCACAATCACGTTTGCTGATGACACTGAACTAGGTCGTGGGATAGACACATTGTAGGGGAGAGCTATTTGACACAGAGAGCCAGACAGCCTGGAAGAGTGGGACAGCACGAATGTTGTAAAGATAAGCAAAGACAAGAGCAAGGTCCTGCATCTGGAATGGAACAACAAAAGCACCCAGTCCAGGCCAGGATCTAGAGGGGGTGGCAGAAGCAGCCTTGCTGAAAGGGACCCGAGGGGCCTGGTGGACAACAAGCTGACTGAGTCAGCACTGTGATGCTGCAGCAGCAAAGGCAAATCAGATCCTGGGCTGTGCCTGCAGAAGCATCATTAGCAGATATAGGAGATGTGATCATCCCACTCTACCCAGCATTGGTCCAATTACAGTCCCCAACAACTGAAAGAAGACATGGACAGATTAGAAAGTGTGCAAAAGATGGTCATGAACACCATCAAAGGGCCGGAAAACTGAAGGAAGGGCTTGTCTCCCTAGAGAAGACCCAGGGGAGACATCATCACAGTATTCCAGTACTTAAAGGGCAGCTACAAGGAGGCCGAAGGCTCTCTCTTCACAAGAAGTCACATAGAGAAGACAAGGGACAACAGTTAAAATTTGCAGCAGGAGAGGTTTCATTGAACCATAAGGGAATTTTTTTTTTTTTACCACGAGAACAATGAGTGACTGGAACAACCTCCTCAGGGACATGGCAGAATCTCCATCACTGGAGGTTTTCAAGATGCAACTGGACAGGGTGCTAGATAATCTCATCTAAGCTCCTTTTGCTATGAAAGGATGGACATTGTAATCTTTTTGAGATTCCTTCCAATCTGGGTTGTTCTGTAATTCTGAAACAAACCCCACACCATATTCAGCACCTTGTCCTTTTCACTGATTCACAGACTTCAGGATCTGATTTGAGGTCTTTAAATAGGTCTTCCAGTAATAACTAACAAACAAACAAACAAACAAAAAGAAAAGTAATTCTTGTTGTCTTTTCTGTATCTTAGAGGAACATTTCTCATGAAGTTATGGTCCTTTCCCCTCACCTTGAAGACAGTTTTATATACATATATATGAATAATAAATTAAACAAAATTAGATACAACGGGTTTGATAGATTATTTTACAAGCTAGTGTACCACTTGTATTTGAACAAATAAAGTAAATTCTGGAAAACAAAGAAAAAGTGCCTGATTGGCCTTTAAAGATCAACATTTCCCTTTTTAAACCCAAGCTGTCTTCTTAATCAAACAACAAAGAGACCATGTTGAGAACATAACATGGTCATAGACCTAACTAAACTATTTTCTGTTTTGTTTCACTAGGCTCATTTCCAGTCAGTTGATCTACAACTATTTTTGAAGCTCCACAAATCAGAAACCTCTGTTTAACAAGTGGGAAGTTCTTCCCTTATTACTAAAAATCAGCATTAGTGTCACAAAATGAAAATACATTTAAGTAGAAATTGTAAAAACAGAAAACCAGAATTTGAAAAACATTGCAAGGAAAGTTTTGAAGATATTTATAAGTAAAAAAAGCAAACAGACCAAACCTGCAACCCAAACAAATATCACACAAACAGTAGATATAAAGAATTTTGGCTTCCTCATATTTTATTCAATTTTCAGATTTCAATGAAAGGATTTTTTTCTACAATGAAATTGCTCCCTTGTAACTAGCAATGACTACTGAGCCTAGGAAAAAAAAGTCAAAATCCCATGTATCTTATCATGGAAAGAAGAACCAACATTTCTCTTGCCAGTGATTTACAGGGCTATATTACATAACATTACTGAAAACCACGCGTTTGTCAGCCTTCAAGTGAATCATAACAGTAAGCTTCAAATCATTTTGGATGCAATTAGAAAAAGAATTATCAACCACTTAATCTTCAAAGCTCCCAACAGTCTTATCAGCACCGGGCAGGAATTTCAGAACTCAAAAACCCTCCTGAAAAAATGCAAAACAATCTTCATTACAAAGCCTTCCAATAGGCAAGGAAATGCTTTTATTCACAACCTTTCTGTACAACAATTTAACCATAGGCATTTATTAGAGAACAGTTTCTAATCTCATTCTGATGACAAAAAAGTTGGACTTCCTTGAAGCTGGAACAAAACTTGCCCTCAAAAACCTTCTGTATCAGATTTGCTTTTTAACTTACTGTTTCTTTGCTTACCAGCTTATTAACTGGAGTTAATAGCAATTCCCTAATTCAGAAGTATGAGGGGATGGTGACATTCTATAGTCATGAATTATACTAGCAAGAACTGGCTAAAACAACTACAGCAATTTTAACAGAAGTCAGGTTTACTCACTACAATTATGTTTAAATGACAGCAACACGGTTTCTGTAAGAAAAAACTACATACAACTTCTTGTCAGACTCGGTTCTTCATGTCTCTTCAATTCTCTAGAAAGAGTCTTCCTTTGTTTAACTGTTTTTCATTCCTCAGTCTCTCTCTTACCTTTTCCATTGGCCTCTAATTCTAGCTTTGGACACTCCTATACTTCTTGACACTGTACTCTGCTTCCTTTGAGCCTCTGTCATTCTATTCATCTATTCCAGATTTCTTCTGGGTGCCTTCACTATTACTGTTACCCCTTGGCTTTAAACAGTTCCTTTGCATCACCTGCCTATGACAATAACCCTGATTCTGAGCCTTTAAAGAAGGCCAGGTTTCAAGTTTGTGTAGAAATTGAGCAAATCCTTCCTCCACAGGCAAAGTCAGGCAGACCAAGCCAGGCTGTACTCCAGTTGCTCACAATGAGGAGCCAGTGTGCAGGTACAAGAGGCAAAATGTAAAATGCAAGCTTAAAAGATCCCCATATTGTTCCTGACTCCCCCATGCCAGGCCCCATTTAAATAAGCATGTCTGACCTTAATAGTTAACTAGTGACATTTTACTTAGTTTGTTTGGCATGCCTGTAAGACTTAATTTTTTTTAAGTTGCCTTAAGAAATTGCATTGTTCCAAAGACACAAAAAGTTTGTCATACTGTCCTGGTTGTGGCTGGAATAGAGTTAATTTTCATCCTAATGCTTTGTTCTGGATCTAGTATGAGAACAATATTGATAACACACCGATGCTTTGGTTGTTGCTAAGGAGTGTTTTCCCCAAGTCATAGATTTTTCAGTTTTCCATGCTCTGCCTGTGAGGAGGTACCTAAGAAGCTGCGAGTCAGCATGTCCAGGGCAGGTGACCCAACTTGGCCAAAGGGATATTCCCAACCATATGGCATAATGCTCAGTATATAAACCTGGGGAAACTGTCCTGGAGGGACCAATCGCTGCTCAGGGATGGGCCGGGCATCCATCAACGGGTGGTGAGCAACTGTTTTGTTTGTCACTTGTTTATCCTTGGGTTTTATTTCTCTTTGTGTTATCATACTTTTCATTATTATTAGTTGTTGTTGTTATTATTTTTACTTTTTGTTAATTGTTAAATTATTCTTATCTGATCACATGAGTTTTATCCTTTTCTGTTTCTTCTTCCCATCCTACTGGGGATGGGAGAGAGGGAAGGAGCAAGCAGCTTCATGGTACTTAGCTATCAGCTGGGGTTAAATACTATAGTGTACAAATGTGATATTTCATAAAAGATTTAAAATAGAAATGGATTTTCCAAGGAAAAGACTGAGAATGAGAAAAAACAAAATATACCAAAAAAGAAAGGAAAAAATAAAAGCTTAAGTCATATGGCAATTGCCACAAAGTAGCAATAATAAATACAAAATTTTGCTTTTATGAAAAATCAAAATACCTAGGCATTTGACACGTCTCAAACTGTGAAAAAATGTCCATACCCAGCATTACAAATAACAAAGAGACAAGTACTTAAAACCCTGAAACAGAACACTAAAAGAATTTGTTGTTCTTTGCCTCATGTGCTTCCTTATTCTGACTTGTTTCCAACAGAATTCCCACATTATGTCTGGTGCCACTAACAGTTGTTCTGAATTCAAGTTAACTGAAAGTTATGGAAAGAGTATTCCACAGCTAATTCCTTGTGGAATTCAAAAATATGAAAATATAAACACCATTAAGGGTTTTAATTAAGTGTGAAAAGAGTTCGTGCCACAATTTCTTGATTTGATTATTTGAATATAAAAAGAAACAAAGCTGTCTTTGCATGAAGAGTTTAAGGTCAAGAAAACAAGTCCAATTTAACCGCTACAGGAGTAAACTTTGAATATTATCCAGCTATATTTGATTACTACAAACATCAAGCAATCAACAAAGTTGAGTCAGATGCAAAAACACACCCAATCAAAAAAACCCAACTCAGTAATCCTGTCACTACCCTACCCATTGGGTCTTTAAAGCAAAGTATCATTAATGCTGGCTTATTGAATTAAAGAAATCAAACAGTTGTAATAGGCAAATGTTAAAGCTATTCTACATTTCCAGCCAAATTAGGGTAAAAATTCCTTAACCTGGTATAAAACCCCCCCACCTCAATACTCATGCATCAACACAGAAAAACCACTTATACTGATCACTATATTGCCTTCACAGATGGCATCTTTTTATACACCTAAATTGCAGGGATAATTCATGATTTATGGATAATCAACACTCCGTTATATTAGAATCAAAGTTACAGCACAAATAAGACATAAAACTAGAAATAATGATGTGTTAGAAAGCCTATGTCTTCTTTCACTGTGGATTTAGGATGAATTTGTTAACCTGTTCCATCTTCTGTTTCAAAGACAACTGAAATTAATTTTAATTGTAAGCTATACTTGGCCAAAACCAATCTTACTTGTAATATACATTTGACTAATATATGGCCAGGCACATTTGTAATGCGACACCTTGTTGATGTTTCTGAACACACATTCCTTTTTATACATATGCAAACATGTTTCCTTTGCAAAACAGCACTGTATTGTGCATTAGGACACAAGATGGTGCCTATTTATTTCACAGTTTAATCAGTTTTATTTCCTAGTTCAGGAGGAATGAAAACTTGTGACAAGATACTAATCAAGTGCCATCATCTTGAAATTGATCCTAGGGAAGAATATTTCTTATGTCAATTTACTGTCTGCTGTAAAATCCTTTATCTGCTAAGAAATAAATTTACACACACAGTGCCCTCCTAATGAAGGAATGTAGTGGGTGTCTGTGTTGTGCAGGCAGGGGGGACCTGCAGGGGTGGCCTGAGTGGGGAGGGGCCAGGGCTGTCCCCTGCCACACACATCCACTTCCAGCTGGCTCCACGGGACTCACCATCGGCACAGTTGAGCCTGCCAGCCAAGAGAGTGGTGGGGAGCAGAGGTTTGCCTGCAGCTGTCCCCCTGCAGCCCACAGAGAGCAACAGTAGGGCAGACATCCACATTGCAGCCCACGGAAAAGCACACACTGGAGCAAGTTCCTGGAACAAGCTTTGTGTGACTTTATTTCTCATCATCCTACACTAGATCTAATTGGCAATAAATCATTTTCCCCAAAGTCAAGTCTGTTTTGACCATCATGGTAATTGGTAAGTGATTTTCCTGGTTTTATCCTCATCCACAAACTTTCTTATTTCCTCCCCATCTTGTTGGATGTGAGGAGTGAGTGTCTGGTTGGGTATCCAGCAGAAAGCCAAGGTTAACCGATCTCAAGAATAAAACACAAAAAAGAGATTGTGACAAGCCACTGTTCACAGAAGGCTTTCCCTGACAAGTTCTTTTCTTTTAGACCGTTCCTACTAGGAATCCAGATGATCTCAAAAGATTTGGAAGAAATCCTAGAAGATTATTTTGTCTCAGTAAGAGTCTGCCAAAAGCTTCAACTGCTTCTATATTCTACAAAAAGCAAAGGAACTATTTTTGAGCTTCAGTTCTCAGCCTATCATCCTGTGGAAACCTATATTTCCTGAAAGATCTAAAACTACAATTTCAGAATTTTTCTCAGTTTATTCCTGACCTAGTAATTTTTGTCCCCAGAACCCTGCACAGAGTAAGCTCTCAAAAACTCACACATCACCTTGCGTTTTCTCTTGTCTAACAGGGTTACAAGTCAAATTCACTGGTAGCATAATAATGGGTATTTTTCTTTCCATATAGTCTCTTATTCTTTAATGACCAAGCACTACAATTGTATGTGCCAGAAACATGGTGTACATAGAGCCATCTCCTTTCCTCTCTGGAATGAAGAATAGTTTTGTAAAGGAAACTAAAGCATCCATGTATTAAAAGGGCTCAAAAGAAACACAAAGGCTGACTACTTAAGACCACCAGTATAAAAGCAGAGAACTTATGTTTTTCAGGCTCAGCCTAGCTTGCATACAGTATTTTAAGTTTCCCCAGGTCACTAGCATCTTTTTGCCACCAACAAGTGATGTCCAGACTAAACTATTAGTCCATAAAGGCTTGCAGTTCTAATTCTAACATGCACACCATCTTTCTCATCTTATATCCACAATAACTGGATTATCAAATTAGCAAACAAACATCAAATAATGCAGGGAAGATAAAGAAAGCAACTAGAAAAGAAGCAGCTACCCTTTGCTTCAGCTTGTCATCATGTCTATCTTCCCCACACAGGAAGAAGATCCAACATTACATAGAAGCCCAGAAGGTAAGGGGCTAACATGTGTCCCCAGCGCTGATAGCCAGATGGCTGTGTAGCCAACCAAGGTTCGTTGGTAATAACACACTGTGAGAAAAAGCAGGATGTGGCTGAAGAAGGTGGCCATACAGAAGTAGGACAGCACATTTCTGGGACAAATATCCTTGTTTTAGCTCCTGGAGATAATCACAGCACAGTACTGTGTAAGCAAAGGAATGAGACTGAGAAGTGGGCATGGACTGTACAGGGAGATCAAGACCGCCAAAGACCCCCAAGGCACTCTCCAACCCATTTCTAGAAAGGTTTGGAAGAACAAACTGCACATGGTAACTAATTTGCATAGAAAGTGAGTCACCTATTTTCAGGGTGGAGAAACCTAGTCATAAAAAGGTACCCCACACCAAGCCTGGGTGGCACCTCTAGGACCCTGAACATCCCATTAGTGGGATTGATGCTGAAGCCAGGACTCGTGATCTCTTTTTCTTTCTTCCTTTCTATCTTTTTCGCCCTCCTAATTCTCCTCTCCCTCTCTTTACCCCCTCCCCCTCCCTTCTTTTCACCCTACTCCCTTGTCCAAAACCCACTGCCATGTGCTTATACTAGGAGCTCAGGGACTAACATACCCATTTCTATGCCAAGTGTGTAATACACTAAAAAAACTTTATAAGCTTTTGTGGACCCTCTGATTTTTGTAGTTCCTTTGGACCACGAGCATCTTCAAATCCTGGGTGCTCCCTTCCTCTTAAGGGCAGGACACCACATACTATTGCAATACTAATGCAATGCTATTAACAAAAAGAAGTCAGAAATCTCACTTAAAATCCTTTCATCCTTCCTGTTGAAATGCATTTTTATTGATCGACCTGTCTTCCCAGCAATAGGTTCCCCCAGTTTTTCACTGGGAATCCTACTTACCATATTTTCCCTCTCATCTACCCCCATCTTTTCAAGTTCAATGATTTAAAAAAAAATAAAATTATTCTTACCAGAGTCACTGACAGATTCATAACCCTTCCAAACTGATCAACATAGTAGACATTATCCTGGTACCAGGAATCAAGGTGAAGATAATTATACATGCCAAAAGCACGCATGTGGTCAAGGGTATATTGATCATCACGAAGTTGCACTTCTGCTACAGCTGGAGGGAAGAGAAAAAGATTATTTTAACAATAACTTCTTTACAATTTAAGAATTTAAAATTCAAACTAATAATTTAAAAAAAAAAATCTTCCATTTTCATTCCATAGGTCTGCTTTATTTGAAGAAAAATATGTTATGTATACAAAGTTTAAAATTTCACCATAAACTTGGAAAGTCATTCACCCTGAAGGGGCACTGCAGTCATGCACTTTGGTCATGTAATAACCATTACCACTTACAGTAGCCTGTTGTGGTGGGTTCACCCTGGCTGGATGCCAGATGCCCACTAAAGCCACTCTATCATTCCCCTCCTCAGCTGAACAGCAGAGAGGAAAATATAAGGCTCATGGGTGAAGATGAACACAGGGAGAGATCGCTCACCGATTACTGTCACAGGCAAAACATAATCTGTGGAAATTACTTTAATTTACTGCCAGTCAGAGCAGAGTAATAAGAAATAAAACCAAATGTTAAAATACCTTCCCCCCACACCTCCCTTCTTCCCAGGCTCAATCCCACTCCCACTGGTCTCTCCCCACTCTCCTCCAGTGATACCAGGAGACAGGGAATGAAGGTTGTGATCAGTTCATCACACCTCTCTGCTTCTCCTTCCTCCTCATTATCTTTCTCTGATCCAGCAAGGGGTCCCTCCCACAGGAGACAGTCCTTCACAAACTTCTCTAATGTGAGTCCTTCCCACAGGCTGCAACTCTTCACAAACTGTGGAGAGGGCCCCTTCCAGGACAGGGCACAGCCCTTCAGGAACCGACTGCACAAGCGTGAGTGCCCCACAGCGCCACAAGTCCTGGCAGCAAACCTGCTCCATCATGGGCTGCTCCCCCCATGAGTTCACAGGTCCTGCCAGGAGTCTGCTCCAGCATGAGCTCCCCATGGCATCCCAGCCGCCTTTGGGTGCATCCACCTGCTCCAGCATGGGGTCCTCCACAGGCTGCAGGGGGATCTCCATTCTAGCATGGACCTCCACACACCCTTCTCAAATATGTTAACACACAGGTGCTACTACCAGGGCTGATGGGCTCATTCTTGGCCAGCAGCAGGTCCATCTTGGAGTCAGCTGGCATTGGTTTTGTAAGACATGGGAGAAGCTTCCAGCAGCTTCTCACAGAAGCCACTCCTTGTAGCCCCCCTGATACCAAAACCTTGCCACACAAACCCGATGCACTTATCCCGTCTCTTAGCAGCATGTGTTGAATTTCAATTTGTCAACAACACTCACAAGATGGAACACACATGCAACAACAATGTAAAACCTGCTTTTAAGTTTATACATGGTATTACAGTAAGGGAAAAAAAATTCTGCTCTATAGTAACTCCAGGGAAACAGCAGGCAAAAGTAATCCATATAACTACATGGCTTTCATAGTCTTAATTTCTGAACCAAGACAGCAACACTTGCAAGGCAAAAGATTAAAACAGTACAAAGCAGAATTAATCGGTGGTAATTAAAAAAAATAAAAACAACAACAACACAAAATCAAAACCAAAAAAACCCTATGTTCCTAGCACTCCCACTGAGGCAGAAATCTTCAGAAATGTCCAATATACCATCAAAATTTGAGTTTTTCTAATTGAAAGAGGCTGCAAAGAATGTCTGTTTCCTAGAACAGCACCTTCTTCAAGGCAAGACAGATGCTACCTACTGTCAGCCACTTGAGCAAGATTTTTCCAAACAGAAAACCTCTACTCAACTACCAATAATCAGAACTGGGTTATCTTTCAAAGACTAACCAGGTTTTTATTTAAACTACCTGCAGCTCTTTTTTTCCTATTCCATATTTATATAGAGATCAAGCAGTAGTCCCAACAGTTCAAAATACATTAGCAGAGGTCTAGTCTGTCCTTCTGCAAATAGTCTCAGATAGACCAGGACTCCATTTCACTCTCCACTACAGTCATCCCAGGATCCTTAGCCTTCCTGCAGGAAATTTATCTTGACCATCACACATCAAAATCTTTCAGAAAGTTAAAAGTAAACTCTGTCAGTCCAGGATGATTAGCACTCAAGCCCAGAGAATGGGGAAAGCATCTCAAGGCTAATCCTTTTCACAGCAACAGTTCACAGTTATTTTAGTTCCTCATCATCCAACTTTTTCTTCTCTTTTCTGCTCAAAAACAGGGAGGAAATATTTCCAGTATTTCACTTCCATCTCTCCTCATAACAGGGACCATTCACAACTCTGCAGCAGCACTCATCTTTAGATTTCTCAGACTCTTCTATAGCACCTACTTAAAACCTACAAAAGCAGAAGTAGTTTACTCTCTCAGAACAACAATTACTTCGAAGGGAAGTTCATTTGACAGAGCCTTCAGTGCCACTGCACAGCTATCACAAACCCAACAATCAGTCATGAGATGGCTCAAATCTGACCCCATTAGAGACACTGGCTAACATAAAAGTGGCTTTAGAAGACTATGAAAGATTATACTGCCTGATTAATAACAAATTCAGTCACAATATACAAAATGCTTGCAAAATGACAGTCTAATTAGCAATTAGTCTCCTAATCACTGTTGATATTTTCAAACCAGCAGTATTAATTCCACTCAGCTCAAATCATTGTTCATATTCACCACACAGGAGGGATTTCCGCATCTCTGTAATTAATAAATTACTGTTCCACAAGCAATGGCCTTTCAAAACAAGCTCGAATATCAACAAAGGAATCAGAAGAAAATACACCTGTCATAACGGCAAAGACAGCTACCCATTTCAATTTCTACTTCAACTAATTAGAATATTTTACAGTAAATTACACTGTAAAAAAATGAGAAGAATATATTGTGAAAATGCATTTTAAAGCTGTTTGTATAATCAAGCTTTATCATAGAGATATTTTTCCCAACACGACAAGATATGACAAGACATAAACATGCTGTAAACAATTGAAGACTAAACCAAATATAATCTAAGATAATTATTTTCACCGAAACCAAGGATGTCATCTACTTCATGCATAGCTATATTAATTGATCTTCTGAAATTAGAATACACATACAGAAACACAAAGATTTTTTTAGCATAAAAATCCTAAAATAATAATGTTTCCATTCTCCACTTCTCCCTCCCCACTCCCCTAGATATGTTGCTTCTGTCAGAACTGTAACTAAAACACATACAAATAGTAAAAATGGTCCAAACTGAATGAATGCATAACTTTTCACAAAAATTCTTGGGACAATATACTATTGATTAGCTGATTGTAAGGTGATAAACTCTATAAAAGCTGGAAGAACATGAATAAATTCTCCATCCTTGAGTTTTCTAGCCTGTAGTCCTAATAAGCCCTGAATAATAAGGGGGTCAGGAATATGAGATCCAAATCCCTCGTATTATTGCAATATGTAATTCCACATAAAGAGAAGTCAGAAACTATACAACTCATAGGTGATTTTAAATCAGGAAATCAAACAAATGTGTACTGTCCTGTCATGAAACACTTGAAATGAGGCTATCAACTGCTTTCGGAATGTACCATACATATATGGAGCTCTGTCAAGATGAAGCAGTTAAAAAACCTATTCTATCCTCCATTAATTGAAACCCACAGTGTGATCAAGTGAAATCTGTGCACAACTGCCACCTGCTACCACATACCATGTGCTCAGATAGTTTATAGGAGATTCTACACTAGGATGAAGTTCATTCCTTCCTTTCTACAGCCTTCAAGGTTCAAGGTTTCTTGATGGTCCTTGGAAAAAAGAAGAGAAAACCAACAGAGCTGAGTTCAAAAAAAATAAAGGACAAGAGAGAGAAGAAATGAAGACTTTTAAAAAAGTAAATTCAGAGAAAGATAAGTGTAAAATAAGTAAATGAAAAAGAGGAAGTACTTAAATGAGATCATCACCATATTCGGACTTGTAGTTACACAGTTTTGTAGGTTTTATTATTTGGTTTTTAGTCAGGATTTTTTCTGATTTGTTGTTGTCTGGTTGGTGAGGGGGGGTTGTTTGTTTTGTTTTAGGGGCTTTGGGATGGGTTTGTTTTTTTTTTTTTATTTGTTTTTTTAATAGTCAGACTAATTAATTCATTCACTAGCCTCAGCTGTTTGGGTTCAATTAAGAAGCAGCAGTCAATGGCAGCTATTCAAAAGAATGATATATGGTTTCTTTCAAATTTATGATAAATGCATCTGCACTACTAAAACCCAGAAACATTTATTCATACTGTGTCACACTGGAAAAGAAAGCAAATATAGAAAATACATAAATTAAATCTCAGCTTTCAATACTATTTCCCAACAACCTAGGGTGGGATATTTTGGACTAATACAAATGAAATTATGCTACTTTTCTCAAATTCTATTCATCTCCAATTTGATGCTTAAAAAAAAGTAATTTAACTCAATATAGTTGAACTATAGTTCAGAGATTTTCACTCACAATGTTTTCACTTAAAAGCAAAAGCATGAAATACAAAGCAATTCAAAACAATCAACAGAAATAGTAACACATCCCTAATCTAACCGTTATAATAAGATCCCTAACTGGATATTACAATAATTATTACTCTGCACTACAAAACAAAAATTTTTCTCTGAATAAAGAACATTATCAAGGAACTTGTACTTTGAATGGACAAGTCTTATATCTGCCACAAAACATTATGAAGCAGAAAAAAATGTAGAGAAAAAAGGGTGAGGAACACCCCACTCCCATAGCCCCTCCATTTTTAGATGTACTAGTGAATACACCACAGCAACTTTACAATACTGCAAAATATGCAAAGTAACTATACCAGCATATTTTGTGGCATCAAATATTATGTGCTTGCATGTCATGCCCTGTTTTGCAATGCCACCCAGTGGAAGCAATTTTTTATTTCATATGCACTGATCTACTAGTGGAAGAGATTACTTTCTAGTATCAGCATTCAAAGATCCTTCTAATCCTGAATTAATGCTTTTTCTTTTAATTTTGAAAAGTATGTTTTTATTGTTAATGGCAGCATCATCTTGCTGTTGAGTAAAAGTACAAGGCTTGTTTACTGCATTATACTAATAGATAAAACAAAACAAAACAAACTGTTTAATGAACACATAGCTTGCTGAAAACAAGTACAGGCTGCACACCATGTAACGAACTGGTTTTGCCTGACCAAATTACTTAGACAGGTGTGAACTGAACAAGATCCAAAAGCTAGCACGGCATTTGTTAAAGTATCACTGTAGCATAAGCTGACTTGTGTCAGCTGCAAGAACCATTTTCTTTAACAGCAGTTTCAAGGCAGAACTTGTCTCTACATTACCTTTTTTTTCAAGAAATAAAGTACAACACAACAGATACACACATGCCTGAGACCTAAAGCTTTATGAACTACAGCTGTAAATGTCTGAAAAAGCTCACAATTTCTTACTATTTCCCATACATTACTTTAAAGGCTTTTTCTATATTTACTTTTTCAAATGAAAATGGAAAATGCAACTGAAAATCTCTAGAAGTGTTTGAAACATATCAGTGCCTTTTGCTCCATAAAAAGTTACAAACGTGTTTTCTGTGTAGCATTACTAATGGGCAACCACTAATGGGCAAGCACAGACCTTCAAATCTAAACAGGCTCCCTTAACACCATTTTTCAGAAAAAGTGATAAAACCCATAAATGCACATGGTCAAAGAAATGCATTCTCTGCATATTCTCCTGGCTTTCAACAGGAGCCCCATGTCTGAGTGACTTTACTGTACCTTCCAGCTGTAACTGTATTGAAAAGCATCCACTACATCAGAGGTATAATGTTCTGTCAAACAGACAATATAGAGAGGAAAGGCATCAGGGATATTCACAACTGAATAAAATGTAAGCCTCTAGAAAGAAAAAAGAATCAAATTACATCTGACCAGTAAACAGAAAGGGTCTCAATCCTTTAAAAATGTTGTGCATCTTGGACATGTTCCATGTTGGGGGCAAGGATATGCCCTGCAATCTCTGCATTTGACTCTGCTGAGATCAGATTAAGGCAGAAGAGAGGACCACAAACAAGATGCTCTTTCCTCCCTCGCAAAGCTCAATGCAAAAGAAACATCTGAAAATATGTTACAGAAATAAACTAAACAGAATAAGGAGAAAGACAAAATTTAGGGTGAAGAATATGGAATTAAAGGTATAATAGCTTGGAACTCATTATTAGTCAAAATATATTACCAGGATGAGAGATGAGACAAGAAATGACTGTGAAAGTTTAAAATTAATTAGGACAGAATGGGTAGGAGTAAGGAAGAAATTAAAGAAGAACATGCAAGTATTTAAAAGTATAAAGAACACGTATAGTATTTAAAAGGGAAGGTAACAGAATTTCCCCATTCTTCTTCTCTGTGACCATGCATTTTAGGAAATTCACTAGGAAATTCCCTTCTACCACAGATCTAATAAATAAGTATTTTTTTTAAATATATTTCTCTATCAGTTGCACATCTGACCTCAGCAAATTCCTGGCAGCCACAGTTTGACAGTTGAAGGCAAATTAGAACAGAATACTAAGTTGAACATAATGGTCCAGAAAATGGTCCACATAACCATGACAATCACAAGTTGCCATGCGGTACCACGTGACACTATCCACCAGCTCCAGTGGTAGAACCCTGCATCAATTCCATATGGCAATATTTTTTGTCACTTTATTTTATAGCTAACAGTGAAATTAATAAAAAAGAAAAATAAAAACATAGATAAAAATATTGAGAAAGAAGATTGATACTCTAAACCTTAATAAGCAACTCTGTAAAACACTGCATAAATACTTCAACTACAGCTGAGTTAAAACTCACTGCTACTTAAGATGGACCACCTATTTCTGTTTATTGTCAAGTATTCCAAGTACTCTAAGCCTCACACATTCATCTTATTGCCACAAAATTTGGGATGCCACACAGGCAGAGCTTCAAATCTCAGGTCATTTGAGAAAAGCACTTACAAAGTATTTTCCTGAAAAACAAACGAAAAACTTAAAAGTCTTTTTACGTTAATCTTCCAGATTCTATTACCATATTTTTCAAAGACTTGTGAATAAAACCAGAAACAATCATGTTGATAGTGTTCCTAAACATTTGACATTTCTTTCAGCTATTGTATTTAGTCCCACTCTGAGTAAATAAAATCAAACTCTTCACATAGTGAAAAGTATTAACTTAATAACCCACAAACTACTGAGTTCTTCACCACAGTTCCAAAAGCTTTCAGTCTCCTCACAAATGTGTTGAAAAGTAGTTCTTGACCTTTTCACGCAATATTAGTTTCTTCTCCCACCCAGGAATTTGAAAAAGCCACAGCCTACACTCTATCCACAGTCTCTACAACTCAACCCATTATTCCTGTGCAACCTAAAAATCAAGTTTTGGGAGGATACCCTCAATTTAATGCATGTGTAGACCACTGACATTGGGCAGTATAAAATTCAGGTACAGAGCACCTCTGCACTGTGAGAAAACTTCCTTGAAAGAAACGGAAGAAAATCAGCAAGGAGGAAGAGGCAGCTATACAGCCTAAGTGCAGGCAGAAAACAAAGCATCTGGAAGACAGATATAAGGCCTGATACATTTTTTGCTACTAATTTCAAAATATAAAAACAAAAGCTTTCAACTGCCCAGAGGACCGGTATCTGTACCTATATATATATATACATACACACACATAGAGATCAGAATAAGTGATCCAATATGAGTCTACGGAGTCTGTAGGACAGGTGAGTAAATTAGACTGAAATGACTCAGGGTCTTTGTGCTACGGGAAGTGGGGAAAGCAAAGAACAGTCACACACACACCAATCCTCTATCACACGAGTTATTGCAACTACTATGTAAAATGCCTGAATGGACAAGAACTGAGTAGCTCCACCTGTCCCTTAGCAACTCCATCATTTGTGTACGGTAATGAAAATCTGTAATCCTCATCTATTTAGAACAGGTGCACAACTGACTATCCAAAAACCACAAAGCTTGTTGGACCACAGGCAGAACATTAAATAAGGGACAAACTAAGAGACTGCACCTATGCTACACCATTGTCATCTTTGACACAACTGTAGCACACATACCACTCACCCACATCTGGACTGTCTTTTGAAAGGTAACAACCAAATCAGTCTCACAGCTGAAATGTCAAAATACGTCACAAAAATGTTACTCATTAAATTTTCCAGTCTTACCATAGATACATAGACAATACCACCTCAGTGTCATTCCCTTGTCCTCCAATACACAATTTACCTACAGCTTCCATCTTGCTGCTGACAATTCAGTATGGCAAACACACCTTTCTGGTCCATTATCAATACAATGTATTGAACGCAAAACTAAAGTAACACGTAATGGGTAACTCTGTAGACAGGTATATCATCCAGTAAATATACAGACACAGCAAATAGTATGTTATGGTCTCAGCATTATGAAAAAAAAAACAAAAGGAAAACTCATTCATCCACCTTACAAAAGGCCTAAATTTCACAAATCAATAGATGTAGAGTGCTGAGAGATTTCAGGGGACATGGCTAAGACTGTAGGCCCATATTCAACAGGACTTAGTGCTAATGTACTCCTGAGTGAATTATCCTGTTAATGGACCAGTATCTCAGAAACTAATGATGCTTGGCAGAGAAAGCAGAGCATGGAATGCACAGCCTGATGATCCATGCCTGAACTGTGGGAAGAGTAAGAAAGAAAAACAGTAAATTTGATGGAGCTTGCGTAAGATATTACCTTCATATGTATTTCTCTAAATCGCATGCCCTCCGCTCTGAACTACCTTAGGTGCTCATCTGGCCTCACCTCGCCTGCACAAGCCACAACCAGATTTAGCACAAGTGTTTCTCTACCCATTCAGGAAATAAGCCCCAGCACCCAGGGGCAAAGCTGCGAGGCAGATGGGGCAGAGATGGGGCAGAGATGAGGCAGAGATGAGGCAGAGACGGGGCAGAGATGGGGCCGAGATGGGGCAGCGATGGGGCCGAGATGGGGCAGAGATGGGGCAGAGATGGGGCAGAGATGAGATGGGGCAGAGACGGGGCAGAGATGGGGCAGAGATGAATTGGGGCAGAGCTGGGGCAGAGCTGGGGCAGAGATGGGACAGAGATGGGGCAGAGCTGGGACAGAGCTGGGGCAGAGATGAGATGGGGCAGAGCTGGGGCAGAGATGGGGCAGAGCTGGGGCAGAGCCCCCGGCCCGGCTCGAGCCCCCCGCGGCTGAGGGGAGGGCTGCGGACACCCGGACAGGCTGCAGCCCCCACACCCAGCGGAGCCCGCCGGCCCCCGGGGCACCCTGGGGCACCGCGGGGGGATGCAGGGCCAGGCGGGCGGGACCGGCCCCCCCCGCGCTGCGCTGCCCAAGGGATGCCCGGCGGGATCAGCCCGGCGGGATCAGCCCCGCGCCGCGCCCGCTCCTCACCCGCGTCCAGCCCCAGCTGGTAGCAGGCCAGCGGCTCCAGCGACAGCTTGTATCCCTCGAACTTGGGGTCCAGGAGCAGGCGCTTGGCCTGCAGGGAGCAGTGGGCGGCGCCCGCCATGCCGCAGCTCCGGGAAAACTTCGGGGAGCGCCGCCAACTCCGCGGGCGCGCGGGGAAGGCGCGGGAGCCGCCGGGCTGCACGGGAACGGGGCGCGCGGCGCTGCGGGGCACGCTGGGAGCTGTAGTCCGGGCCGGGCGGCGGCCGCGGGCCCGGGGCGTGCCGGGAGCTGTAGTCGCCGCGCCCGGACTACACTGCCCGGCGGCGCCCGCGCGGCGGGGGCGGCGGCGCGTTGTGCGTCCGGCCGCGGCTCCGCCTCCTGCGGGCCCGGAGCGGCGGCGCTGCTGAGGGTGAGGGGAGCGCTCCGGGACCGGGACCGGCACTGGGATCGGGATCGGGCCCTGCTCCGGTCCGCCCCGCTCTGCTCCGCTCCGGCGGCCGCGGCGGCGCGGGGGGCGGGAGGGTCGGGCTGCGGGGAGGCCGCGCCCAGCGAAGGTGGGCCGGGGAGCTCGAGCAGCCCGAGGGGCGCCGTGCCCGTGCCCGTGCCCGTGCCCCTGTCCCTGCCCCTGCCCCTGTCCCTGCCCCTGCCCCTGCCCCTGCCCTGAGCGGGGCACACACTGCACGGCGTTCTCCCTCGGTGACTTCTTTGTGTTGTGCGAGTGCTTGTCAAACCCCTCTGCTCTGCAGGTTTGGGGAAAACCCAGATTTCCAAAATGAATAAAGATGCCCAGATGAGAGCTACCATTAACCAAAAGCTAATAGAAACTGGAGAGCGAGAACGGTAAGCTGGCGTCCGACTCCATGCCAGTGAAAGGCTTTAAATACATCAAACATGAACTACACCTAGAAGTAAATTTAAGTAAACTTAACGCTAAATTCTTCAAATGCCTGCGCATGCAAATCTTATGTATTATACGAAGCCATTTTAAAAAATGCCTTTTGAACAGTTTTATTTTACTTTTACACTTGAAAAGAGGCGCTGGGGAAGTAAAAGTTGGGGTGGTTGGCTTATGAACACTTCCTCTTTTTCCAGTATTTTGTGTTGGAATGCCCTTGGTTCATATGAAAATCACTGTTCAACGCAATTTATTGTGGTTAAATCTCGATATTTCGTGATAAAGAGAATGAGGCAAAACTTCCCTTTTTGCTTTTAAGTTTTTCTTGTGTTTCTCTCTCTTCTCATATTAGGGAAAAATGCATGACAGAGCACATAAAACAGCACTTGTGCAAGTCATTGTAGAGATCCCAATAAAGGCAAACAAATTGGGCAATGTAGTATGGCAGCCAGTTCTTGGCTTTTTGTCATCTCTTCATTCTGTTCTATTTTTATTGTATTTACATATCATTAGCATGCTTATGACAGTTCCTTTCTCACTGTTTCACTGTGCCTGTAACACCATGCACCAAAAGTCTGTTTCCTTCATTTTCAAAGGCTTGTATCAGGAGTTTTCTTCCTTGGTCATGGCGTAGTCCTGTACTTGGTGTAACCTTTAGCAGCCTGATGTGGTATCTGTGCTCTGCTTTTCTGTTTGTGACCATCCCCTTGGACAACGCACAGAGCTTCAGCAGAGCAAGCAATTTCTTGAAATGGCATTGGGCCCTATTTTGTCCTAATTTAAGAGTAAGAAGAGTTTTAACAGGATGTCAAAAACTGTATTATAAACAGGATTTATGAGAGTTGTACTATGATCAGAGACAGAGCACTTGAATCTCTTGAATTAAAAAATATCCAGAAGCAGTCAGTTTCACCTGTATTGTTACTCTGCTTTTTGTCATCCATTCATCTGCCCTCTACACAGTTTAATGAGTAAAAGAGATTAGACCTGTACAGTTCAGTGTCTTGCTGCAAACCTTTTGTTCATAAAAACAGGGTTTTGCCAAGAGTTAATTAGGATGATACAAGTGAAACAGGATTGCTAGCTAATGGAATAAAGGGTAAAGATATTAAAGCTTATTTTATCAGATCTTACTGTAATTTTCCCGTTTTTTAATACTAATTTCCACTTTTTTAGCTAGCATTCAATATTCTCTTTTGATACATGGAGTAGGGGTGTCATTGTGGCAGATTGCTGTGTATCTTCTCTGTTAATGCCTGAATCCCTGTTGCTTATGCCTACACAGCTAACCATGCTTAGGAAGATACAGGATTCCTTCCTTTTCACTGAACACAAGGTAACATGTAACTGCAGAGAGAAACCTGCAGTTGGAGACAGTAGTGCAGAATGCTCTTTTCAGAAGAGATGAGGGAAGGTTTTACTTATTTTGAAGTCCTGGTTTCAAGTGAAATACTCCCAACTTTGAAAGTTAGCAGACATCTGCTACTAGAGTAGACTCAGGCAGTTCAAGTGATCCAAGGGCTTCTACTTCTTTGATGTGGCTGCAGCATCAACGTTGACAGAAGAAATTCTGTGATTTGGCTCTTGAGCCACCAGCCCCTCATAGTTGTCATAGTCCAACATGTTAACTGAAATTGGTACTCATTTGGTTTAGGATTCATGTGTTGTTCAGCCATTTCTGCTGCTGGTCTGGAGTTTCGGGGTGGTAATTCTAGGCTTAACTTTCATGCTGAAGCTTTTTTAAGCTGTTGGGAATGTTTGCTCTTCCTAACAAGTTTGTATTTTGTCTTAACAGCCTTAAAGAGTTGCTGAGAGCCAAATTAATTGAATGTGGCTGGAAGGATCAATTGAAGGCACATTGCAAAGGTAACTGTGGTCAAGTAACTAATACCCTTTGTATATAGTCAACTGAGATTGAAGGCTTCTCTGCCTAACAGTCAATTTAAACAAGACCTGGGAAAGAGGAAAGTATCCCTAGCAATTAGTTTTGTGTGCAAGAAAGCATCTTGCTATCTTGGCAAAAAAAATCTTGGAAGGGCTCTGATCTGAACCTTATTAAGCTTCTGAGACAAGGGTAGAAATTGATTCCCTAAATATTCATGATAATACAGCTTTATGTTTTGAGAGAGATGACTTTATTACTACAGGAGAATAAAAATCAAGATATAGGAGAATTGAGCAAATACAGTGGTATGCAACTTAGAAACTCTGAAGTTACAGAACTTGCAACTTAGAGAACTTTGTTCACATATGGGAGAGAAAGAAGGGCATTTGTACTCTTTCTGAATACGATACTTGAAAATAAGGTGATCTACTTAGAGGAGGGAAAACAAGCAGATGAGCCTCTAAATACCCAAATACTTAGTTTTGAGTTAGGCGTTTAGCTTTACTACAATTTACTGACTTGTAAATTGTATGAAACTGCTATAAATAGTATTTAACCATCCAGGAAGGATGAAATTTCCTTAACACAAATAACAAATTCCTGGAGATTTCCCTTTAATTCTGACTTCTTGTGCTTGGAAACTCAATGTTCTGTTACAAAGTTGTTTGGTTGTTTTTTTCTGTAGGGCTGAGTGTGTTAAATTGTTTTCATAGGTTCAGCAGGGAAGGCTAAAATTGTTCATGCTTGCATTTGTCTGCCTGGTGCCACTGCCAGAGATTACCCATTTCAATAGTACAGATAATGAAAGGGATGTTTATTTGCCTTCTCAACTATATGCTTTATACTCTGCTACAGTCAAGTTATGTAAAATTATTTGGTTTACATTAATACTTTGAACTGTAACTGCAGCTGCTGAGACTGAAAAAATACATGTTAATTTGTCTGTGTTAAGAGCCTAATAACCTCCAAAAGAAAGGACAGAGAGACATGGAGTTCCTGGAGTGGGTCCCGCAGAGAGTAACAAAGATGATTAAAGGATTGGAGTATCTCTCTTAGGAGGAAAGGCTGAGTGAGCTGGGCCTGTTCAGCCTTCAGAAGAGATAGCTGAGAGGGGACCTCATCAATATTTATAAGTATCTGAAGGAAGGATGTCAAGAGGATGGTGCCAGGCTCTTCTCGGTGATGCCAAGCAATAGGGCAAGAGGCAGCAGGCAGAAACTGATGCACAGGAAGTTCCACCTGAATACGAGGAGGAACTTCCTTACTGTGTGGTTTACCATGCACTGGAATAGATTGCCCAGAGAGTCTCCCTCACTGGAGATATTGAAGAACCATTTGGATGCAATCCTGTGCCATGTGCTCTAGGATGACCCTGCCTGAGCAGAGAGGCTGGACCAGATGACCCACTGTGGTCCCTTCCAACCTTAAGCATTCTGTTATTGGAGGGGTTGGTTTTGGGTTTTTTTCAGTTCTCTTGTTGTGGTGGGGTTTTTGTTGGTTTGTTGGTCTGGGGCTTTTTTTTGGTACCTTGTTCTAGACCTTCTTGCCATTATGAATTAGGATCAATAATTGAGCAATCCAGGATTAATTTCAGGGAATTCAGCCAAGAAAAGCAGTTTACAAATACTTCATGTGATGTCAGTTCAAAAAACATATCGTCTTGGGGACAATCAATCCTAGGTACTGACATATGGTTAAAAAGATGTATGTTTAAACAATATTTTAGGTACATACTACTGAATTGAGATTACGTTTCAGCTTTGATTTCTGCATTTTTCAGTAGAATGCAAGGCACTTTTAGTAGACAGTTGTCTAAATACTGATGTGTATTATCTTAATAATTGCCTTTATTTTGCTCTAGATGTATTCCTTTATTTCAGAGTTACTTTTTGACTTCAGTGAAATATAGAGACATGTTGTTTCAATCAGAGAGGAAGAGTAGTAGTGATTTACTGTCTGTGCTCTCCCTTTTTGTATGTTCCAAAGTCTTTTTCCAGTTACATCTTTCTATTATGTAAATGATGTGTCTGAAGAGAGAAGTGAACTGCTACAATACTGCAGTAATAGGCACATCTGGTAATGCTCAGATGAGGTAAAACTTTGTAATGTTTGGTATTAAAATATGAGCTGAACAAGATACATCAGAAGTGACAAGTTCCCATCCTTAAACCTATGACATGTGTGAGAGACTAATCTGCTGTACAGTACAGTAGGTACTGAGTTAATAACTTACACTTAAGTCACATTCTGCTTCATATTCTCTGATGACATATGCATGTAGGTTTTGTATCTTAATCACTGGCACAGGTTTTGCCTTCTAATGAATGGATTAAAAGACTTAAAATATTGGTCTTGGTCTTCCCCAGATGTCATTAAAGAAAAAGGATTAGAGCATGTTACTGTTGATGATTTGGTGGCAGAAATCACTCCCAAAGGCAGAGGTAAGAAAATGCAAATATGGATGTGGTAGTACATCAATAAACATACTTGCCTCTATTTCATTAATGTTTTGAAAGCAGCATTATGAACTTGCCTGTGTTGGATTCAAGGAAAAATGTTAATAGCTTAATATTAACAAATAAAATGTGAATATATATTATGTTACAGTCATTAAAAATCTGTAATGTGCTATGTGTGTAGACTGCTTTTGCAGATTACATTATTTAGTCATTATTTAGTCTGTATTAATCTTTATAGTAGAGTTAATGGTTCCCAGAAAAGTTGAAGTATGCAGCACATATTTTAAAATCCATGATTCTTTAAGATGAAAAATCTGAACTTACAGCTTTAGAGTAATGGGAATGGGAAGAGTAAAGGACATAACACAGAGAGGAAAAAAATGAAATCACTTAAGGAAACTGCAGTCTTCTCTGTGTTGTTCCTCTTGGCTCTCTAATAGGCTTTGATGTTAGTGGCAAAAACTTCATCAAGTTTTAAATAAAAATAGGCCTTCAAAATAACGTGCTGGAGACCCTTACTCTGAGGTCCTGGCTGAGATTTTTGGTCTTAAATTTGTGAAGAAAAAAGGTAGGATAATCACACTTGTGGTGTTTATATCCTGTTGACTGTTGAATAATCCTTTCCCTCAAACTTTCTCATTTTCTGGACTATGATTAGGCAAAAAAACCCTTACCAGTAACAACAGTGTTTTCAACAGACTTCAATTTTAGCCTGTTTTAAATGGGAAAAATACAAATATGCTATATGAAAATCAAGTAGCTTCAGTTACTTTAGGCAGTAACTAAAGTTAATTGCAATAACAAAGAAAGAATAGAAGTAGCTGTTGTAAAAGTTTGGTATTGGCATAGTTTTTGTCTTTTTTAATTTTTTGCCTTCTTATTTGTGTTTCAGCCTTGGTCCCAGACAGTGTAAAGAAAGAACTCTTGCAAAGAATAAGAACTTTCCTTGCTCAGCATGCCAGTCTTTAACTTTGACATTCATCTAGGTTACAGTGTTTCTGTTTCTGTATTACATCAATCACGTCAGGATTGGAATGCAGTTTACATACTCAAGGATGGAAAATCTTTTTTTTTGTATGACAAATTGAAATTTCTTTGCATTGCATCGATTTCTTAAACTTGGTGTTATTTTAATAAAAAATTTTGTGAACTCATGGTTCTAAGGCTCTTCTCTGTCAGTGCACTGTAATATGGTGTCACCTGTTCCAGTTTTTAACTGTCCATAATTTTATACATTTGTGAAACCTTGCTCAGATTTTCAAAAAAGAAACACAGCTAACAAGTATGTTGACCAGAAATATAGAAGGGGGGGAAAAAATGTGGGAAATGGGATATGACACACTACTGAGCATACCCTTTCTGATTTTCCCTGAGTAAGCATGAAGAAATTAAGACTACATGAAACTGTTGGTGGCGTGCCTCTTGGTACTTTTCTAGAGAAGAAGTTGTTTGAAGGCTCTGACTTGTGCTACAAATATGTACTCAGCAGTTCAAAAGAGGTTGAATTCCTCAAACAAAAAAAAAGCCAGTTGTCTCTTCCATCAATAATTCTCTTCACATTTACTTTAATTTTTACTTTAATTAAAGAGTCACTATTCTAATCCACAACAACTACAGTTTTTTAGCTTTGCCCATAGTACTGGTAATTTTTATTTATGTGCATCTTTGGGACATTTTGAAATCGAAGTATAGTTCAATAATTTGCGAACATAAGTCTCAATGTGATGCATTTTAAATTCTTGTACCTGGAACTATAACATCAGTCAGTTCTATAAATAGCTGGAAAAATTAAGTTGATGAATAGAGAGGATCAGGAAAGGGACTTGGACATGAGAACATCTAATTTTTGCCAGCTCCAATTTGAGGTGTTTAACATATGGAGGAGAAGCATAAGCAGAAACTGAGGAATTGGATACTGGTGTTTCTAGGTGGCTACTGTGAAAAATAAATTGACTCAAATATCCATGCTCCGAGTTGGAAGAGTACTCCAAAAGCTATCCTTTAGAAAGTCATTCCCGTGGCAGTGGGCTGTGCCATTCCCGTCATTGCTGTGAGCTCCCAGCCCAGGAGCCGCTCGGGGGCACCCGCGCCCCACGCGTGGGGAGGAGGGTGGTGGCTGCTGCCCCTCCGCTCTCCATCCCTCCCAGTGCCTCGGCTTTCCGAGAGGACAAAGACGTGCTGTGGAGCAGAGCCAAGTGTGCGCTGCCTGCTCGCTGGAGGCAGGCTGTGCTCAGCTGAGAGGGTCCCCCGCACCGGGCTGGGGCGAAAGGGCAGCGGCAGGAGGTCAGTGCCGGGTTGTGAGCGCTCCTGTGTCTGCTCAGGCTGGGGAACAGCTGGGAGGGGAGTCCGGCAACAGTCGAAGTTTGGCACTAGACAAGAGTCTGTATAAACAGGGCAAGATCAACGTGACAAGATGTAACTGGTCATGAACACCTTTTTGTCTACACAAGACCAAGTTCCTGTTAAGACTGTAACATCACAGGAGCCAGGAGGGATCTGCTGCAGATATTCCTCCTGAGGACCTGGGTTGTATTGTTTTAAATCTATCCTCATGTCAGTTTGACCATACTTGCTGTATGTCACTGTCTACGCTGGTAAGTTCTGGTGGATGTCAGAAATAAGAAAGTTCTTTCTTCGATTTAAAGGTCCACCTTGTTTTTTTTAAAGTTTTTTCCTTCAGTTATGTGTCATGGTTTAGCTGTAGCTGGAAACTCGGCCCCACACAGCTGCTTGCTCACTCCTCCCTCGGTGGGATGGGGGAGAGAATTGGAATGGTGATAAAACTCATGGACTGAGATAAAGACAGTTAAGTAGGAAAGGCAAAAGCCATGCACAGAAACAAAGCAAAACAAGGAATTCATTCATGACTTCTCACTGGTAGCCAGGTGTTCAGCCATCTCCAGGAACTCGGGACTCCTAAGTTACTTCAGAAGACAAATGCCATCACTCTGAACATTTCCCCTTCCTTCTTCCCTCAGCTTTATGTGTTGAGCATGTCATGCTATGCTCTGGGATGTCCCTGTGGTCAGTTGGGGTCAGCTGTCCCAGATGTGTCCCCTCCTTGTGTGCCCCCAGCCCCCTCGCTAGTGGGAGTGGGGTGAGAAGGAGGAAAGGCATTGACTTTGTGCAAGCCCTGCTCAGCAATAACAAAAACACCCTTATATTAACACTGTTTCCAGCACAAATCCAAAACACAGTCCCATAATAGCTACTATGAAGAAAATTAACTCTATCCCAGGCAAAACCAGCACAGTATGTTAATTCAGTGTTTGATTGCAACTTCATTTGCTACGAGTATGTTCTGTCTCAATTGCATATATGTAAATTTATTGAGTTCTTTCTTCTAGACTTGATGTACCCAATGCTGGTAATTGATAGACTACAAAATGTTTCTTCACACAATCTAGCAGAATATATGCTAGGTGAGTGTGTTTTATATATGTCAATGCTGTAAAATACCATCCATATTCTTACTCTTATTCTCTTATTCATCAGTCTTTGCTGATGTTCAATGTTTTGCACATGAATTTAAAAGTCTTTGGTTGATGAATGGCTGCAGCATGTCATGGATACACAATGACATGCTCCAGAGTTTCCACTTGATTTCCTTCATTGTGGTAGAAGGCAAACTGATTTAAAATATTCATACACTGAACTATGAAAGGCTTGTTGTCTGATTAGTAAACATTTGAGATTCTACCTAGAACATGACAGCTGAAGTGCAGTTGCTGTAAGTGCAGTGCAGTTCGCTTCTGCAGCCAGCTCATACTTGGCACAGAATAAAGACTGAACGCTGTATAAATGTTCAGAAAATTGTGCTGACCAATCTAAGTTAAAGGCTTGACAAATAGGTCTTTCACAGGCTTCCAAAAATAAGCTGTAAAGTTCTGTCCGGAGTGTCTTAAAATGCAAAAGCATTCAGAGACCAAAAAGGAAGAGGAGGGAGTGACTGCTCTCCAGAGATACACCAGTGGCCTCCTGTCTCAGGGTAACACTGGCTGCTCTCTGATACAAGCAGCCCCATGCTGCATGTTCTCCACGGGAGTTCTGTTAATCACACCAGTGCAGCCTCCATTAAGTACCTAGGCAAAAAGCATGCTGGACAACATGTGCAGCCCAAATTACACTGGAGGGTTCTGGTCAGAAGTACTTGATGGGTCTTCTAAGAATTAAGTTAGATTGGGAGTGATACCAACAATATTTTTGTTTTAACTGCAGGTTTATTCTCAGATGCACAGAATGGCTTGTTTTGCAAACTGTTCTCTGCAGAGTCTCAGTTTCTACTCATTTGGTTGAGTATTGAAAACAGTAATATTCAGAAGTCATTCAGAACCTTGTTCTGCTGAGGTTTTTTTTTCACACACTGAAAAATAAGATGATCTGTGTTGTTAAAGGCACCATACCTGTAGCATATACTGACAGATGCATTAAATAATTTTTCTTCAAAATGTCAGCATTTTCACTGTCATGAAATGCATTGATTCCTTACAAAGGCAGACAGCATGCAGACCTAGATAGCCATGAAGTGACAACTCAGGATTGATGTCAATTACCTCAGCCGTGGGCATACACTTCTTTTAGCCCAGTGCATATGCACTCTAGCAGCTGATTCAGCCTGGTCTTTTTGTAGACAGTCTGCAAAAAAATAAAATCAGTTTGTAAATAGACATTGAAGTAAGAGGTTGGATAATAGCTAAACTGGTATAGCTCTGGATGGATTTGAATCCAAATTCTATGTGACAGGGAATTGAATAGTTCTGCTGCTGTCAATGAAAGGCCAATAGAAAAGAGTTAGCTTAGTCTCCCCCTTAGATAGACCCTGAGGGGTATGAAGTGCACAGTGAACTGAAATTGGTTAGATTCTAATTTGTTTGATAATTATTTCCCCGTGAATACGTCTCCATATTGACATAGTCCAGTCAAAAAATGTTACAAAGCAGTGACATCACCAAGAAATTCTGTTGGCATGTCAAACTTACACTCACATCTTAGATAGATCATTAGGATTTTGTTATCACAGGTTTTCCAGTTGTTTTTCTGGGATTTATTTATCTCATTTTCTCCCCATTCTTCATTCTTGTTTACTGCTGTAATGTTTCAGTATGGACCTTTATCACTTGGAGAACAAGTACACCTGAAGTCTGTTGAAATCCAGTAAGAGTCCATCAGTGCCATTACAAAACACTTGCTGCTTCTCACTTCTCTCTGAAGGGCCCTCTGGGCTCTGCACTACCTTGCCCATGTCCTCATCTTATGGAATATGTTTAACTGTAGTACCTTGAGAGCTTGGCTTTAACTTACTTAGCGACTGAATTTTCACTGGAGCAATGAAGAATATCCAGTGCCTCTATCTGCTGTGTTTCTTTGGCTTTATTTAAATTTCTAAATATTTGCAATTGAAATCAGAATTGTGTTCTACTTGGCCTGTTTTTTCTCAGCTATTCAGTTTCTAAAAGAAAGAGCTGTGACTGCAGAGCCAAATGTGTAATGACTGGAGCTCAAAATGAGGAAAAATAAATTCCTTTCCTCATAAATAATTTATACTTCACCCCTTTAGTGTAATAAATAGGTTAATCAGCATTCTGCTTGGAATGACAAAAGGCCTAATCTCACTTTAGTGTATTTCACATTTACTATGGTGCTTTCCACCTGAACAGTATTATTCTTAAAAATGTTCTTTATGCTTACCTTATAGCTAGTGAAGTGATTTAGTAGCAGATCATAAAACATATCCCTCTAAGAAATCCCTGCTGATTTCTGTTTGTTTGAGTCACTAGTAAAGGGGTATCCATTCTTTCAATCATTGATCCTGAAGTAAGATATAAATTTACTGATGATAAAATCTGCATTTGGCAGCCTGTGGGTGAATACTGTCAAGGGCAGAGCAACCTGGCCTCTTCTGCTGGCTGGCTCTCATCCACCGCCTGTGTACCACGTCAGTGTAGTGCTGGGTTTCTGCATCTTGTGCACAGGGCAAAAGCAACACAATTCCCTGGAAAGCAATGGCACTGGAAGTCATAGTGAAAAAATCATTTGCTTCCATGGGATCTTTGAATACAAGTGCCCAGAGATAACACTGACCTTGGCTTTTATGCTGCATTGGTGAATTTAAGTTAAAAAAGGAATACTGAAAGAGAAAAGGAAATTATTGAAGGCTAGCACTGCTAGCTAAGCTTTAAAAATCTCCCAGTGTTACTCTATTGAAAGAAAGCTGATACAAAATATGGCTGTCATGTGTCATAATCTCCTCAGGGAGAAAAAAAGGAAACAAAGGGCACTTTAACAGAGAAAGACATAAAGAGTAGATGGAAATAGAAGTCAGACAGATTCAAATTTAAAAGTACAGCTGCTTAATCACTAGAACAAACTGTGAAAAAATACAGCAGATTCTTCATTTTTCAATGCTTTCCTGAGTACAACATGCCTTTATGAAAGAACTGCTTCAGTTCAGAGTTAATCAAAATTTCTGGAAATAAAGTATTCGCCTGTGTGTTCCCTGGAGCTGGCAGTAGTTGCTCAGTTTCTTCCAGCACAGAAAGGAAAACCAGAATACTTTCCATAAAGGGAAATGCCGCTTTAGTTGAACACAAGCAGAAGTTATTAGCCCCAGTACAGGTGTAGCTAGGTGGAATGCAATGCCCTCAGACGCTACAATGGAAGAGGCAGTGACAGTTAAGCATTACAAAATCCGCTTTTGTAACTTGAATTGGAAAATGCTCCCCTCTAGCTAATATGTTTGTTAACTTTTTCAGGCACATTTCATTCTGAGATAAGTTTCTGCCCAAATCCTGGATCAATTTCCTAATATTTGAGTTGTTCAGATTACATTTCAAAATGCCTGTTGACATATATTTTGCAGGAGGTGTTTCATCAAATAGTCAACAGACAGAAGAGGACTGTTCTTCCTTTGTTGAGTGTGATCTAAGCCTAGTTTTGCCTACTGACTGCTGTGATAACATAAAGTGCTTCTTCACTATCATAAGGTGAACAGAAAAACTTGATAATGAAGGAAAAAATGTATATATTTCCTTTCATCATATCCCTTCTTTGATTGCTGTGTCCCCTGGACACATGTAACCTATACATTAGGTTACAGAGCTATATTCAAAATGAGCTGTTCTTTTTTTCCCCATCAAAACTGGGTTCTAGATTTCCCAATGCAAATTTTACTGAGACAATAAAGTTGGTCTGAAGCTGGCATTAATTGTAGTCAGATTTTGGGAACTCAACATTTCTAATGGCCACTTGGTCTTGATACAGAGCTCTCAGATAAGAACCTAAGTTTTGAATTTTTTAGGCTATAACATAGATCTTTTTTGATTAATTGATTTGTTTTAGAATGAGGAAACAGAGCCTTTTTTTCTATTAAGTTCTTTTCCCCAACTTTGGAATAATTCTTCTTGAAATTAGACAATGAGATCTGGCAAAGGGCATGAATAAAAGAAACTCATGTTTTACGAATAAGAAGAAATTCTTCTAACAAATGCTGAAATATGTAGAAACAAAGAACAGTCTCATTATTCTCTTCCCTCAAAAAAAATCAAACCAAACCAAACAAACCAACAAAACCTCCCCCCAAAACCAAAACCAAACAAACCAACAACAAAAAAAAAACCAAAAACCAACCAACCAAACAAAAAACACAACCCACCAAAAACATTAGGAAGAAAATCTTTTGCCTTCCTAAATGCATTTGCCAACAAACTTTATGACCTTACTTTTCCATGCTATGTACTCTCTCTCCTGTTCCAGCCAGGAAGACCTTTAGAGAGAAAAGAGGTTTTCATGACTACTTGACTACTTACTTGGGAAAGGGGTCAGATTTTCACATGGGCTAGGATACACATTTGCCTAAACTTGGGCAAACTCCTTGGCCAGTACTTAGATATTACCCAAAATAGTCGCTCAGAAATACTACAAAGTAATGGAAAATGTATCTAACAATGGAATGACCTTTTTCATCTAGAGTTTCAAGATGGTTTAATGACAAAATTTCAAAGAGCAGAATATGAATTTGTAGTAGCAGCATAGAAAATTACTTCTGAATTTTACAGTAAGAACCTGCAATTTTTCTGTGGTTAGAACTGTGAAAACTCTACTTTGACCAGAATCAAACACTTGAAGGTAAAATTTCTTCTGCAAATATAAAACTCAAGTTACTACACAATTCAACAGGACTGTAATTACGGAAAGGTACCCTTAGTTAAAAAGCCATTTGTAGCTTTAATAAATGACTTAACAGCAAGAGAGCACACAAGTAAATGAAGTGCATATCCCATAGGAGGGAGAATTCATATTGAAAGAGTGACTGTATCCCTTTTACAGACAGAATGAGGTTATTAAATAGAAACATGAATGTATCAGGATGATGGAACCAACAGCCTTTGAAATGATGGAAAATGCTTTAGATATAAAAAAGTGACACTAATAAAATAGAGTTCCCTAAAAAGCTTTATTAGTTTACTATAGCAGTACTGCATTTGAAGTGGCAATTAAATATCTAATATTTCAGAAGATTCTTTAGAAAAATTAAGTGATCCAAAGGAATCCAAGTTTAAAACTCCAGAACTGAGGATTTAATGACATTTTAAAACAAAGCAGTATTTATTCATGTGAACATTTCTTTTAGAAATTAACATATGTTTATATCATTACTAATTTTGAAATTGCATAATTATGTTTTTAAGAAGACAGTTATTTTTCAATAGAGGTCTGCCAATTTCCAGATTAATACAACAGCCACAAATGGTTCTGTTGTGCATTTAGGAGGATAGTGCTGGTGAATGACTCTTGCAGTTTATACATTACGTGTTGTCCTAGTTCAGCAGGTGGGACCAGTTATCACTGTGTGGGGGTGATCAAAGCTATGTATTCTACCCCCCTCTAT
>JAWWTY010000077.1:133461071-133580053 GCA_035222235.1 Margarornis squamiger
TTTCTTTTTGTGTCAGTGTATTTATTGTAATATCTTTCATTAAATTGTAACTCTGACCTATAATCTCTCTTGTGGTGTGTCCATTTCTCCTGCCGGTTTACCTTTAAACCAGCACACGTGTGGGTGTTTATATGCGTAAGTTAAAATGCTTCCTTCTCTCTGTGGCATATTCCCTTCTGAGTATATAGACACTAATACCAAAATCTGAATGTGTTTTCAAAAGAAATGTAACTGGCTCTCCTCATAACCTGACCTTTCTCAATGTGTCATGCTAGCAGTTTTGCTCTTCAGTGTGAATGCAGAGGAAGATTATTTTCCAGCTTCTGCTTTAGACAGAAGCCTACACTGAGAGGTGTAACTCTGATACACAAATGATTTTGAAATGGTCTTCAAATTAAACCCAGAGTTCCTCTTACTGAAGGCAGGTTATGCAGGCATGAAGGTGTCAGTCCCCACGTGAGCAATATTGTGGGAGTGCTGTCCTTGAGCATTTCCACAACTGTGCCCTGGCTCGCTATGGACTCTATTGATCTTGGATCAACACACTGACTCCCTCAGATCTGCTCATCACCAGAAACCTGCCTGGCAGTCTGGACTTTGAGCTGCCCACAGACCTTCCTGCTCGTGTCCTGGCTGACGAGGTCCTTGCCCCACAGCCAGCCACAGCACGCTCGGCTTCTTGTCCCTTTGGGCCCTGTTTCATGATGAAGAGATATGGAAATGAAGACACAGTGTTTGTCAGGACACAGGAAAAAGGAACTGATGGAACCCTGCATGATACCAGTGCCTTCTCTCAAGAGCCATCCTCCCATCATCCATCTCCTCACTGCCAAACCCAGTACAGGGAACAGCAGCAGGCTATCGGAAGAGGAAGTCTTTAAGGGAGGATATTTACAGACCACAAAGAGTACGGGGTATCACGGCTTGGAGTTGAAGGGAATTTGTACTAGTGCTACCCTAGAACTGACTCATTTCCCTGTGAGAAGGGTACAAAACCTCCCTTTCCCTCACCTACCGAATGTTAACACAACTGGAGGCTTAGAGAGCTCTGGAAAATCTTACATTAGATCGCTTAACCAGCCCTTAACACAGAAAAGCACTTCCTGAAGCACCTCGGTGAACAAACTGGGACACTGGGGCTGCGCCCATCAGAAGCCACTTCAGCGATGTCTGTTTTTCAGTAGCAGCCGAATGTACAGCCCGGCATCCCGCCGACCGCACAGGAACACCTCTGCTGCCCCCCGTGCGGCACCTCTTCACCGCCGGAGCACGGCACCTCTTCACCGCCGGAGCACGGCGCCTCGATACCGCAGCTCAGCAAGGGGCAAGGGCCGGCCCGGCGGTGCCGAGCCAGGGGCGGCGGGGGCAGCGGGGTCGGGCGAGCAGGAGGGGCGGGCTGGGCAGCAGGAGGGTCAGCAGGAGGGTCTGGAGGGGCAGCAGGAGGGTGTGGAGGGCCGGGAGGGGCAGCGGGAGGGCGCGGAGGGCCGGGCGTGGCGGCCCAGGCCGGCCCTGCGCGGGGCGGGCGCGGAAGCGGCGCGGGCGGAAGGGGCGGGCGCGTGTCCCGGTGACGGGGCCGAGATGGCGGCGGGGCGGCGCGCGGCCGGCTGTGGATGAGGGCCGGGCCGAGGCTGCGGGAGCGGCCGCCTCGGGGCCGCCGGCGGGGCCTCCCCCCCGCGGCAGGTGAGCGGGGACGGGCCGGGCTGGGACGGGCCTGTGGCCGCCCCTGGCGCGGCCGCCTTGGCGGGCAGGGGCCCGGCCGCGGCGCCCTCGCGGGTCCCCCGGGCAGCGCCCGCGGCCCGCGGCCCGCGGCCCCCGCCCGGCTGGTCCGGGCCCCCTCCGGGGTGGGGAGGGAAGAATCTCGCGGGCTGGGAGGGACATGGAGTGACGGACGAGTGGATGGATAGCAGCGTTTGGGGACTGGGAGGCTTTGGCCCCCCGGGGGAAAGGGCGAGGGGTGCACGCTCTGCCAGCGGGCAGCGGCACGGCTCTGCCTGGGGTTACCTGGTCTGAAACTCCTCACTGTTCGCCGCTGGCCGGCAGGTTCCACAAAAGGTAATGTGGAGGTTTCTTAGCACGCTTTTAAAGACTTGAGAACCTCTGACAGCCCCCAGGAAAATTAAATGCTACCATCCAGCTTCGATGCTCTCTAATAACACTAGAGCCTGGCCTGGTCAGACCCGTGGGGCACTGTTCCGTGGCCATGAGTTCACTGTGCAAGTGCCTGAGTTGCACTAACTAGGAACATTAGTTTCATCTAATGAAAACTAGCATAGGTCTCTGGAAATACAGCTCTCTGGAAATACCGTTGTGCCCTGCAGACGTTTCTTTAGGCCATCTTGTAGTGTATGTTGATTGTAAATAGATGGTACTTGTTGAGATGGTGTGTTTTGTAAGGTAATTTTGTGGTAGTAACAGTGAGAGTGTGTTAATTTGCTGTCTCTGGCATTACATGTAGTTACAGAAAACTTAAGTCCAGGGTGACAAATAGGGACTGGTGCAGAACTGGAGTTTCTTGAACTATGGTTCTATGTCTGAGAACTACTCCAGTGAGAGCTCACTTTCAAGTGAGTTACTTGAACTAGTGCATTATGTAAAAGACTTGTTGCAAAAGTTGTAGTGTTGTATCATGGAACTGTATTGCTTAAGTCTATGTTTTGCATGCTGGTTTTCAGAAGACAGTAGCATATATAGGTAAGGAATTTTCAAAGAATGACTGATTAGTCAGTGGACATAAACCTTTTATTTTCACTAATGTTGCCTTGAAGAGTAGAACTTGCTCTAATTCAGAAAGCTTCAAGAGTCCACGTTAACAAGATCTGAGCAATATTTATTTTCTTGGAGAGGAAGGGGTGAGATGTGGTGGTATTACTACAGAAGTTTTATGGCTTTAGAAATAACATGTCTAAAAAAGAGTTGAAACTCCTTATGTTTTTTATCAGTGTTAGGTGTGTAGGTATAACTTAGGAACCTCTGGCAGTCACCAGTTTTTTCTGCCTTTAGTTAGAGAGACAAAACATTCTTTCTTGAATTTTGATAATCTTCTATAGCTACCGATAGTCTTGAAATCTTCTCCTAGGTTTGAGCACCTTGGATAACTTTACTCTGCCTACGATTTATAGGAGTGAGGTGTCTCAACTGTCTAGTTGAGTTACCTCAACTGCCTAGTTAGGGTGCTTGCACTGAAAGCTGGAATATTAGTGTTGAAACAACAGTGCATATTACAGATATCCCCCAACCATCTACCTGTAATTAGGTAGAGGAGATGGCTCCTAATCTTTCCTTTGGGTTCTGCTCCTCTGTCTAATGCCATGGTAGCATGACTCTGAGGTTCAGTCATGCTACCACTTACCTATCCATTTATCAAACTCAGTGGTCTAGACTGGTAAGTTTTTTTCCTCCACATTCAGTGTTCCTAATATTATGTTCTTATATAAAGTGATAAAAAGAAAGCAACTGACCAAATTAAAACCAAACACAGAAATCAACCAGGATGATGAAAGTGGAACCCCTGATTAGGCTACAGAGTCATGATTGCTGTCTTTGAAATGCAGCAGGTGCTGGTTGTGTCTTTCCATACCTGACTGAATGCTATTTCTGAATCATTACATTGTCTGTTTCAAAATACAGAATGTTTTTGTACATATTGTAACATAGATGATTTAAAGAAGGATTTGCATGCTTGAAAACAGGGGTTTTATTTCTATCTACTAATCTTCATAAAATTCCATCTCCCTGCAAATTCTAATTGCTCGTCATCAGATTGATGTGGCCACTCTACTTTTGTAAAATTTCGTACAAAATAAAATTTGAGAAATCCTATCCTTGCTACTGAAACCTTGCTTAGTTTTTATCAGCTGTTCTAGTGAAGACACAAAAGCACCACTGAACCAGTACAGAGTTTTGGTGCTGACAAGTGTAAACACTCATGGCCACGTTAGTCTTTTGTATTAGGAAATTAGGTTTTTCTTTTGGTTTAGAAGGGTGAGGCTTTATTTGTGTCTCTTTATGTAGATATATATTTTGACAGAAACTTTTTAGTTTCAGACAAATTATTTTTAGTCTTGATTTAGATGCCATCCTTTGGTTATTTATCTAGCTGTGTTTCATATGGGCTAAAGGCACTGATCCCAAGGTGTCTTCGTGTTTTTATTCCAGAGTAACAGATGAGCTGATGTGCAAGAAAATGTAATCAATTCACAAGGCACTGAAAATTCAAGGCAGAAATTGTATTTCAAAGATGATGATATCTAAAGAAAGCTGCACATACAAATCAGTTGGCATTGTAGAGGAACAGAGGAGAGCAGGATAGGTGCTGCATAATGAGTGTTTTGACATGTTTTTGACTGACAATAGGAGAGGAGTTCACTAGGAAAAAGGTTTCTAAAGCAATTTTAGTGCTACAAAGTGACTTTATTTTAGAATTGTTTTTATCTATTGAAATACTGTTTAAGTGGTATTTGCATGTACAGTTAGATATGAAAGTGGAAGTGCTTCTCCAGGTGACAGTGTACTCATTGTACAGTGATGGACAGTGAGAACCTTCCTTATTGCACCATAGTTGACTAACCAGTCCGTCTGAGGACAGACTGTGCTGGCTACTGTCAGTGTAATCAGAGGTTCCAGAAGTTCTAAAGAGGCCACTGCTGCATGCTGAAAGCAATGTTAAAATGTTTCAGTTTAATAGACTTCTGAACTCTCCCTCCCTTCATTCTGTTTACTTTATGGATCCATAAAATGTATAAGTTGCCTCATTCCTCTAGCTTGGCTCTAAAGTGTTTAACATCTTGTTGCTACTGTCCTTTAATCTTTTCTGTGCTCATTCTTCATGTGAGCAGCTGTTGTGACTTTTTACCAGTGGAAGGCAGGATGAGCTGCACAAGTCAAACTTCAACTAAATTTGGTGTCTTCTGCAATACTGTCGAGTTGACCACTAGTATGAAGTGAATTAGGATTCAAATCCTGATTTATTTGTTTCTTTATATCTGTTGTAATAGAAGTTCATTTGACAGTAAGTGGGAGAAGGGAATCTCTGTCCTGTTTTATAAATGGGAAGCTGAGGTATGAGTTGTGATTTACAGAAGGTTGTATAAAGCTGACAGACAACTCTTATCAGATCGTCTGAATTTTAGTCCAGTGTTTCACCGTTGCCTCTATCTGTTAAGAGATGTTTTAGGATTCTTGCTGCAGCACTTTGTACTATATCTCTGTCATCCTGTGTCAGAGTTGACTGCTGATGCAGTTTTAATTCCCTGTGGGAGTGTTTATCAAGGAAAGGCCTAAGAGAAAAGAAATTCGGGGTATTGTGGCCCTGCCATTTAGCATTACACTTTATTTTTCCCATTCATGAGAAAGGGAAGATACATGGCTGTGCTTCTTTCCAGTATCTGAGAAAGATGAACAAGAAAAGAATGAAAAGCTTGTTTCACTTAAGTTTAGTGTAACGGTATTGGGTGAATTAAGTTTGCAGTGAACTGGGGAAAATTAAGGCTCTATGTAAATCTGTATTCATACAACTACTTCAGAATATAAGATTGTTTACCTTTGAGAAGTTTAATTAACTTTAAAAAAGTCCCATACGCAAAAAACCCCAACCCCAAAAGACACCAAACAAAACAAAACCTAAGGGTTTAACTTTTCAGGTACAGCTGTCCTTAGAGCAGCAACACACATGCTTCAAGTGCAGTTTCAGACACAGGGGAAAATGCTTTACCTGTTCTTATCTTGAGACATAATTGGTTCAAGATTGTCTTTTAAAAACTTTTAGCATATTGCTAAAATTAATGCATATATACTGCTTTATATCTTAATTAGCAGTATGAAAACTAGTGTAATATTACTAGCTGATAGCATATTGTTGCCAAAACTCTCATTGTGCATCTGACAATTTCTAGTGTACAGAGCTTAATTGGAAAGGCAAAACAGTACTTACTGCCTCGAATCAAAAAATCATTACAGTTGGAAAAGACCATGAAGTCCAGCTTTTGAAGGGCCTAGTTCTGCCCCAGCTGACGTGAAGTACAGCTCTAATGCAAATACGTTAAGTGGCCATGTGTGTCTTACTGTAACTGAAATCTTTGCATGACACATGGAAAGTGGATAGGCACAAGTTATCTGATTGTTGTGGAGAATGATGATACCTATTGAACCCTGCCAAACAGGCATGCTGGTGATACTGGACGTGTAGTTACTCATGTATAGAAGTGACCTAGGAAATGGATTAAAATGGATTAACTTCTGGTGGCTGATTCTTGTCAGCAGTGGATTTCACAAGCCTGCAATCCAAATTTCTTGTGGATTCCAGGGTTTTTTTCAGTTGTTCAGCTTTATATTGAGAATAAATATAAAATAGAGTATACAATTTAATAAATGAAAAAATGGAGATGACTTGAAAAACTGGGCTTATTAATAAGTATGCATACATGTATACACTTGTGTGTATATATATGTAATTGACACACCTGAAGGTTTTTTTGGTTTTAGTTTTTCACTTAGTAAACTTCCTAGTATCTTGACTTTCAGCATAAATATTTTTTAGTCTGCAGAGGTTTTTGAGTAATGGTTGCTTCCTAAAACATTACCTTTTCAATCGTTTGGTTTTGGTTTTGAGTTTAGCATCTGTCTGTACTGTCCAGTAAGGCAGTTAGGTAGTCTGAACAGGGGAAGATGGCGTTGCTCTTTCAAATATTGAGTGCTATTCTACTCCTTCTCTCCTGCCTTCCAAGCTGATGGAGTGAATTCTGATGGCGTGGAGTGAGCTTCTAAACAAGCTTCCTTTCAGAAAAGGTGTACCTGTATTCTCATTTCAGCAGGTCACCTGCTCTTTGTGCCAGGTAGATAGCTCCTAGCTGTCTCTTCTAAAAATATTATTTTCTTTCACCAAATCAGTGTTAGTTTACAATAATTTCTACCTTTAGAATAGAAAAATTTCTATCTATTCTTCTCATCTAATCCATTCTTTTTTCACTAACTTCCCTTTTTTCTGAATCCTTCAAATTCTTGACTAATGCATTCTTCTGTCATCTACATACTGTCAATATTGCTCATTCTGGAAGGTAAGGAAGTGCTTGAGCACAATATGAAATGGTGGTCCAGTCTTTTAAACTAAAAGCTAAATGCATTGGACAATATTCTCGCTTCTTTGTGGGAAGTCTGACTACTTCCTGTTTCTGTTAGATGAAGAGCCAATCTACTCATGTATAAGATTCTCTACATTTTTAAGTCTCCCATGAAATGAAATAAGATAACAGTAATGTTGACGTAGAGTTGATATGTGTTCGGTGAGTCCTTTCTCCTGAGCTACAGCTTGGCAGTGCGATCTGAATTTGGTGGTTACGTACTAACTTAACCTTCCATTTTGCAGTAAAAGGGCCTGTTTGGTTAGCAGCCACTCTGTACAATTTTTCAGTAGCAGAAATTCCTGCTCTGGACTATATGCAAAGCAATATTTCCAGTACTGTATTACTACAGTGTGTAATAGTAGTTACATTATGTAGCAAATGAGCACCAATAAAAATAAATCTATGCTCCGTGAAGCTCACAAATCCCATTATGTACCTTTTTAATAAAATCCTCAGGACAGTATTGGAGCAGCCTACCTAATGATCCACCTTCCTGACTCTTCCTAACTTAAAGCCTGGAATATAAAAAGTGATTTAAATGCCATAGCATATTTGAAATCAAGCTGTCCTTCCATGGAATACTCATGGCCTGAGGAAAATGTCACAGGGCTGCCTTCTCTTCTCACCAGGAGGTATGTTAAATTTGCAACAGAAAATGTTACAAGTGTAGATGTACATAATGAAGAGCTATTTGTGAAGCCTAACCTCTTAGTCTTTGCTTTGATATGTTCACCTGTAGAAGAAAGGAAAGTGATCCTTGAATTACAGCAGATTGAGTCAGTCTGTACCTGTTGATGTGATATACTGAGTATAAATTCTCTAGATTATGAAATTGTCACTGAAAAATAGTAACCAACAGGAGCAGCTTCAGCCAAAGATATTGATCTTGACTGGGTTTGCTATCATGATCCAGTCTGGCATAGAAATATCAATAGATCTGGGGGTGAACTGGTGCTATAGTGCACGCAAGATGAACAGTCTTACTTTGAGGATGATTTTTCAGTGACACTGATTCTAAAATAAGCAATGTTTATTCTCATCATACATTTCCATCAAAATAGAAAGTAAATTTAAACAGCCAATTTTGTTTTTTGACTTAATGATTAAATATATAATTTGTATATGCAAGACGTGCTCACACAAGCATGAGCTTCTCTCTGATGATTATTCTGCTCTCCTTGCCTTGCCAGTGTTCAGTGTCACTGGTAGTGGCTGAAACAGATCAGCTGTACTGTCACTGCAACTGGTTGCCTGCACTTCCCCTTTAAAAGTGTCTTTAACTGTGACTTTACCTATGATTATGTGCTGTTTCTTTAAAGGCTGTGTACATTAGATACTTGCATTATTTACATCAGTGAAATGTCCTGATAATAGGCAGGTAGCATCTTTGCTCCAGGTACCTCATCTCTTTTCTTTCATTAGTATGGTTTTACAGAATGCTCCTTGCTTAGCAGCAACTAAGGTAGTTGGCTTTAAGAACTTTATAAAGATGTATAATCCTCTGCATCTAACTTTTTTCTTTTGCAGGAAGGGTTTCTCACCATGGCCATAACACAGTTTCGACTCTTTAAAGTCTGTACTTGCCTGGCAGCAGTGCTTTCTTTCATTAAAAAGTTAATATGCAGGTAAACATGTCTTAATGTAGTTTGGTTGCATTATATTTTTCAATTACAAGTTCTTGCACTTCTTTCCTTCTCCCAACACCCATCCACCAATTTTCCCAGTTCTGATTTAACTAACTGTAAAACAATCGAGACAGATGAAAAGTAAGACAAATTCATTCTTTAATTTGCATGTTCCTTCAGAGTTCCAAAAGTCTGTATTTTGTTGTATCATAGCTGAATGAGGTTTTCTAAACAGCTCTAACAGGGTTTTACAATTGCCTTTTAAAATTACTCCATGTCAAACTAGAAGGAAAGCTGTTTTCAATGTTTTCTAAAAGTACTTGGCAACTGATTGTTTTTTAAGAGATTCGGTTAATGGCAATATCTACTCTGTCATCAGGCAGTTGTCTTTCACTATAAATGTAAGCAATTCTCATCCTGATTTGTCAAAAACAGTTGCCTGAAACTTTAGATTCTTCTGTCTGTTGAAGATTCAAGAGTTTGGAGGACAGTGATGGAAGTTCAAGGGAACTGATTTTTTTCTTTATTTTTTTTAAATGATGAATAATGATTTGTATTTTGCTTAGGTATGCAGAAACTGCTTGGGAGTAAAAAAAAGTAGAAAACCTTTTCTTTTGTGAATAGTATTTAGCTGAAGGAATGAAAACTTAAAATCTTTCACATAAGCAAGTCAGTGGATCAGATTAATTCAGTCCATTAACTACAGATGTTTATCCTGTTTACTGCCAGCTGCAAAGTGTAGCTTGATAAATTTTGTTGTCCTGTAATGCACCCCTTCATATGAGTATGCCTGATAACCAGCAAATGTGATTTAATTAAATGTGCGTTTTAGTTCAATGGATATGAGGTAGTACTTACTTAGATTATATAGTTTATATTAGTTTTCATTTGAACTCTGTAGAGATGCCTGTAGAGATTGTGTGTCTTTCTAGTAAGTGTAGAGCCTACATGTAGTACTAGTCATCTCTTTAGTTAAATCCTTTTTTGATAAAAAACAGCCTGTCTGAATCCAGTTTCCAGGAAATAAAAGGTTTAAGTGTAAAAAGAGATGAAATTTCATTCTGTTTAAAATCTTAAGTTATTTTCTCCAGCTGATAAATGTGGATGTTGCTATTAGTAAGGAGAAACAAAACCAAGCATTCTTGAGACATTTGACATGCAGAGTGGTAATCAATATCTATCTGACAATGGTTGTGAAGCAACTGTTCCTATAAGCATCTTGTTCCCTGTGTAGATAGTGGAGATACATAGCCTTGCTCAGTGCTGCTCTGTGTAGCATACTCTTCCCGTGTTGTATGACAAAAGCTTTCCTCCTACCTTCACTCTTGCTAGTGTAATCATTTTGACTAGATGAATGTTTTTTACAACCCACTTGCTGGAGTCTTGTAAATCATACAAGTAGAGAAATATATGTAAGCGCAGAAGTGATGGCTTAGAGTGGTGTTAAAGATACGTATGTTGTACAAGTGTGAAGGAGGATGTTTCCAAGCTTGGGTTTCCTTTAGAGATGTCACCTAAATCTAGTCAATCGGAAGTCTCTAATGTGTTTGAAGGAATTGTGTTTTCACCTTTCTTTACCCTTAAACTCTTGCTTTTCACCTTAAAGGAACAGTTTGTAAAGGAGCTAGAGCTAATTATATAAAACTTGAAAATTTGATGATAGCACCTGATCTTCCCTAAGGAGGAGTCTGTTGACCCTAAAATAGGAAAAAATATATCTAGTCACTCACCAGAACACAGCAGAGGTGATATTACAAGCAGTTCAGCTAGTCTGAGTTGATGGTAGTATGTTCTATAATACTAAAACTAATGGATAGAAAGTACAAATTGAAGTTTCCCAGCTTTATTCTTTTCAGCAATAAGAAACAAATCTTAACTTTTCCAAGCTGCATAAGGTCAATTACACGTGTCTCTTTTGCATTAGGAGCTTACACTCTTTGGGGAAAACATGAGTGAAAGCCTTAATTTCATTCTCTTGTTGTAAGGTTTTAAAATACAGTGAATATCAGCTAGGGATATTTTAATTATTATTGTGATCTTTGAATGCTGTCATTAAGTAACTATTTGGGTGGTTTATCTGCAATGCATTACTGTTTGTTTTCAATTAAAATTATCCAGTATAGTCGCTGAAATGCATTGAAACAGTGTTCTTTTATTAGAAGCATGAATTGAACAAAAGCTGTTGACTTGCATAATCTTGTACTATCTCTGTTTAGACATTGAAGAAAAAAGTATTTTAGAGAGGCTTGCAAGTCAAGCAGCTCAGAAAGCAATTTATTAGACACAGTTTAACATCTAAGACATAGAAAAATTTCATGGTGTACAGTAGAAATAATTTGACAAATGTAGATCGCTAGTGCTTGCTTTATAAGCACTGACAATCTAAAAATTGTAGCTGACTTATGTGAATAATTGAGTTAGTTTGTCCATTTTCATATTTCTCCTCAATTTCCACTGCAGTTAAAAAAAAATTGCACTTGGAAATTCATGTGAACACTGCTTTAAATTCATGATGAAATTCCTTTGCTTAGCAGACTTTTACTGGCAGTAGTTAATACTAAGGTAGTTGAAGCACTAAATGTTTTAGCCATGACTATTTTCAGTAGTGCTGTTCTCAGACTTCCTTTTTGTTTTTTTTAAACTTAGTGCTCATGTTTTCAGAGCTTGGAGGAATCCTACATTTTTCTTTCAGGTCTGGAAGAGGGCGAAAGTTAAGTGGAGACCAAATAACTTTGCCAACCACAGTGGATTATTCGTCTGTTCCTAAACAGGTAATTGTTAAAGTGGTAGGCGACTTAATAGATAATCCCTTAACAGAGTGATTATACCAGTCCTACAACTGAGTTCATATATATTCAAGAAAGATATAATACTATTATGTATGCTCTATAATATTAAGTATATATCTTACCAAGATTTAAAAAGACAAGTTTTTACTTGCAGGTAGTATTAACTTGTACCATATACTTTTATTCAGCCTGAAGTAGAAGACTGGTCTTCATGGGATGAAGATGCACCTACCAGTGTGAAGATTGAAGGTGGCAATGGTAATGTGGCTGCTCAGCAAAATCCTTTGGAACAAATGGAACCTGATTATTTCAAAGATATGGCACCAACTATAAGAAAAACTCAAAAAGTAAGTATTGTACTTTCAACTAACAGAGGAGTTTCCATGTTTTAAAATAGGCTATAAGTAAATCAGCAACTTACAGAAAGTGCTCTTAGGAAAATTGAGCTGTCCTGTTGAAATGAGAATAGATGCTGGTGTGTATTTTAACACCGTCGGTTAAAAATGCTGACTTTGAGATCTTAACAATATGATGCTATTTCATGTTTACATCTTCAGTCTTAATGTTATTGGAAACTTATAATTTCAGTCTGAAGGTTCTGGGAAGTATAGTGTCAGAACCCTCTAATTGCTTTAATTCTGAAAGTGGAGCACTGCACTAAGATGCTTGTACTAACCCTTCCATTATTTGAACAGAGACATTCCATGTCCTCTTCTACTGAAGTCTGAGGGAGCAGCACTACAGTTTCAGAAAACTGATTACTTGTTTAACCAAGCTATACTGGGGAGGCTGGAATTAGGGAATTGGTATTTCAAAATAGTTTGTTCTTCAAATGTCCATTTTTATTATGCAGACAAGACAGAAGGTCATATCTGCAGGAGCATCAACATTGTAAATAAATGCTGGTGTAACTTCTGACAATTACAAGTTTTGTTTCTCTTTGCAAATCTTTCAGCTGGGTACTTAGAGGTCTTTGAGTCAATTGGAAAACCTCACAATAAAGACTGTCAATTACTGGAACAGGTTACCAGAGAGGTTGTGCAGACTCCATCTCTGGAAATTTTCAAGCCCCAAGTGGATAAGCACAGAGTACTTTCATCAGCCTTAGAGCTGCCAGTGCTTTGAGGAGGAAGTTGGATTACAGACCTCCTGAGGCCCCTTCCAGCCTCAATCTTGCTGTGGTCCTATGAGCTGGAGGTGACACTGGTGTCAGTTTTCTCTACATTCAGCATCTGCAGTATTCTGTGGACTAAGTTCTTCTAATAATTTTGGTCTCCCAAAATCTGAGGGACAGAGAAGGACTGGGGAGAGGTAGATTTCTCCTTTATACCTACTGACATTTTTTGTCTAATAGAGTGACCTTCAGGTTCAGAACAAAACTGAAGAGTCCGTGCTGCTTGAGTACCGTATACTGAGTTTAGTTTAAATGTATTTCTAGAGATGACTGCAGGCACTCTAAAGAACATTCTTGTTAACTTGGCCTACTTGCCACCTTTAAATATGAATTTATGTTTGCATTTTCACTGAATGTTGGCTCAATATAAACCCCAAGATTTGAGGTAGAATCTACTCATCTTACCACTCATCCACACTCATCTATTTGGCAATAGAACTTCAGTCAAGTAAGAGTTTGTCATTGCCAAATAAGGTTGTCTAGCCCTGTTTCCTTTCTTGCATTTGTACATTCAGTGTAACTGTGAATCTACCTCATTGGGAAATAGCAGAGACTTAGAGTAGACTAAACAAAGTAAGTTTGTGACTTGAGGTAAGGACAAAGGAGAGGTACGTGATCTTAGCAACTAAATTTCCTAATATGCCTTTTGGGAGAAGCGCTAGTGCATGTTTTTCAGCCAAATTACAGTAGCTGAGAGAGCTCACATTACAGTGCAGTACATCAGTGCAGACAGCACTGCCCTCAGGAATAGTATCTTACAGTGACCTATCAGAGAAGCAGGATTTCTCCGAGGAATATGTTATGTAGTTGGTAGCTTTTATGAGTACTGGGAGATGTACCTATTTGATCTGTAATTCTTTTTGCCTGTTCTCTGTCTCGATACAGTCATAGGTTTCCATGTGATAAAGAGGAAGCTAATGTGGGGAGGGGAAGTTCTTGTCCTTTGCATCTTTCACTCCTCAGTTCATTTGGCTGTACAACTTCCAGAACCTGATGAAGTTTGAGGCACACTGTGGTGTTGTATGGCTGTACCTTCACAGGCACAGACTTAAGTGATCACTAAAGAATTTGTGTAGTGCTTTGATTTACCACTTTTTGTTTCTGTTTTTGAATATTTTCAGATAGTTATTAAAAAACGAGAGCCTTTAAATTTTGGGATCCCTGAGGGAAACACGGGATTCTCTAGCAGATTAGCAGCTACACAAGATATTCCTTTTATTCACCAGTCTGTAAGTATGCTCTAAGTATTGATCTTGTACTTGATTGTTAAATGACTATTCTATAGGGGAAGGAATAGTCTGCCTAAGATCTACATTGCATGGTCTAAGAAGAAGAGTTGTGTAATAATGTAAATTGTTTTAAAATTGAGCATTTAGTTCAAAGAGTTAAGTAGTTAATCTAATTTTAAATAATATATTCTACTCAGAAACTTGACAGATCAGTGATAAAAAGATAAGAAACTCCTATACACTTCTGTGCTTGCAGATCTCCTAAAGCAATGAACTATCGGGTTTTTGGATTCTACACAGCAAGTTACTAACAAGAGTAGATAGCTTTTTTGAAAGCCTCTTGTGTTACCTTTGCTTCATTATCTTGGACCCATTTTAAACTTCCTGCTCCTCCCTTTATGTAAGGATTGTAATCTAACAGTCTCTTAATTTTTGCTCTTTAGCCTTTGAAAAACAGTCTAGTTACCCAACAGCCTGGCCATTTAGTGGAAGATGCTCTCTCTCCCTTGCCCGTTGCCTTCTTTAACAGTGCTTCTGCTTTGATTACATAGTGCACAAAAAGGTCCAGGCAGGAAGCAGTACAGGGCGGTTGTACCACCGCCCTACACTGTCCATAATGAAAATAGTTCAGGAAAGGACTTTCAGTGAGTAAAAGTGTCGCTCAGCTGATACTGGACATGCAAACATATGGATGTACATGTTGGTTTGTCCGTGCAGCTTCCAGAAATCTTTTGACACTATCTAGTTATTTGATCTGCTCAATTTATCTTCCTCTTCACAAAAATGCACTTCATTACTTCTTTCCTGCTTTTGTCCAAAAAACTCTTTGACAACTGGAAAAGTATTAGAGGAGGAAAAGTATAGACAATAAGTTGAGAAGCACTGCCATATCTTAAATACTTCTATAATTCTGAAGTATTAAGATTAAAAATAGATGTTACGGAAACTTTCCTGTCTGACCATCCAGGAGCCACTCTGGCAGTCATACACCAGCGTTTTATCTTTTTCCATGTGCTTAGAGTTTCTGTTTGGTTTCAGCCTGAACTGGGAGATTTGGATACTTGGCAGGAAAATACTAATGCCTGGGAAGAAGAGGAAGATGCTGCCTGGCAGGCAGAAGAAGTTCTGAGGTAAGTGAAATTAATGTGACATGTGAAAGAATCAAGCTTGTTTATTTGTTGGAACACCTTTCTGATAAGTGCTAAGAATGGTTAAACACATCTTAAGGCAAATTATTTTTGTGCATCTAATCTCTATGTAACTGGTACTTGGCAGAAGACATTTTGGATCTAATCAGTTTAGTGGATGAAATTGTAGGGGAAATCAGAGAATCACTGGAACATTGGAACAACATGTTAACACATACACATGCACATGCCTGCTAAAAACTAGCCCAGCAATGCCTCACCAACCTCAACGATTTATTATGAACAAATAACATGTTTGAAGTTAAGTAAAATACCACTTGATGTTCGTATAAAAAGGATCATAACCTTAAAGTAAAAGTAGTCCAGGATAGAAAATGAAGCACTAAGTATATTCTTGGAATCCCTATGGGGGCTATGCTTTTCTAGTGAACTTAACTAAAGCAGCTGATAAGGCTGAATGCAAAACCAGAGTCTTGCAAAAAGTTAGAGTGAATACTTCATCTGTTCTGTTTTCTTTTTTTTCCTTTTAAGAAGACACAGAAGGAGTATGGATGGTAAAGAGGTGCAGACTGAGTTTAAGTTAATCACACACAGTGATTTGACTTCAGAGTGACTTATGGTTTTATCAAAATTTATTGCTTGCTACATCATCAGGTAACTAGCCCCAGATAGCTGTAGTTTCTGCAGTTTCCTGGACTTCACAAGTACATAGCTTCTGTGGTCCAATATTGATAACATGAAATAAAGTCATGATATATTCAAAAATCATTCTAGAACTGTGACTCTTTAAAGGAAAAAAGGTATTTTTGAAAAAAAATAAAAGGATTCCAATCAACTATTTATTTTAATCTTTGAAAGTTTCAGTCTGTGGAATAAGATGAGGAAGTTACCAGCACACTTTCAATGTGTTAGTCATAATTGTTTCAATTTATTATCTCTGTCTTGCTCTGCACCAGTTTAACATGTGAAAATAGGATTATAATGCATATATTTTTGTAAAACTTAAGCATCTATCTCAGTCTCTGGTCAATATATTTTTTTAACTTCAGTACTGTTTCAGGTCTTGTCTTTCAGTAATGTATAACAGAATTACAAGCTTTATGATATGAATGATGTGGTTTTGGGGTGGTTTTGTTCCAAGGATAGCAATTTTTCTCGTAAAGAAAGCTTGGTAAGATCTTTAATCTCTAAAGTGCAGCCTACTGAGATGTAAATGAATGACAGTGAAAAATGCTGCTTTTTTGAACTGAGAAGTAAAACAAATACTTTTGCTAACTGCAGAGGCTGTGTTGTACTTTACTCTTGCCACATTTCATTACACATGTTTTTAGGACTATCAAAAGCGGTATTCAAACTTTCCAAAGCACTGGCTTATCCTATACAAATTATCTACTAAAGTGATCTGCTGTATGTTTATGCCAGTTTATTTCTGGAGTGTAAAATTTGTTCAGGATAGTCAAAAGTATATTGTTTGCCAACTGTCAGGTTCATGTTCTAGAATACTTAGAGAGATCTCTTATGTGGCAACAACAGTGAGGTTTTCCCCAAACCTTCATTTTTCAAATTGCCATGTTATTTGGTTGAAGTTATTATAAAGATTTCAGACTGTCATCTTTATTATTGAAAGGCATCAGCTCAAGTTATTAATTTTGTTGAAATTTCTTCTTAACTACACTAAAAAGGATCAGAATCTACTTCTTATAGAAGGGATCTGTATGTGTCTAAAGTAGCTAGAACATGATCAGAACTGTAGCTGTCTTTTTGGCATACCACTTGGCTACCTCAGTACCACTGGTCATTGTGTAAGCTGTATCCCAGCTGTGTGAAGTAAGACCTTTGTTTTATTCATGACACACAAATGACAATGTTTATCTGTAAATGAGTGAACTGCTGGCTGATCTTCAGCAAGATTGATAGGAAATACCTGCTGGATTTACAGTTTCTCTTGCAGCAGACATTGGTGATATATTTAACATCCGACCTTTAAACGTAAAACTTAAGTATAGTACTTGACAAGCCTGGCTCTGTTTTTGACAGACTGCAGTAAGGAAATGATATGGAGTCTCCTCTTAATGGTAGAAGTCTGCATCCTGCTCTACAAAATTATCTGTAGATCCCATGGCCTCTCTGGTGACTTAGGTCATAAGTGTAACAGTTGAAAGAAGCTTGTATAGGATTTCAGACTGCTAAATGGAGGACGGAGTCCCCCTGACATTCCAGAGTGTTGATGCTGACTGTACTCCTGTGGTGCTTTTGAGAATTAAACGAGTGTGCAGAAAACGTAAAGGTCTTCCTTAGACAGCTGCGTCTGTGTACCTGTTGGCACTCAGTGTTTAGAAGTATCTTAAGACCAGAACAATTTTTGTGTGGTAATGGAGAGCTGATCAATCACACAAAAATGGGCTGTGGCTTGCTAAATAGCAGAGAAGACTGTATACTGTGGCCTCTCTGGTGACTCAGTGTATAATAGTTGAAATAAGCATGTATTCCAAGCCAAATGCTCCCCGGAATCAAAGCATGCAGAAGGGCAGTGCTGAGGATTAGGCTACTAGTTCCTGTAGTCTCTTTTTTCCCCACTCTCCAGGAGGTTCTGGGCTGGGATGGACTAAAATTTTCCAGTAAGCTATGAATCAGTGTACCAGCTGATAAACTGGATTTTCAGTTAATTTGAGTTACTTGAAAGTTGATTTCTTCTGCAAATTTTCGAAACTTATCTGCAACTCCAGAATTTCTATTACCAATGAAGCTTTTTTACCCAGTGGCAGCAATTAAGTTCATGCATTTTTAGTTTATAGTAGCTACTTGTTTATGTTTTTTGGTGACCAGTTGCTCTGTCTGAGGTAAATGTGAAGGTCTCTCTCATTTGGGTGTAACCGAATACAATTTCTCGCCCGTAGAGGGCGCAGAACCACCACCGTGTCATCTTGGGGAAAGGAAACCAGAGTGACCAACAGCATTGCTTAACACCTCATGTGGCTTTTTGAAGCTACTGTCTCTACATACTGGCTGGTGTACATAGCACTTCGTCCCTTTTGCATCAGTTCAGAGGTGCAGGGAATATAAGAAAATCTGCTACTGTAAAGGGACAAATACTACTACTCTGCATATGCTTGACTGACAGCACTGTCAACTATCTTTCATGTGGAATGCAGAGTAGTGGGTGATGATCTCAAAAAACCCCAAAACTTTTGAACTGCTGTGAACTTGGGAGGTAGATCCTGATATGAATGACGAACTTCATTCTTCCATGACTGACAGCAGAGCAGCTTAGTAGAGTACAGGAAAACTTCTGGCCATTAATAATCAATCAAGGGAAACAATGAAGGTATTAAATAAGTGCAGTCTCTCTCCTGTCCAATATGAAGATAGTATGTAGACTTTGTACCACAAATATTTTGAAGTTCTATGTTCCCAGTTTGTCCATAGTTGGAATCTTCCAGAGAAGGTTGCTTCAGGTGATAATACTTTTTAACTCTGTATGTTTTACACACCTAAGTGGATGTGCACAGGTAATTGAGATACATTTAAATTTAACTCCTTACTGCCTCATCAGTTAGAATTCTTTATTCTCTTTTAATAAGCAGTGCTTTATGCTTACTAAATCTGTGTTAAATTTCACCTTTTCAAATTAATGAAGCTTTGTTTTTATTTTTAAAGTCCTCTTGCAAGCAATTTAGCATTTTTTTCATATCTAATAACTTGAATCCAAAGCAGAAGTGACCTACTTAGGCAACATAGGAGAGAGCTGCAGTGTGTCACTTTGAGTATGGATCTAGCTTTGGTCCTGCACCATTCAATAATTTGTTCTAGCTAAAGCAGGGGAATAAAATCAGTAAATTTTTTTGGTATTCTTTCTTGGTTTGCTGTAGTAAGTTATGTACTTGTTGAGATTGGAAACCTATTTCTGTAGACAGATTCTTCGAGCTAAGAGAGTGATGTCTGGAGTTTTACAATAATTATAATGCTAAAAGGATACCGAACTGAAGACTTTTTAATTATTTATTTCCTTAAAGACTGTTGTTTATATTTGTAGCAGACAATAGTGTACACCACAGATCCTCAGCTCCTGATGGGGGGAGTATTAGAAGTTACCATCTCATCTGATCATGACAAAAGTATTTGTAGAACTTGCATTAGAAAGGGGGTCACTACTGATGTTTCTGCTGAGGGAAAGTGGGGACACAAGTCACTGTTGTAGACAAGTCAAACTCGTTTGGTCTGAATTTGAAAAGAAGGGTACTCTTGCTACTGAAAGCATTAGACAGATTTTTATTTTTTGCATTAGGCCTTATAACTGACCTAAACTCTCACTGATTCACTTACTCTGAATCTTTGAGAATTTAGTGGCTTTTACATTGCAAAATAATTAAACAAATATTACTGCCTAAGACTAGATTGGATTAAGTTGGATATTAAGAAAAGGTTTGCACCCAGGGGGTGGTTGAGTACTGGAACAGGCTCCCCAGAGAAGTGGTCACAACACCAAGCCTGACAGAGTTTAAGAAGCATTTGGATGATACTCTCAGGTACATGGTGTGACTCTTGGAGCTGTCCTGTGCAGGGCCAGGAGTTGTACTTTGATGGTCCTTGTGGATCCCTTCCAACTCAGGGTATTGTGATCCTAGATTAATCTGAAAAGAAGACTTCAGCACAGTAAAAGAGTAACTGTTCTGAGCCTAATGACTGTAGACTGAAGCTCTTGTTTTTATTAGTTATAATAACCTATGTATTGACAGGAACTTAAGGTATGACCGTGCTGTAAACTGGATTCCTGTTATTTAGCAATTCCTGTTTTTTTTTAATTCCAGACAACAGAAGATAGCAGAAAGGGAAAAAAGAGCAGCAGAACAGCAGCGAAAGAAAATGGAGAAAGAGGCACAAAGGCTAATGAAAAAGGAACAAAACAAAATTGGTGTAAAACTGTCCTAACAGAAATCAGGCATCAATGGCAGTGCTGGTGAAAAGAGAATTTCAGGTCTACAACGTACATATGGGTATTGATTTAACTATTTATAGGACTTAAATGCACTGCTTGGTTTCAATGCATTCTTCAGGTCATCTTGGAAGCCAGGATTTTCCCAAAATATCTTGAACTACCTTAAAGGAGAAAAATCCCACAGAAAATCATGCCTTGAAGGAATGTTTCCTGCAATAGTTCTTCTATTCTATTCCAGCACCCTTCTTTGCAGCAAAAGTGATTGACAAGGATGTTGATTGAAAAACACTCTTAATGAACAGCTCAAACCTAGAGAAAAGAATGTAAATATTGAGTTGTGGGAAATTACTGTATTGTCTGTGCTTACCTGAAACGTGTAATTAAACAGTTTTAAAGAACCCTTTGCTTCCTGCCTGATAAAGAATATCTGCTTTTGTGGTTTTATCAAAGTATTTATAAACACTTCAAAGTTTTTCATGGGAGATCATATTGACCTATTCAGAAAAAAATAACTTGTTACGGATGACCTGCAACTCAAAATGTGCTCCTGGTAGGTTATGCACCAGTAGAGCACAAGTTACAGCTGAACACTAGAAGTGGATTTCTTGTCACTTTGTTACTTGCAGCTTCCTGTGCTCACTTGTCCATTTACATGTGACAATGCAATGGCTACCAGCAGTGGCATCACTACACAAGAGTGGTGCACCTTTTTACAAAGGCTGATGTTGAAAATGTAAGGGAATGTTTTAGTCACTTACTTGTATTGGTAAATTTGTATTTCTAGCAGTAATTGTTCCTACAATTATGAAAAAAAAGTCCTCACACCTTATGCTTGTTGCATAGGTAGTGTAATTGAAAAAAAAAAATCGTCCTGCTATTAATAATGCTAGTTTGAAAATTCTGTTCTGTTACAAGCACTTTTCAAATTCCATTTTTTTGTACACTTACTTTATGTATGTACACTGGAATTCCCTTGGTAAACTGTGCATGGTAAATGTGCAGCAGAAGGCAACAGTGCTTTAGTGAAGAAGAGAAGTTTAATGTCTGCTGGAAAGAAATGTATGGGAGGAGGGGGGTTGCTGTGCTACTTGTGTCCAGCCCAGTGCTTCAGTGGATGCCTTTTCCATCTTCTGGTGTGTGGATGCTATTACTCTGAATTCGTGGGTCGTATGGATTTCTTACCTTATGACAGATGAGTGAGGTCAGCACATTCTGTGCCTGTTTCCTGTGCCTACATTTGACAATGAAGTTGTAAGAGAATGGCAGGGGGTGGGGGGCCATGTGACTAGCTCTTGCCTGCCTAGACAAATAGAATTTTTAACTAAGTTGTAGTGGATTCTGGCCCAAGTTTTCCTTAAAAGATAAGTAATTGAGCAAACAAGACAGTAAGAATTAATGGCCTTAGTCAAGGAGAAAAGTTTTTAAAATGTTTCATATACTTGTCATGTAGCTTTAAATCTTGCACAAGTCAATTGATTTGACCACAATTTTCAGATGTTAGATTTTAAAATTTATTTAGAAGGCCACAGTGCTGTGCATATTTTCTGCATGTGTTCTGGCTGGAATAGAATGGGTTACTTCAATGCAACAGTATGGCAAGTAAATCTGCTCCAACTACACACCTCTAAAATATCTGACAGTGGATGGGAGATGATGAAGTTTATGAATAAGCTTCAATAACAATCTGTGTTTATCTTTTTAACAGCACTGAAGAAGGAAGGAGGTACCAGTCATAATGCTTTCACTATTGCTGACACAGGGCAAGGAAATGACTATCTGCTGCCTGTTAAAGGTGAAACCTGTTGGAATCTGCATCTCATTTTTTAAAAAAATAAATAGTGCTTACTGTTGGTATTTCTGAGACAGTGTAAAATAGATGCAAATCAATACTATTTATTAAAATTAACAACAGATGGGCTAATTAGTATGTTGCAAACAACATCCCTGAATACATCATGTAAACACATCTGATTTTTGAGCCTTCAGCCATTTTAAAAACCTTTGGGTGCTGCCACCTTCCTGTGTGTTAGTCCTGCATTGCTTTTCCCTCCTGCTGCCATACTGCTTTGCTGTTCTTCCATCTACCTGCTCAGACTTAAGCTCAGCTGCTCTAGAGATTCTTCCCATCTCTGCCCTGTGCCAACATGATGCCAGTAGGGAGGACATGGCTCCCAAGAGAAAGTCACTTGCATGGTAATAACCCATGCATTGTTATGTTTCATCTTTTTCCTGTGCCCTTCCCTTCCCCCTATATTTTGATTTATCCTCAGCAAACATGAAAATACTTTTGTTAAACTTACTGTGAGGCTGCTGCTCTGTTACTATCTTTTCCATTGGTTTGATTTCCTTGAGGGATCCTGTACATTGACTGTACACTTGTTTTCTTTCCCCCCAGCTGCCATAGGCTCCTCCTTTTCTCTCCCTTTCAGCCTTACCCATTTTGTGATTTCTGTGAAGGGTACAGGTGAATCTCTGGTGGAGAGGGGATCAGTGCCTGAACCTCAGCATTTTCAGCAGCTTTAGAGGCATGTTGGGCATCTCTTGAGCTGCATATTAAAGAAAGGCTTCTTTGTTCCTGGGTTAGAAAGAAAATGTTTAATGGGATTATCGACAGGCATTCCTTCTGCCCAGGAAGGAGCTGTCTTGGTTTCTATGCTATAAGTCTGAATTCAAGCAAACATCTGGTATTTTACCCTTAGCCTATGAGCTGCATGTTCTCCCCACCTGCATGTTTTGAGGTAAGACTTCCCAGTGTGGTACAGGTGTGGGTATGAGCATCTCAACTAAGAAGGAAGGATGAGAGTTTTTATTGAACTGTTTGGAGTCTGATGGGCCTCTCCTAGCTACTCTGTACAGCACCAGCGGGATCCAGGTGAGACATGACTAAAGTGTAACATTAGAGGGAAAAAAAAGTAAGATGGTGTGTTTGTAGCAAGAACTGGCATATCTTCTATGGATTGTGGAACAAAGCCCAGTCCCTTCAAAGTCTGAGACTGGAGCATTTATTTTGGTACTTGAGGCCCCTTCTTACAATGGATACCTTGAGCTGTCTACATTCCTGAAGTGTGGAGGAGGAAAGGTGGAGGTTTAGATGTGAGCTGAATTTTGGATAGAGATCAGAGCAAGGACTTTTTATCAGGAATGTGTTGGGAATTCTGTCACTTCTCACTGAGTGCAGTTAAATGCCTTACAAGAGCTGAGCAGACTGAAAAAAATTTTAAGGGCAGGAAGAAACTTTGATGTTAACTGCTGTTACTGTCTTATGTTGTAAATAGAACATTTAAAAAACACTACAGATAAATGTAGCCTGCCCGAAACGTGGTTTGAAATGAGTTTGGCCTGTTGACATTTTTTTTAAGTGTAGGTTTTTGCTGCTTTGTTGCCTCTTGCTGCAAAAGAAACCCACGTAGTCACATGTGAATGCATCTCGTAGAACTGAAGATCACTTTTTCCTCTAAATTATGCTCTGTTTCACAGTCCCTTAAAGCAAAGATCACTTAAAACAATAGTGGCTGTAAAAGAGAAATGCGACATTGTAGTGGATTTGGTAACATCATGTATAAAATATTACTCTCTTGGCCTTGCACAGACATAATTTGAAGTAAAAATAAGGTAATTTCTGTAATATGTTTCAATACCAAGAGGAGATACCCAGGAATTAAAAAGTTCCATGGTTATGTAAAATTTACATTAACTCCTTCAACTATTAATTTTGACTCTGAGTCCATGTAATTTAGACACTTTTGAAAGTGACCTTTGAGCACATGCGTTGCAGTGGTGTCACAGGGCAAACCAGCTGGCTGCAGGCACCCAGGGCCGGAGAGCATGGGAGATGAAGTTATGGCAAAGCAAGCGAGATGCTCTCATGGTCATCTCTGTGAACTCTTGGGGACTGTATTATACCAAATTATCTGCTAGAGTTCTCTGTAATGTAATGCTTAATTAAGCCTCTGGAATCTCTTGTTGCAAACACAAAATAATTTCACAGCCCAGGCATCACAGGGACATGGAAGGTGCCCAAGTTGCCTCTGTGTCAGTGCGAGTATCACCCTCTTGAGTGTTGCAAATGCTCCGTGCACACTGGCCAATTATACTCTTGTGATTTACTTGTAACTCTCTTCCTAAAAGCTGCAGAGCAATGCATGGCAGTGTCAGGCTTCACTGGACCCCTTCTGCTCTGGGTTGCAGAGGGAAATACTACATTTGTTTTGCTGAGTGGGAAAATGGAGGCCAGTGAGGTTTAAATGGCCAGAGGTGTTGAAAACTTGGGTGGAGCCAGACACCCAAAAATCCCGCTTTCCTCTGAGGGGTAGTATTGCTCTCTTACCTATCCACAGATCTTAGGTTTGGACAGGGTTTGATGTCACAGTGTGTACACTGAGACTGCATGACTGTCAGCTGGGTTAAATGAAGCCTTCTGGACCCCTGTTAAATGCCAGAAAGACTGATACTGCTCTGGGATTGCAGCAATGAGAAGTTACAGGTTTCTGGATGATCACATTGGGTTAAAGATTAGGTCATTGTGAATGCAGCATGAGGTGGCAGAGTGGGTGGTGTGTGCATCTGCAGACAGACTGGAGCCTTTAATGAGCCTGGCTGAGTGCTTACACTTGGAGCTGTACTCGGGTTTTCTCCATCTAACTCTTCTCTCTCCCCCAGCTTGGCCTGTGCCTGACAGCTCAGCTGGGATGGGTGGGTTTTTTGTATCTTTGCTACAGTAAAACACTCACACGTTTGACAGCTCTATCATGCTTTACTGAACTTCAGATTATAAAGGTAATTTACAATTAAGCAATTAAATAAACAATAAGTTAAAACACAATACATTTATACATAGTATTTCAAAGGGCTCAAAAGACTATCAGATTCCAATACATTAAGACTTTTAAACAACATTAAGAGTCAAAGTGTATTCACGCCTATCCCTTATCACTGTAACAAGTGTGAAGACTCCCAACAGTGTACATTTTTGGTTACAGTCCCTGTATACGCACAAGACCAGTGAAATGCTCAAGCAATTGCACGATTGAGAAGAGCACTACACGAGACAGGCACAAACGATATGCTGGAAGCTGCCTGGGGAATACGGGTTTTACCTTTAAACTTAATTGACACTTGGGACAACAAATGGAAAGCGCTAGCATGCTTTCTGGAGCACAGGTGTGATATCCTAAGGGGAGTGAGTCTCCATGTCAGTTACTTAACACTGTAGATTCACAGATGTTTCAGGTTAGTGCTGCCTAGAGAAATACCCCACCTTTCTTCAGCCCTCTTTCCCTGTGCACATCTCATACAACCCTTGAGCCAGTGCAAAGTGCTCAGTGAACCCTCCAGGGAAAGTGACTGAACTTTATGATAACTCAGCAATTGAACATAAAAAAGCACTAGTTGTAGTTCCTGATTTCCCTGGTCATGTTCACTGTGCACATGAGCTGGCACCAGAAAGATACCAGCACAGGGGAGGGATCTGGTGACTGGGCGCAGGAGGACTATTTCTGTAAGCAGCAGTACTGTTAGAAACATCTGTTAAAAACATATTCAACATTTTGAAACAAGATTTTGAATTGATTTATAGTGCAAATCAAACAGTCAAAAGCAAAATGATGGACTCTGCCATAATATACTGTAACTTTTTATGATCTATTTCATCCCTCTTTGCCTCAGCCAGTTAGTGCCCAGGGAGAGAGTAGACTTTAGGTTTTGATATTGAAGGATGTTCGGCGTAAAGAGTGCAGGGCCACCAGGCAGCAACCACGAAGCAATGCTCCAATGTTGTAAATAGGATCTGTTCCTCCTCTCTGAGTGCTCAAAGCCCACACAATAGTTGGTACAACAGGGGCTGCTACGGCCAGAAGATCTCCAAGAAGACTGCTGCTCCAGTATCTCCTCTTTATTCCTGTACTGACATACTCAAAGGCTTCATCATCATGAGGTTCTGTAAAATCAAGTTCTTTCATGAAACGGTTTTCATTAACTCCGTGCTCCACCTTCCTGCATGGAGACTCCATAGGAGACAAAAGGATGGCAGAATTGGGATCACTTGGAGTTAAGTCCACTATGATACCAGAATCACTGAAACTTTCAAGAGAAAATTCACCCAATTCCTTCAGTGAAGAAGGTGGGCTTAGAGGGCAGGTATCTTGAGCTCTGAAGATGTTTTGAATGAGCTGCTCCACATCTAGGCTATATGGCACCACATCAGTCTGGATGGCCTGCTCTACCATCGTATTGTTGCTTTTCTCTTCCTCTTGGCAATAAGTTAGTTTTCCATCCAGAACAATTTCAAGCATCTCTTTAGTCGCAGCAGCACTGAAGGGAGCTGGATCACTCAACTCAGAGGTTGTGGTGGTCAAACTCTCTCCAGATGAGTCAATACCATTAGCTCTTTCCTCACGCAAAAGCAGCTCGCTGTTTGCCACCTCCTCCAGAGCTTGGTCCTCTGCGATGAGGCTGTCTGGCACAGTGGCACACAATGCTAATGGCTTCCCCTCTGAGCTGCACGTGTATTCCAGGCACTGCTCATCCCTCACAGAGTGGTTCTGAGCCATCTCCATGCTCTGCAGCAAAGATTCCAGTTTCTTGTTTTGAATGTTTATGTCTATGAAGTATTTCTGAATTTTTTTGTCTTTCTCAGCCAAGCTGTTTTTCATGGTTTCAATAACCTGCTTGAGTTGTTTAATTTCACTTCTTGCTTCCTTTAAGGCGAGCTCTGCCTCCACACGATTGCACTCTTCCTCAATCCAGTCTTCCCTCATCCGTCCCAGCTGAGCTTTAAGCTCTTCTATTTCTGTTTCCCTGTAGTAAAATAAAAGTGTTGTAACACTTCTGCTGACTGATCGGTTAAAGTCAACATGAGGCTCCATCACATGCTCCAAAAAGAAAGCAAATTTCTCTAGGTGTCATTTGTGGCCACCTCTGAGAAAGCCAAGACATGCTGGCTAATGGGAGTCACTGACCTTGTCACACAACAAACAGCCTTGCAGGCTGTGCCACATCTCAAATATTTTGAGGCACGGGTCAGGTCTAACCAGTGCCAAGTGCTTAACATCTCACCTACTGCCTTGCCCTAGAGGAAATGGGAAACAGCTGCCTGGACTCATCTACTGTGTCTGCCAGCAGCTTGTCACGTAAAACCAGGGCCAGTGCTGGCCTCAGCCAGCCAGGTGGCTCAGGGCTGCAGGCACCTGGCTTGCTTTTCCCAGCATGGAGCCAGAGGCTGCTGCATGCAAGCGGGGAGAAAGTAGGGAGAGGGGGCCCCTATGTGAGTTCCAGCCCTTGCAGATGCTGAGATGTTCCATGGGGTCGCCAGGACTCTGTCCTGGGACTCCATTCAAACAGCCCTTTGCAACCCCTTGGATTGTCTGTGCTGGAGCGCCAGCTCTCAGAGTGCAGTTTTAGTAACAGAGATGACATCTGTTGCTGTGTAATGCACATTGTCACTTCTTGTTATTCTTAAAAACTCAGTATACATAAGCGACAAAAACGCAAGTGTGCACACTGGTTTGGGTGTGAGCTTTTCTTTCACTGGGGAGAAGGGTAACATTTGTAGTCACATTTGTCTGAGAGAGGTAGAACAGGACACTAAGGTAATACATACACTAAGTTAATACATGCTGGCAGGTAGAAACTGATCTATGTATAAAACGTTTCAGTGCTAGATCAGACTTGTAAAAAGTGATCCTTTCAAAATATTCTATTGTGAAAGTTCCAAAAAGGGAAAAGAGCTATATTTGTAACTAAACTACTTGGTATGCATCCCCTTAGAATGCCATGAAGCTTGAAATACCTGAACACAACCTAATCAAACTGATCATATTTCAAATTTCTTAATGGAAGCTTTATGTGGTCAAGAAATGGGCAAAAACATTCAGGATTCCCACCTCTAAATGTTCCCAAATTAATTGCGTGACTGATTTCTGAAGTGAAGTTTACCTTTCTTTAAGTTTGCTCTCAGATTCCTTCAGCTTGGTTTTCAAATGCCGTACTGCCACTTCTTTCTGCTGCAGAGGAGTCAAATACTGCTCTGGATTTTGTGGCTTAATGCTGTGATTGTCACCACAAGAATTATATCTCCCTGATCGCCTGAAAAAAACCCAAAACAAACCATTACATAACATCGATCCTACAGTGCTTAAGTCCTGGCAGAAAGAAAAACATCCCATTGACTGATTTATGCAAAGCTTGACTCATCAGACTTGGGGCTCCTCAGTGTCCACACAAAGTGATTCCTCTTGCAAGTCAAAGTACTTAAATAAATAGCTGATTTGTGGCCACAGTGCAAAATTTACTATTTATGTGCTTGGCTTCAGTGTCATTACATCAAATAAGACTTTGACTTTAAAATGCCTAGCCACCCCCTCACCCAAAACGGGTGGTGTGCCCAAGAGCAGGCAGCCTGGCCACTGGCAAGGGCTCTCAGCTGCAGACACTGCCAGGCGAGGCAGCACGAGATGTTCAGCTCTGCACAGGAATTGTGGAGCTGAGCATGCTGAAACCTACCCCTAGCTTTAGGTGTGTATCTGACATGCTTGGCTGTTGAAAGTACTGAGAGTGAAACAGCAGCAGTGTGGTGGCAATTTCTTCTCTGCAGTATGTGTCACACGCTCTGGCAGGTATCTGTGCTCTTTCCTGTACAGGAAACTGCACTCCTTAGGGAGGGATCTAAGGCTAGGCAGGGTGAATTTTCGCCTGAGTGTATCATGCTTCCTGTACTACCGCACCCAGCTTTCTGCAAGAACCAGTAAATACTCATGAAAACTGATGGCATGAAAACAAATGAAGTATCCTGCCTTGGAGTAAAAACCAGCTGCAAAGGGCTTTGACTTAAACTTGAATTTTAGTGTTGAAACAATAAGGCTTTTACACCATATGGAGTGCACTATTGACTGTCAAGCCACCAACAGGAGGAGTCACACCTATGCTGAGGTACAAGGTGACCTGCACAGCGACTCCTACAGCTGATCCCACACTACAGTGCAGAGAAGGTAAATCAGTGTGATGAACACCAGGAGGATGAAACACAGACTTGCCTCATCACTGGGCTGCTGTCGCTTCCTTTATAGGAGCCTGAGTTGCTGCTGCTGGCTGAAGAAGCCCTGTAACTCTGATGGATGTTAGCAGGACTCAGATGGGTTTTGCACAGCGAAGGGTCCTTTCCATGGGAAGCAGGTGGGCTGCCTCCAGACTTGTAGGATAAGGATCCATTATTCCGACCATAAGGGCCACGACTGGAAGAGAACCAAAATGGTGGAAGCATTATCCTCATCACACAACTCATTATGTGTCTTATTTTACACACAAAGTTCTCTACACACTAAACCAGAGAAATAACTGAGTGGCCAGAAAGAAACAAAGTCCTGATGTCACCAGCCACTGCATGTTCTTTCACTGGCTGGGGGGGTCTCAGTACGAATTATGTGATCTAGGGAGACCTCAGCCATTTTCACATTTCTCTGTGGACAGCACAGTTCCCAGTGACTCCATCAGATTGTCCATGTTCCTTGAATCTCCATTAAGTAATCAGAGGCCTGTGGTCTGGACTAATGCCAAAAGAACCACACTTCAGCTTTCCCTGGCCAGGCCTGTGGAGTGGTGCCTGCACATGGAAGATTGCTGTAAGGCTGCTTTCATGCTGCTCGGCAAGCAGCCTGAGGGAACACAGCATGCAATGAAAACAGATTTTGTATGGGCCACTGTTCTTTTCTGCCTTTGGCATACTGGGTGCTTCATCTGTCATGGTCAGCTATTCATTTGCTTAGATATAGTTTGAACCCCACAGAGAACAGGCTGAAATAGTATTAAAACAGACAATGGAAAGCACAGTCTTTTCGTTCTTTTCTCCAGCTTTCTCAAACATATCTACCTTTCTTTTTCCACTCTTTATTAAGTAATGTATCAACTGTGTGTGTTTGACATCAATTGGTATCCTCACTGCCTGACAGCTGCCCAAGGGCTCGAGTGCTCTGAGGACAGCTTCCCAGGATGTGTTCCTCTCCTGCTTACTTGGTTTGTCATCCTGCACTACTACACTGCTACCTTCATTCTCCCATGGAAGTATTTCTTCTAAATGGTAATGAAACTGCAGGGTAAAAAAAAAAAAAAAAAAAAAAGAAAGGAATTAAAATAAAATAAAAGATAAACCAACCAAAAAAAAAAAAAAAAACAACAGAAAAAGGTAAATCCAGCCAGCAAAAGAGAAGGCTTGAACATAAAAATTTAAATGCCACAGAACTATGAAGCAACATCTCTTCTTTAAATGGTTTCACTTGGTTTCCTCCCTTCTCTGCAAATGGAACAGTTTATAAGGAACAGATGGCTCAGTGGCTGCTGTGAACCTTCATCACATTGCTGTGGTTTGGGTGATTTTATAATTATTTTACAATGAAGTGCAGGACTGTGGCTTGTGACAACACTGAAATGCTTCATAGTGAGTTAAGCCAAACAGTTAAAAAAGAGCACACTGCAAAGTAGGTATCTCTACTTTATACAGTTTATCATCAGCTCTGGTGCACAGCAGAACTCACAGACTGCTTAACACAGCAATGCATCTGAGGGAGCCTTACTACAGAGGACTTCTGTCCAGTGAAGTAGGTTAGTATGCCCTAATTTATATTAAAATGCACAGTAGTATGAAACGATACATAGTCTTACTGAAAGTAAGATGATTAATCTTACTGAGAGTAAGGTGATTTTAGGGCTTCATATTATACTTAGTACCATTTTTTCCCACAGCCACTAACTTTACTTGATAGATGTAATCTAGAGAGAGCTTAAGTTATGTTTATTTTTCTAGCAGTCTCATGATAGAGATAGGAAACCACTCATTAAGCATCACTCTGACATCTCAGTATGCTGGGGCACATTGCGACCTTGAAGATGTCTGTGTGAGTCAAGCATACGGGTATCCTGCTGCTGGTCCCAGCCTGCCTGCCAGCTTTTCCACAAAGAGCAGGAAACCAGGCCTGTCAACTTGAACTCCTTCCTCTTACTCCACAAAATGTAACCAGCAGGGATTGCGTGGGCAGAACACAACATGCACTGCTACATCCCAATGCCTCTATATTCACAAGCTGTCTGAATTTGGAATTCATACATGACAGGAGGAAATCTTACAGAAATATTTCATGAAAGGTTCATTTAGATAGATGACTATGATATGATTTTTTTAAAAAACCCCTGCATATAGTTGTGGTTATATTAAGGTTGGGTAAGGGTAGTTCAGAATAAAAAAACCAACAAAAAACCATCAAGGGCAATATTGTCTACTTCTTCCTACAGAAAATAAGATAATGATCTGGAAAGGTGTATGCTGAGCTGACAGTTTATGACAGAGAGAAAACAAAGTGGTAAGACCAAAAGGTTTAGGTTAACTGGTTACAAGTACTGCCGTTACCTAACATACACTCACTGTCTCCTCCACTCCAGTCAATGCCTTTGCTGCCTTACCTGATTGTATCTCCCATACTTGTTTTGAATAAACAAAAAAACCCCAACAGTCAGCTGATCTGGCATACTGACAATTTTTGTGCACCAAATACAGCTTTTCTCTCTCATATCACAGTTCTCATCAGTGTTCTCAACCTAGTGCTACCCCAGTTGTTTTAAAATGCAAGACCTTACACAGTAGTCTGTCTTTGCACTAGCAATATTCAGGAAAAAATGCTTTGCTTACTTGCGAGAAAAAGATGATCTTTTGCTTCCAGCAGCAGACATATGGACTTCAGGTGCTGAAATACTGCCCGTGCTGCTTGAAGAGCTAAAATCAGCTTCACTGCCTGGAAAGGAAAAGGGAAGAGTAAAAACATGATGGAAATTATAACTCAGATTGTTTTCAAAATAACAGTGAATCACAAACATCCTTCCTTTGTCTGTTCTGGGTGAATTTCAGAAGTTGATGGATTTTCAAACATCCCTGAGGACAAGCACTGGATTTGTTCCAGATTTTTGATATTTCTTCAGAACTGGCACTTCAACAAGAGCAGAAAAAACATTTGGACACAAAACCCTCACGCCACAGAAGCCATTTTAGGAGTCAGATAGGAACAGTTGTTGTGACAACCTGTTTGCTTTCTCGCAGCCCTCAACAGATGAATGAGGCTGTCCACGTGGCTCCTTCAGGAGCTCAGTGATTAGGAACACACAATTGTAACTGGATATTTCTCACGTTTTAAACCATACAGAAACACTGCTTGCTGTTTCTATTTTGGTTTCTGAGATGTCATAAACGTACATGTATATAGGTATAAATGTGCATAGGCTAACGGGGTACATGCATATCTATGTATGTATACATATATGCAGGTTTCAGGTGGCGCAGAAGTACAGTGAGACAGTTCTAATAGCTTTAAAATAATCCAAAATCACGGGTAGCTTTCAAGTGTTTCTGGGATACTATGTTATCTGTCTGATTGCTGATTTTCTGTGGATCACAGTTTTTATTTCCCAAGCCCTGGCACATACGAGGAAAAGTGCTCTCATTTTGATAAAGCCAGTAGCAGATAGATGTACTAAGAAAGTCTTATCCTCTGGGAAAAAAAAACTAAACCCCAAAATTAGAATTTTTTTTCCAGTTTGTCACTCAAATGGCAAACGTCCTAAGGCATACCCAGGTCTCATGCTGCAGAGCCACAATAACGAATGGTGACTTTAGCTGAGAGGGTGAAAATAACTTTCCAATACCCTTTAAGCAGCTGATATGGGGGAGCATCTCTTGACTGGGAATTTCTGGGTGCTGTCCCATGCACAGACATCCCCAGACAGCAACTGCAAACTTACCATTTTTGCTATTTTTTTCAACACGGGAGATGCAGCTGCAGCTGCCATCATCCCCACCATGACAGACAGACCTTCAAGTGCTCAACCACTCCCAAATTCTCAAATTCTTGATGATGGGTGCATCCTGCACCCCAGCATACCTGGGACTCGGAAAAGGCCTTCAGAGCCTGGCTTCACAGCCTTAAAAAGCCCGAGACAGCCAGCAACCATGCTTACCATCTGGCAACACTTAGCAACTGGCCCTAGGATCAGGCATGTTTGGATTTAACACAATATTTTACCTATCTCATGAGGTCTGAGATCAGCCCCCATTTCTCTCTGCATCAGCCCAGCCCAGACCAGAATATTCCTCAACCCAATTTCAAAGTGCTCAGATGCAAAGTTTAGTTCTTTCAAAAGGGGATCCCAGGAACTCAGCTCTAACACCTCTAACCAACTCTGTAACCAATACAACAACCCCCGTAATCAGAAACAAGTAATCACAGCTGTAACCAGATCAGAGCTGTGTAAAAATCTGCTAGGGGAGGGAGAGCAGCAAAGCCCTTAGTTTTACAGAGTATTTAAATCAAGTCTCAAGATGTAGATGTCAGTGACCCTCTCCTTGGGGAAGCAAAATGATCATGGGAAGCTGCAACAGTGTTCCTGATAAAGAAAACATTCCCATCTACAAGACTAAAGTATGCTCCAAATAATCTCTCAGTACCTCACTACACCCAAAACTCTATTTCCAAACAATGCCCAAACAGGTAAACATATCACATGGATGTCATACCTCTGGTGTTTGGCTCCCCAAAACATTCCTGTGTTTGCAAGACACCAGCAGCTTTCCTAAGGCAAGTCGTGGCTGTGGCACAGAGAGCAGGAGCCCTAGCCAAGGCTCATCTCTGCGTAAGTAGATCACATCATAATCAGATCTCACTATCGAAAGCATCTCAAGGTAGCAAGGCTTAACAATTGCCTCTCCCTGACCTGCCTGGATTGGAGCACCAAGAGCTGCAGAACTTGGCACTGCTGATTAAGAGCCAGCAGAGCCTGAAAATGCAACCACACCAACAGCAGCACTTTCTGAAAGACTGAACTGCATCTGAGACCAGGAACTGTGTCTGCAAAGTACGAAATAACCTTTCTGGCCCCAGTTCTAATAACAGCTACACACAAGCTTAACACTTAGCACAGGAGACTACTTATGTTTAAAATTAGGCATGTGGCTATTTATAGAATCTTTGAGAACATTTTATAAGTTAAAGGGGTCACTGCTAGTAATGGTTCCAAGTGTGTAAGTGATGTTCAAGTCAGCTTTGTGTGTAGCAGTGCTTGACCAGCAATGCTTTTAGGAGACTTTGAAAAACATTTTCTCCTATTTGGTAGACATCTTTAAGCAAAATAACATGGCATTTATCCATAAAATATCAATTGCACCATATTCTCCTGGGTAAGCATGACTTCTGTATTACAAATATTTTGACAGAACGGTGAAACTCCTTGTGTAGCAGCGATGTGGGCAGGAGGTGAACGTGGCCTCTCACTCTCCTAAGGCCATTCTCCAGGCTCACAGCTCCCTAAGGACGCCTGCTGACTATTTTTGTCACTGACAACGTGATTGCAAAAGCCCCAGAACAGCCCACTAATTCAGCACTGACCATGAAAGAGACTGACGTTTCTCAAAACCACATTCCTTTGTCCTAACTGGCCGTGACACTTGCTTAGCTCTGACCGGAGACTCTCCTGCGAAGGTCTTACTAACCCTTTCCTGCAAAAGATGCTACCCCCGTCGAGGCTCCAGTTTCAGCGGTCTCCTGTGGAATTCATTCACGCGTGTCGCTCCGTGCCGCAGCCAGCGGTGCTGCAGCGCCCGGAGAGCCGCCGGCGGCAGGGGGTGCCTCCCGGGATGCGAGGGTCCCTCCGGCGCTGGGAGCGCCCCGAGCAGCAGCACGCCCCCGCCGCGGGGCCGCGGCAGCGACATCGCCACGGACAGCAAAGCACCGCCACGTCTGCCAGGGCCGCTCCCCGCCGGGAACGGCAAGGAAGCAGGAGTGAAATCCTGCAGCGCCTACTGCTGTCCCGATGGGCAGCGGCCACGACCCCAGAGTGCCCTGCTAGCAGCATCACGGCCGTGCTGCCTTTCCGCCTCCCCGCCCGGGCAGCAGCGGGCCGGGGGCCGCGGCGGGAGGAGCGGGGCGGGGCGCCGCGCTGCCTGTCCGCAGGAGCGCAGGGCGCGGGGGGATGCTCCTGCATCACTCCTGCCGGGGCTCATCTGCGACCGCTGCTCAGGGAGCTAGCGCTGTCCTGCCGCAGCACGGGAATCCACGGGGAAACTCCTACGGATGTCTCCCGGGCAGATCTCCCATCCCGCATGTGATGCAATTACAGATTTCGGGGCGGGATTGAGAAGAAGGAGAAAGGGCTGGCTGCGCAAGAGCCAGTACGCCTCCAGCTGGCACTACGGCGTGTTTATCCCACTAGTGCAGCGCAGCCGCCACGCCTGTATTTTGGGTGTAGAAAAGCCCAACCTTTAACTCTACCCTCTGCACTGCCTCTGCTTAGTGCAAGGACAACGCCACAGTACAGTGGCTGTATCACACACTGCATTCACAGCTTTTACAGGCACAACTGATTAGGTACACTGGGCTTATCAGGGCAGTATACAAGCACAATATACACATATATGTATGTATGCATCTTGAGACAGTATATACCCTTCATACACAATTCCCACAATAAGTCCATGTACACTCCTGTAGTATGGCATCCCACTCTGCTATTTCTAGCCATTACAGATGCTTGGATACTTTGTTCTATGGGCTTCTGGCCTCAAAACCTTTAAATTTTCCTTGTGCTTTAGCATTTAATCTTTGTCCTTTACTAAGAAAAATGCTCAGACTTTCTTGTGTGCCTTTTATTGCCCAGATAAAAGGCAATCAAAATAGATTAAAATAAGGTAAAAAGGAAAAAGTTCAAGCAATAGATGTGACAGGAACACTGACAACTCAACAGCAGAACTGGATTCCCAAAACTCAGAATGCATACTGGCTTATTAAAATTTAGTTTTTTGTGTACATCTTTCCTATTTCAACTTCACCATTGCTTCACAGCTGCCAAAGTATATAAACCACAGAGCTTATCCATCTTCTGACTCCATAAACATGACCTCTTTATAGATATATCAGGTTTGAAGCAGGTTTTGCATATAGTCAGTGAAAGAGAGCTGTAAATAAAAGTGCTGACAGAGATAGCTTGTCCTCAATATGTAAAGCACTTAAATTTGCTGAGCTTTCTTCCCTTCAAAAGCACCTTATTATACGGCAAAGAGACCGGAATGTGCAAACACATTCACTACTTTGGTGCACTTACTAGAGGAGTAAGTGGCATGCTGTCTCTCTGGACAGCTTTATTTAGAGACCCCAGGGGAAGAGTTTTGGCCTGATTGAGTAAAAAAAATATCCAGCAAAGTCATTAGAAGCAGCTAGAAAAGTAGAGAGAACTCAGTTGTAATGCCCACTACTGAAAAGAGCTGTATTTTTAGGAGATTTGGTTTAATTTATCTTGAGACATTTAACTAGCAGCTACATTTCTAGCTCCAGCATTTAACAGCATAACCAGTATATTTCCAGGAAACATTAATGCTGCTTTTATTTTTCTATTTAATATGGGGCTGTTCCCATAAGATTGATTTTGTACACCACAAACAATCTAGGAAAAAACCCCACACTGCTCACATGTACTGATAGATGCGAGAAAAAGAAGCTGCAAACAAGTGATGAAGTCCTGCTATAGCATTTCAGGCTTTTCTTCAGATAACACCCTTAAAAATGACCCACTTCCAAGGCAAAGTCTCCTACTGGGAAATGCACTGAATTCATAGTGTCAAGGCCATAAATGATAGTGGGTTTTGATTCCAGTCCCTGGCCTCTGACTTACTACATATTTGACTTACTATTACTATATGTGAGACTCTTCTCTTGGACTTCACTATTTTATTTCACACCAAACAGTAACTGGGAAAAAGCACATGTAACCTCGGGAGCAAGGAACAGGACACAGCTCTCCTCCCCATGGACTGCTCTTATATTTGGGTGACAGAAGCTGTTCCCACACTGCCTCTATAGACTGTCCACTATGATGAGGTCCAGCATCAGAGGAGGAAGCTGAGGATGCCCAGTAAGTCACACTGGAGGGGACTGAACTCTGATCTTTTCCTCAAGCTCTAACTGCTCAGCTCTGGCACAAGACAGAGTGGTAGCACTAGTGCTGGCCCTATTTTAGAGGAACAAAATGTGCTGGAATGCAGCACTCACAGAAATGGTCTGGCTCCAGTATGGAGTTTCCCAGTGAATCCAAGGCACACACACGGGCACATTCAGGACTACAAGTGGCCAACTAGGTCTGGGAGATGGACAGTCCTCTGTCATCTCCACTGGGCTGGTGGGGAGGTGTGTTCCTGCCTGGCACACCCTCTGCTGTGAATCTTGGATTTTAGTACCTAACCATCCCTTCTGGTTTTACATGTGGTTTAGTTATTGAGCTCAGATTTGTGAGTTGTGCTCCAAGAATGATGGCAAGAAGCTGAGTACAGCAATGGCTAACACAGTCAATCCTAAGGGCACCAACATGCATCCCTTCCCTATCCCACTGCACCGGCTGATGAAGCCATCTCTCCCCACTCTTTGGTGGATGTCCACCCAACCTCTCCCCAGTGCTCCTTCATCAGACAGATCTCTGAGTCACACTTCAGCTGACTGCACGGGCCAGTAACAGCAGGTAGCTTGGTCAGCTGAAAAAGAGGCAGTCAGAGGGGATGTAAGGTGTAAGTTTCAGTGTAGCTTCATCCATATTGTTCAAACCTTCTGGGTGAGGAGACTTCCATCTCAAAAGCAGAGAGAAGATTTTACGGAAGGACTACAACACAAATCCTGCTTCCCTCTGTTTGGATCTAAATGTGATTTTACAAATGATTATTTATCTTGATTTTTGCTCATCCTTCTTGCTTATTCTTCTTACTTTGGAAGGATTGTTATCAAATAATTAAAGTTTATCTCATTAAGCAGTTTTCTGATCTCATCTAAGTTTTGGTAGTAATCTGAACCACACTAATGCAAATTATAAGCACTGCAGTTCTCAACATGAATACAGAATGTGATTTAGTATGCTGTGAAACCACAATCAATCAAGCTCTTCTCTCAAAACACAGTCACTACAAACTAATTACTGATATTGGCTGAGAGCCATCATGCATATTCTGCATATCACTATGATCTGGGCTTGTGTTTTCCTTAATTGTTTTTAATTCATGGATTTTTAGAGCAGCCACAAGCGGCTGTTGTAACAGACAGAGAGCATTACAAGTTAGAGTTTTTTGATGCTTTATGTATCTTAAGGAGATTCTTCATACAGAAATCAGCCTGACCTAATTCTTTTTTTGTGCTTCTATATGCAGCTTGAGCCATTCTAACATCACCTTAAAATGGCTTCCATAAATTTACTCTTCTCAGCCTGATGTGACCTTTGTAAGGATGAACATATGCTCATGGAGCAGAAGGGAATGATCTGGGAAACTTATCTTTGTGTTCAAACAAAAAGGCTCTTTGTTATCAGAGATCGAAGGATGCTGCTTTCCTGCACCAACCTCAATACAAACATTGAGACTGGAGGTTCAAAAAGTATACTGAGAGTTGTATAATTTAATGCTCAACTTGCATTTGACAGTTTTATTAAATATATGTGTAAATCTACCTACGGACAAATATTTTTTATAAGCAAGCATGTAGTGTCACCTTGGGAGATTTTTTATGGTACTATTTGGTCTGTTTGAAGGGAAATGGATTGATTGGTCAGAAGTATTTTTAGAAACTGGAAAATGTCATCTTTGGCAGGGATGACTTAGCAGTATACAGAAAGGCAGCAAACTCCATCACAGACTGGGAAAAGATCCCAGCTCTCCTGTCATGTTAGTGGCAGAACCTTAGCAAAGGGCTTTCAGAGGCCCCTTCAACACATATCCTAAATCTGGTTCCCATGCATAAGGAGGAGAGAAGCTGTCTGGGGCACAGCATTGAGCTGCACACGCACAAGTGCACAGTATATATGTAAATGCATGAAATCACATGCTAAACATGATTCAACTGAAAGCTTTTGCACAGTCACCCTTAATATAAGACATATGGTTTTCATTATAATGTGCATAAAACATTTTAAATCAGTTTGACATGTTTTCAACAGGCAAGAGAAAAACACTGGAAGGATAAATATATCTGGGAGGTAACTGACTAAATAACCCTGCAGTCCCAGAATGAAAAGCAAAATTTGTCATAGGCTAATCAAATATTTACTGATTACAAAAAACTATTAAAGTTCAAGTGTCATCTTTAAAAGAACAGTAAAACCCTACCCAGTATATTGATCGGTTGCCTAAATTGTATTTTTTACAGTAACAAAGCCAAGGTAGGTCTAAAGGCAATGCATTTCAAGATACGGCTGCCATCATTTGCTGCTTTTCCCCCCACAGCACTCTTACCGTTAAGAAGCACAAATGACAGACAAGAAGCCTGTGCTTTTTCAGCTTATTAATCCTTGTGGGTTTGTGGTCAAGCTGTATTCCACCAACTCTAACAAACAGTCACAGCCTGCCCAGATTTCAAAAATCAACAGCTTCCTATTATTTACAGAATTTCAGAAGGGTGGAACACTGACCTGTAATGAAGTGCCTCAGCATAGAAGTGAGACAAGGCTTCTAACACTAATAAAATATGAAAAAAATCTGCCAGAATTTTCACTTCTTTTAAATATGTTTTATGTAACAGTATAGGTAAGATACACTATTATAAAGTAGGTTTACTATTTTATTATGTCAAATTAAAGGCAGTACATTTCAGGCTCCCTGGAGAAGCGATGTCCACCTTGCAGTGGCTGAAGGCTGGATGTATGAAAGGAGGCTGGGTCTCCAGCTCCCAGAGGGGACTTGTGCAAGTGGCACTCTCCCTAACTGCCATCTCAATTGGGAATCACATTCCATCAGTCTCAATCAGCAAAACTTTTCAGCTCTGCCAAACTCTTGTTTCTGGGCATGCCTAGAAGCAGGTCAGCTTTAAAAGCACCGAACAGTTTTGTATCTGTTTCTAAAGACCAGGGTGGGTATTTCACACAACGCCACATAAATCAGGGTTCCACACAAAACAAGTCTAAGGAAAGCTCTTTTATGCTGCTTTACTGGGGAAAGAAATATCCACCTGGGATTCTTAGAGCGAGGTTTAGCATTGAACTGGGAGGAGGCTGCACATCATCTCCCCATCACACCCCTAGGAACACTGCATCCAGCAATAAGAACTTGATAAAGAAATGAGGTTCCCATCCTTTTATCTTATCATGCCCTCCTTCTCCAGCGCCTCTGTAAAGCCACACCGTTTGGAACAGATGTCTTTATTAACCCGTCCTACACGGGTGATATTCAAACAGGCCTGAATTTCTCACAGCTCCCGCCTCCATCAGGAGACCCCCCTCAACCACTGCGCACAGCACACCTGAGAAAGCTAAGCTCTGCAATCTAAAGTTTGGGGCAAAGTTGGACAATCTCTATCTAGTTGTTCTTCTGGCTCCTGGGTTTTATTTATTATTATTAATTGTGGTTTCTTCACTGGAACAGGGACTGGACATGCATTTTTTCTTTCTCCTAGGTCCTTCCCAAACTCAGAATCATTAACTTCAAGTGAGAACCAAAACAGTGGGAAGACACCTAAGCCACAGTTTCATCAGGATTTAGATTATCTAGGTACATAGCAGCAAGTAAAATTCCACTGCTTAAACAGGCCAAGAGTTCAAAATTACACCACTCTCTGCAAAGACCTGCTTAGTTGTTTATGACTGACCTTCCACTTCTGAGCCCAGTCACCACCCACTCACACGATGTCTTTATACCACAGTGAAATCAAGTAAGTGAGATTTGCATGACTAAAATAAAGACATTCCCTTAGCTTTTCACGCCTACGTATAAATGCAGATATATACACAGAATGAATATATGGACTAATCCACTCAATACTACTCAAAAAGTATTTAAAGTAATGACTCTGAGGGGGAAAAAAAAATCCTTTTGGTAGTAATCTGGTCACCAAAAAACAAAGATCAGAGAACACTATTTACGATTTGAAGTCAAACATGCACAGAAAATGGAAACTCAGAATATTCTACTTTCTGTTTGAAATGATGCTTCAATTATAAAACTAACAAATTTCTTTCTTCTTTTAAAAAGGGGATAAAAACATCAAAAAACCTCCCCAAACATTCAAAATATTTTAGATTGAATATGGTCTTTGTTCAGTCTGAAATGAAGATTTTCTTTAATGTTTTGATTTGGCAGCAACCCCCAAATCAGTTATTTGCATAGCTCTGCTTTGAACACAGTAAGATATCAGACAAAAAAAGCAATAAGGAATGTAAAGGAAAATAGAAAAGGAAATAATCTATCAATTCTTAAGTAAACATTGCTCAGAAACCAGTTTAAAGCCCAGAATTTTCATTTAAATGGCATTAATAACATCAAGGAATTCCAGAAAAGGTCAACAATAATGATAACAGGATTACAGGGCTGTTTATGAAGGGAGATTAAGAGAATGCAATTTGTGTATTCTGAGATAAAAATGTACACTGGCAACATGGTTTATCATAGGAGGAGGAATACAGCTGGGAAGCTAAAGAAACTATGTAACAGCAACACAGGGTTCTGGCTGCTATGCATGTTATTTCATGAAAAATTACTTGAAACCAAAAAGTGATGGTGGGTGGGAGTTGTGCATAGTAAAATGTATCTGGAATAGGTTCAGAATACTTTAACCGAGGACTCAGGAAGCTATTTTAAACATTGGCATAAATAATACAGATTGTAATTTAAAAGCAGAGCACAAAAAAAAAAATCTCCTAAGGGAAGATACATAATGGCTTCTTTCGTATGCACAGCCTTCCTTTCTGTGGAGGTGAAGTGGGCTGAAACCCACAGAAAACAGCCAGCAGGAGAGGAAAATTCACTGCAGTAAATACACAAATTGCAAAGCATGTTCTAGCTTGACCTTACACACATTTTAAAATAAATACTTAAGAGTGTGCAGCGTGTATAGCATCAGTTTCTCTGTTTTGGTATTCCACTCTGGATTAGCAGAAGAGAGAACAAACCCCCAAAAAACCAAACCTGCTTGATTATACAAAAAGATTTTTTTTGTGGTTGTGGGTTTTTTTGTTTGTTTTTTTTTTTTTTTTTTAATTACTAAAGACCACAGTTATTGCCATCTTCCATACCTGCCTCAAGTCTGACCTCTAAACCCCAGGGCCCTTCTCGTGCCAGGTCTCAGCCGGCTTTTCCCCATGCAGGAGCACGTCCCCACAAGCACCATGAGATTTTCATCTCTGTCAAAAGGCATTTGGATGTCAAAGATGTATTGTCTGGCAGGGATCTCATCAGCATCCCAGGCGCTCCCTGCAGAAGTCCCACATCCACATCCCCTACTCACTCTGATTTGCAGTGAGAGCCGTGGCTCTCTCCTGGACCAAGTGCCAGGCTAAGCTCGAGGCTGCAGGCATCCTCAGGAGAGAATCTCCCTTTAACAGTGGCTGCCCCACTTTCTGTATGTCTGGAGCAGTATCAGTACGATTAACGGGCCAGGGAGGGAGAGACAAAGGAGTTATGGTGTGCCTGCTGGGAACTCCGCTTCAAACCCCCAGTAAAGGAGTAACCAAATTAAAATGGAACAGCTTCCCTGGGAGCAGACACCCTGCCCAGCAGCCCTGGACTTCTTTGTGCTAAAGTCCATCCGCAAAACGACACACAAACAGATCTAAAAATAAGTTTCTTTTTCCTTTACTGAACTAAGCAACAGGGACCTTCTTATATTTATCTATTTTTTGTAAGGGAGGAGTTCAGTATGTAACTGCAGAAGATTTGTGCCTGAGACCCCGAATTGCAAGTGGCCTGTGCCACCAGCCCACAGCTGGGCAGGTCACTGTGTAGGACAGGTAGCACTCAGGTTTTCACCTCTGACTTGCCAATTTCTCCTTTGGAACTTGATGGCTTCTTTTTTGGATCCTCCATTTTTGCTGTGACATCTGGGCACTTGCTGCAGCCTTCGAGTCTTCTGACCAAAAAGATGTATGTCTAGAGAGGCCACAGCCCAACCACTAATTGCCTATGTCTCTACTAAACAACATCTAAAATAAATTTTTAGAAGAGGGTGGATTATAAAATTTTGATGCCGAATTAAGATATTGTTTTTCTATGCCGCTTTAACAGGAACTTGCAGGTTTGGATTAAATACTACAAAACACTTTAAAGCCGAAGCACTACTTGTAGCTGCTGTTTTGCTTATTCATGTTTGAAATAAATATTTGGCTATTTGAACATGTTTTCCACATCAATTCAAGCAAATCTATTTAAATTCAAAGTTAAAATTGAAAATATATAAAAATCCAAAATAGTACTATGCTAGTAATTTTAACCTAACTTTCTAAGCATCCTTGTTTCACTTTAGTACCATTTACTTAGTTTATGTCCTAAAAATCAGTAATTCCTGTGAATCCATAGTGCAAAATGAGATAAAAAAGTCTCCCTGTGCAATGCTACGTAGCTTGGGCAGCAGTCCTCAGAAATAGGACAAACAGAGAGTGTCTAAGGTTATCAGGGATGAACAGAAGAAGAAAAGGCATCTAATTAGACCTACTTGAATATCCATGCGTGATCTTCAAGCACGAACTTTCTCCCACAACTGAATGTCTGAGAATGACTTTCCTTTCCATTAAAAAAAAACAAAAAGAAAGAACAAAAGGGAACTAAAAGTCACAGAGACTGTGCTTGCCTTCACTAAGGGCTAACAGCAGAGTCGCCAGAGATCTGATGAGAACATGGGAGATGGGGGTAGAATTCACCTGATCAAATGTATGTTTCTAATGCAGACACTCACATCCAAGCCGACCTTGGTCCCATTTTTAGCGAACTGAGAGTTAGTCAACATAACCAGTGAATCCTGATGTAAATGTTTAAATATTTGGTCAGAAAGACCATGCACCAGAGTCACTGGCTTCATTACGTCCATTTCCTTTAAAACACAGTAAGACCTAAGTGCACTCAAGGAAGCAATTATCCCCACATTACAGATCAGGAACTGAGGTCAGATAAATTACAAGCCATCTCCGCTCTATTCAGCTTGGCTAAAAACCATGAATTCACATCTCCCTCACTTCCAAAATAGCTCCTGTAACCCCCAGAAGGGAAACGGCAGATTCACCTTTTAAAGTTGTTCCACATCCTTTGAACAATGGGATGATCACTTGGACTAGAGAGAGTCAGACCCCATTGGCAGCCTACAGCTCCTGAAGGTTGTCTAAGGAGATACGTAGATTCAAATTTCACCTCTTCTGAATCACAAAAGCCAAGAAACTGCAGACAGAGGAGCTCCAACAGGATCTACTGTCTGCACCACGCCTGTTGACCCAACTAAAAGGCAATATTCAAAACTGCCTTGAGGAGCCAGAGATCCTGAAATACGCTGGGGAGGCTGGGCTTTGCAAATGCCAGATCCCCCAACAGCATCCCCCCCCCCCCCCCCCCCCCCGATCCCCCAGACCTCCGAGGCTGCCCACCTTCCAGACCTCACAGCACTGCTACAGCCACCAAACCTCTGAAGGGTCATACCCCTCTCTGGTCTCAGCTGCAGGACACAAGCTATGAGGATGGCATGGACTTGAACCCAGACAGAGCATCCTAGCTCCTGGAGTGTGAGATGTACATGTGCATCCCCCTGCCCTTCCAGAGCATAGCCTAGTCCTCTGAGACCCATGGAACCAAGGCTTTAATAACTCCCTGTGCTGGCAGATCAGGTAAGCAAATCTACACAGCTCCATAGCAACAGACCTGAAATTAAAGCAGCTCCCATCACTAAAACAGGCAGGAGGGCTCAGTGCATACAGAAAGATTTTTATGTAGAAAAATCAGCAGTAGCTATTTTTTTGTGGGCCCAAAATGAAAGGCGAAGAAAAGGAAGAAAAGCAAAAGTAACTGAGAAAAAGGAATAGGGTTGAAAACTGCGACAACTGTATTTGTTACGCTCTGTATGAGAAAAGATCTCAGAAACTTTAGTGTCACAAAATTATGAAACACACATATAAGGAAGGGAGAACAGTGTGATTAAAACTGTATAGGAAATATATATTGCATTTTTTGGATTTGAGTGTCAGGATGATTACAGTGGTTGCTATCAGTTGTGGGAGAGAAGTGAAGCATGTGCTTACATCTGAAAAAGATGACACATACCCAAGTGCTTCCTCCCTTTTTATTGCCAAGGTGATGTTTTAAAAAACAGATCAATAGCATTCTAGAAGCACAAGTAATTGACCACTGTCTGTTTGCTCTTTGCCAAATATCGAGCTGTTTAAAGATCTAATGCTCAGATGAAAGTCGTCATCTGGTTTAAATTACTTGGGGAACCTGGGCTTTTGCTCTTCCTCTGTTCACTTGCAAGCTTATCTGCACCCCTCAGAGAATCTATGCTTTACAATAAACATGTTCAGATAAACAGATGCCTTATTATTAATTCAAATACTTTAAGGGAAGAACTAATGGACAGTCACAGGCAAGATGTTCCATCATTTGATATCAAATCACTTCACTCGGTCCATCTTCAGATAATTTTTTGTTCTATGATCAATTATTTAAAGTACACTGAACTTGGTGTAGCTCATTTCCTAAATTCAGGATTCTTATGCATAAGACACCAGCCACATGTTTAAGTAACTGAGTATTCCTAGGAATGGAATTTCCCATCTTCACCACTCAGGTAAGGTTATGACTCACTGCAGGACGGGAACATGGTGTATACTGATTAAATACTGCATTTGTAACCGGGTTAAATGTTGTTTGGCATACCCTTGTTCTTAATTATCCCTCCTGCAGAAAAGGGGCAGTCTTGGAATGTGGGTTATGAAGTACTGCTAAATAAGTCACAGCAGAAAGACAAACACCAGTCTTCTCATAACTCTTACCTTTGTGAGATTCTGCTTTTAAAATGAAGAATGCCAATTAAGGGTCAGTCAAAGCAGTTTGTTATCTCCAAGTACAGATTTTCTTTCCTTTTTTTTTTTAAAGGATCAAACAGTCTGACTGTGTTAGAATACACAGTACACTATCAGCATTTTAAAAACTGTTTCAACATAATAGGTAGGTGCTCTGGCTAGTAGTTAAAAAGAACCATACAATTCTTTGCATGCCATAGGAACTGTTCAAGTTAGCACATTCTGTAACTTGATTTTTGTATTCTGTACTGTTGTTTCTGAACAACAGGGACAACAGTTCTATTATTTTTCCCACTGCTTGCAGAAATTTGGTACAGAGAAAGAACAAAAGTCATGCAAATACCAGACGCAATGTTCTTGGATAAATGCATCAGTAAAACATGTCTTTCTAATATTTTATCAGGCTTTCTCAGATAAAATAAAGTCCTACCATTGCATCTTTTTGCTATCAGAAAGAAGTTCTTGAGAGTGACATTTATTTCCAGAATTATCTCTAAGACAATCCTCTTGCAGAACTTACACACCAACTCATCTGGGTTCCAAGTGAAGCACATACATACGTACATATACACCAGTCAGACACTGTTATTCTCAATATTGTCATACTGAAATGAGGGAGTGAATTGACAAAAGAGCTGCAAAATAATACAGCCAGATGTCAGGAATATAGCTTAAATCAGAACCTTTATGTTTTACTTTTAAAATAATCAAAGGGACTGCCTTTAGAATAGAGACACATGTGGAAGTAGAACAGCAATATGGATAAACTTTCCTGCTAATTTTATACTAACAGATTAACTAGTCACTACTCTTTACTTTAACAGGGGATCTGCAGAAATAAGTATCCTGAGAATCTAATCCTCACACACCAGACAGTAAAAACCAAAAATAAAATCAAGAAGACCACTATATTTTAACAGCTAAACATTTTTAACACATAAGACATAATCTGCAGCTAACACTTACATTTCCTCTCCTACCTGTTTGGCTTATTTAAGATCTAACCTTAATACTCGCAATTGTCCAGGGTCATTTCCCTTGCCTCCTTTTTGATCACTATCAGCTGCAACACTAACTAAAAACACACCTGTACCTACTAAATACTAGCAACCAAATAAGGCAAATACATTCTGCTCCACCTGTCTCTCCTAAAACTCCTAATAGTCCTAAAGGCTTCAAAGACTGATCTGTTCAGACTGGGATATGCTGCCCCAAGGCTCATTCACTCATGACTTGATAAATTCACCAGAAAGAAGGAGGAAAGATCAGTCTGACCATACTTGTGGAGTTACTTTGCCTTGAAGTTCAATGACATTTTTAATTATATAGTGATTGTTGAAAGTTACTTTTTTATATACTTTCATTTTTATGAACTTAAAAAAGGAAAAAAGGGCAGGAAAAGCATAAATCATGTCTTGCAACTACTTAACTACAGACGTGGGTGAGTCACTGTTTAAAGGCAAAAAAAGTCCAGCAACACAGAATTACAGAATCGCTGGGAGATGGACCTTTTGAGACCACCTAGTCCAACTCCCTGCTCAAGCCAAGTCTAGATGAAACAGGCTACTCATGACCATATCCAGTCTAATTTTGAATATCTTTGTGGCTGGAGACTCCACAATCTCTCCAGGCAACCTGTGCCAGCGTGTGACCACTGTCACAGTACAAAAAGTGTTGCCTTGCGTTCAGATATAATTTCACGTTTTTCAATCCATGCTCATTGCTTACTGTCCAACAAATGTAGATGCTCTGTGTGGTGAAAACCTCTGAGATTTTCCCATTAGTTTGAACAGAACAAAGTTTTAATGCCTAAACTCTCAATGACCACCCTTCCTGAAACATAATACATAGCAGTTCAATGGAACTGTAATCCAAACTGTTGCTATTTTAGCCAGATTCAGTAATAGATGGCTAGATGTTTTATTAGCAGTGACAAAAATATTTTCTTTTTTGCACAGTCTGCTGCTACCTGCAATGGTTATTACTGAATCAAGCTGTGAATGACAGACACCAGTCCTTGCAAGGTTTGGGAGCTGCCCCTAACTGTGGCTCACCTAGGTCTCCTTTTGTGCAGTGGTGCTTACACTTCTGCTCTGCAGGGTCCTTAATAATTTCATGTGAAACCTCATAAATTCCATGAGCTCTAAGAAACAGCTCCAACAGTAACATCAGCATATTCAGTAAACTGTCCCAAGTGTGCCTAGAACATCAAAAGCAAAAAACACCAGACCTTTGTCAGAAATGCTGAACACAGTCAGATGACCAGGTGCCCTTCTCAAATTCTGATGCCCACGGAGATTTAAACACCTCTCTGTGTTAGTTTAAACATGTAAGTCTTTTAAAGGTTATTGACACAACTCCTGCTAAAGGTTCTCATCTTTATCCATGTCTTTGAAAGTTAATCAGTACTTTATAGCTTGCAGATCCAGATTTTGAATCCTTTCATTAAGTATTCTAATGCAAGTCAAAAAAGATGAGAACAACTGTCAAAGAAAGAAAAACAATTCTCACTGTTCTCAACAGGATGTGGACATGAGCTGCAGGAATTCAGGATGGATCCTTGCAGGAAGACTACACCAAGAATGTGAGTATGTAGATTCTGTTTATTCAATTACAAAAACTGTACGATTCAGCACAGCATTTTGATACAAAACTAGGACTAATGTTAATTAAGTGTTTTTGTGCCATTTTGCAAAGGCATTTTCTGCAACATATTTTGCATTGCTTTTAGTATTGTATAGATGAATCACATCCAAAAGAAGGAAAAGCTTCTAAAATACAGAAATTAAAAGGCTTTTAACTTTCTGGAGTAGATGTTACATATCATCCTTAACGTTCCTGTCCTCTCCCTTCTTCGCTGGGAAAGCAGGCACAGGTTTTAAGGCAAATTCACTTCTACACTGCTGTGATTCCAATCAAATGCACAATAAAAACCACTATCAACTTTCTCAAATGTATAATTTCTCCCTGATTATAAATATTTTAGAGGTTTAGCAAGATGCATTCCAGGATTATGTATGTTCCTTCATGTGAACAACATAAATTATGAATGATTTCCAAATCTAGCTTGTTAATACTTCAAGAGGTAAAGATGACTCAGATCCCTGTAACATGGTCTTAGGCTGTTAGAGGGGAAAAAAAAAAAAAAAAAGACTGTGTATTTTGTATTTTGAAGTACAGAAAAGAAAAATGAAGTGATCTTACTAGAGCAGCAGAAAAGTATCAGAGCTTGGGAACAGCCTAGAAACATCCCAGGGTTCATTCTCAGTGCTATCCCATTCTGACATTTCCTGAATTATCTAAATATTTATGTAAGTGTTTCTTCTGAGATTCAGCATGTTCCAAGAAAACACTCCTGGAAATGGATAGATTTTCAGCAAAATGACAGGCATTTTGAGGATGCACACTGATTGATGCACTTGCCTACAAAAATGTAGAGCAGGACATGGTAAAAGATAGTGGGAGGCTGGATTTTTGTCTCTCATGTTTGACTCCTGCTATGTGGTCATTATCCCAAGACATTTCAGATAAATATGAAATAGACATCAAGAAGGTCTTTTGGTAAAGAGAAAATTGTGCACAATTCCTTTTATGTATGACAAGGATACATTGCTGTTATTCTCCTTCCGTATCTCACCTCCCTTCTACTGCTCATGGTGATGCCTCCTCTTTGCACAATAGCTAGATATGTGTAACTGAGTCACCAGAAATTCATGCCCAAGTAGGTCATGAGGAAGAAACTGGTCCACCTGAAGCCAAAACACAGCAATGGAAAAGAGTCACATGAATCCCTGTGGCCATCACTGAGGAAAATGAACCCCAGCTGTCCCGTCATGCTCTCCATTTCTGAAAGGTCCCTCAATTTTGTCAGCTCTCACACTGACTATGATGTGATTTTGAACAACTTTCCACTAAAAAGAGTGTGAGATATTTGGCAGGAGGAATTTAGAAGTGCTCTGTAAATCAGGCCCAGTTGCTGCTCTGAGAGTTTTCATGGATCTCAGGAGTGACACGCTTGAAATCTAGACACAAGTTTTGCAATCTTAGAGATCAGTGCAGAGGGACTAACAGCTACATAGTGGCCCACTTATAAGAATATGTAAATACCTAAATTAAGTCTGTTCAAAGACTTGAAATAATGCCATCAATAATGAGACTTCTAAATATTACTGAAAAAGGCTAATAATTTGATATTATAAAGCAATTTAAGGGTAAAATTGAAAACAAGTAATTTATTGAAAAAGGCGCATAACTCTTTTCCACGTGTATAGGACTCTTCAGTAGAAAAACGCTTTTGCAATTCATTACCCACATTTTGCTAGGCCATATTCATATTCACAAACAAAAGGGTTGTGGTAGCCACGGCTGCAGATTTGACTGTCTTACACCACACTCACTGCATTCTGCCTGCAAAAGATTCCTTGCTTTTAATGGAACAGAAAACAAACCTTGAAAAAAATATTATCTATCATCCATTGTGCACAGCAATGGGAGACTGGGAACACTCGAGTAACATGGTGCTATGAAATGAGTTGAAGAACTTGCAGGGACAGTAGTAAATCAGATCTAATCAGCCCCTTCAGTGACCAAGCCAGTGAAGAGATTTTGCAACAGATTCTCTACTGTTTCTGGATTAAACATGGTGCTGGCAAATCCAAGCTGGCTTTTCATGAAAGTATACAAATTGCTTCCAGAGATAAAATGGCTCTGGAAACAGTATATCCAGGAGGTACCTGAGCCCATAAACCATGTCAGTTCTGCAGCTGGCTCTGTACAGGGCCAGCTCTGTCTCCATGATTAATTAAATAATAGCACAAATATTCTGACCATTTGTAATCAAGAGCTGCCTGTACATGAATCACAAAGATATTTTATATCTACTCATTAAAATTACAACAACCAATGGCACACCAGGGTATTTAGTCTCGGATGTGCGACAAGCAGGTGCTGGTTTAGCTGGTGGTCTGAGGTGTCCCAGTAGCCTGAGGCAGTGGGAGACACACTCTTGGCCAGTGCACTACAGGTCCAAATCTGCCTGACTGCCTCATGGAGGCTGCTGGTCCTCTCACCTTGGTGTGACACGTTGTTTCCCCAGAGCTATCACAGCCTGGCAGCGTAAACTTTAGGCAGAGTCTAACCATAAATCTAAGAACATTGCAAGACTTTGCTTTGATATTAAGAGTCATTTATCTTTGGGAAGTGAAATATGTGTGCAATTACTACGAAACAGGATAAAATCCATTTCAGTTATTTGACATCACCACTGAGCCTCATAAAAGAAAGTGAAGATGTCAATTAATTGTATTTCCATGAAAAAGACAATATCAATAGCGTTTCCGTATCTTGCAGGTGGTTCCATAGAAAGAACCTAACTATTTTTTCAATTTGCTAACAGCATTAATGGTATCACAAGGCTGTACAACCCAATGTATGTAGACATCTGTAAATGTACCAGTCAACTAGAAAGTGTAATTAAGGAAGTGAAAGGAATATACTCACCAGGCTTTACAAGGCTTGTCTTTGTCTCCTTCTTATATCGAGCCAGCTGCGTATTCCCTTCACTCATTGACCCTGGACTGAATTTCTTCCTGGAGAAGTCTCCATCGCTAACAGTGCAAAAACTGATTGGACTGTTTCCAGCATCAGGAGGAGTCTTAACTGGAGATACTGACTGGCTACTAGGACAGCCAGTGTCATCTGAAAAGGAAAAACATCAACACTTCTCACTAATAAGTACATTAAAGATAGCAGAATAAAAGAAAGAGTGTTTGAACTACAGCTCTTTACAACCTCTGAAACCTGGTGAGAAGCTACTGGTTTCACCAATTTTCTGAAGAAGTCTTGAAAATCCTATGGCAGATAAAAAGGGCAAGTACTTGTTTTGCTAAGTGTGACAAAATACAAAATCAGGAGCTACAAAATGAAAATTCTTATCTAAGATTAATTCCTTTAGCTAAGTTAAGGGAACATTACAGCACGAAGATACACGTGAGAAATAAAAATGCATTGTGCAGTGCACACTGGATGCAGGGCAAGTGTGGGAGAATGGTCTTATGAAGAATGGAAAAAACAGCCTGGAACAGTTTGTTGAGGCCTGGAGATGAAGAGGAAGACAATCAAGTTGTGAGCTATCCGAGCACGAAAGAAATACATATACCTGGACACTGTTTTAATGACTGCCAGTGTTATTACATGTTCTCTCAGTTTTGTATGTTCGTTGTTATATACATATGCACATATATTACATTGTTCAGAATAGTTCCCCAGTTCTCCCTCATGTTCGCCCTGTTTTCCCAATGGTTGAGATCTGCCACAGCGCAGTCTCACCATATATGGTTATCTCCTCCCTAGTTTTCCCTATACGGTTGGTGCTCTTCCTTCTTTTACCATACATGTGAGAGGATTTGCATGCTCCTCCCAATCTCCACACAAGTTCTGGAACCTTCCTGCAGCCCGCTATATAAGCCTGAGTCTCATTGGAATAAGTGGCCATTCCGCCTTGCCCCTTATCAGTGTGCTGCGTCCCCTTTTACCCTTCAATGCTGTGTTAGGCAAGCATGGGCCACATGCTCTCCTTCAAGAAATGTTCCCATATCTGAACAACAAGAGAAAAACCTACAGCCCATATGCACAAATTAAGGAATTTTATTTAACTGGAATTAATCAGTTACTCAAAATCGTCTTTCCCTTAGAAGCAATAGTGATCACAGAACTCTTCCAGTTTTGACAAGTGGCTGTGAGGTACCTAGTTCTGAAGGGAGTAGGCTATACAGAGGATGCTTTTGTTTAAAGCTGCGTTCATGTGAGGGCACAGCAGCACTCCAGGGCATCAGCAGCCACCTAGGGAACAGACCCAGGGCCCTGATACAAACACTCCAGCTCTTAACAACTGAGTGCAAAGTAAGAAAGCTGATTCTGAATGAAATCCACACATCAAACCTCTGTTTCATCTAATCACATCCCCTGTAATCTGGAGTAATTGCAGTTGCCCTAAAAGTCACGATTGTTTGAGTGAGGCACAACAAAACCAAACATAATACTCTGACTCTTCTGGAGAAATGTAATTGCTCTTCCCCAGAACAAAATGAAAGCTGCCATGTAAATTATGCAATTGCACTCTTCTCCTGGTGCATTATCTTTACCTAACATGAAACTCAAAGAAGAACCTGCAACTGAGCCAAATAATTTGCATGACCATATTGAATTTACCACTTCCACCCTGCTCATAATTTAGGTCAAGGCTCACCTTGCACTGAGTTTTGTATGGGCAGATTGATTTAAAATTCAGTGTATGACTGGGCATTTATGAGGCAGAAGGGACACCTCCTATGTATCTAACACCTCCCTGTCCACTTCCCCTTAACTATTGCTCCCTCAATACAGTAGAAAATCCTCATCCTTTCATGTGATCCAGTTTTCCTTCATGACTGGCCAGTTTTTCTAACCCCACCTTTCTGTTCCCAATGTTCTGCTTCTCATTTCTCCATGTCCTGCCTCCAGTCCTGAGCAAAGCACCCACAAGTGCTGACCCTCCAAAGCAAGCCATATGCATAGTCCGTAGGAGCAGCCAGCACCCTGAGGTGTTGCATCCCAGCTGTCTGTCAAATGCCAGGCATGATGCCAAGCCATGGGGCAACTCAGCCTAGTGCCATAACCACCTCCCAAGGCACAAAGGGCAGTAACAGTGCAAAGCACTTAATCCAGCTTAATCACACTTAATTGTTTCAAATTATCACAATTAAACCAACAAGCATCTCCTTTTGCCATCTTGCTGCTATCTTCCGAAACTCAGAATTAGTCAAGAGTAAAAAAACAGGAAAAGAGAAGACCAATAACAAGGTTTTCCTTATTATTTCCAGTAATAAGGTCCCCACATTCATCCTGACTAAAGCAGGATTCCTGCCCACATGATTTTAGTTTACTTTTTATCTTTTCCATTCCCCTCAACATCACAATGTAACTCAACACAGGGAAGAGAGAAGGCAGCAGATTTCCTCACAGATCAGCACCTATTTCTTTCTCTCCAAAGTTCAGAGTCTCTTCTGCAGGCTGAGCAAATGCTACCTACCAGGCAGTAGATCAGCACCATGGAGTGAGCTTCTGAATTCAATTTAACAGCTCCTTTAGCTACATCCAAAGCACCCTCTCTTTGTAAGCACACAAACATTTGTAATCAAATATATACAGAAATAAGTGAAGGTTCGTGCAGTTTGTTTTTAATCATGACATTTCCACTTACATGTTTCTGTATTATTTTCCAAAATTTGTGTTAAAACAATAACAACAAAACAAACAAACCAAAAAACTCTTCAAGAAACTGCTTTATCTCTCCACCAATAAAGTTATGGTGATACCTGCACAGGTTCTGCAGACCTCACAGATGCATTTTATATGGGAGACTTTATATACGAGTAACTCCCAAAGCTCTAGAGATGCTACCTAGAAGAACCATAGGAGCAATGAAATAAACAACAGTGTTAAGAACTGGGACATTAAAAAAGCCAAATGTGTAAAACTAACTGAATTAAAGAGATAAGGTAGCTAAAGAATGCATATGAAAATCATTTTATTTACCACTCTCCAACATTACCTCTGATATCACACTGGTGGCACCATACTGTCAGATCATGTCATATCTACATATCCTGGTTTTACCCTTAAGAATTTCAGCTCTCATTTCAATGGGGCATTTTTTAAATGAACAAATGAGCCTGGTACAACGAAGAATAGTTCTTCTCTACTCATATCCCTTGTGACCTTTAGATACACCAATAACCAGGTGAGCACTCCCACTCCAGCTGCACTAAATGAATGATTTTATTGTACTCCCTCTCCTCTGATCACTTGTTATCTTTTATGTAATGTACAACTTCTACTCTTTCTACCTCATATTAGCCAGAAACATGAACAAAATTTTAAATTTTCCCAAAGTAGGGCAAACTGCAGAGAAACATTTTTCCGCATCAGCATTCAGAATAATCAAAATGCTTACTACCACAGAAAGGAAGAACTGCCTACAAAATACTGGTTATCATCACCAAAGGCAAGCAAAGCTCTGCTGAACACTGGGGGCATCCACCACCCACCTGACCCACAACTCATCATCCTGGCACAAGGAAAAAGTCCTGGTGAACACTGAAGTGCTCTGCAGCTGCTCAGTGCCAGCCAAATTGCCTGCATCTAACTTCATGCTTCCCTGCTACTGAAGCCTTAAGAGGTATTTATTTGTATTTAACACTGTAGATGAACTCCCCACAGGAGAGCAACAGACTTGCCTGTGGACCTTGACAGCACATCAAGCTGATTCTCCCTACATCTGGCAGAGAGCCTGCCCACCTGCCCTGCTCACTGCCACAGGGAGCAGCTCTGCTCCTCGTCTGCATGTACAACGATGCAACCGTGGCACTGTGGGTTCAGTATTTCCAGCAGACCTGTAGGTTCCTCTAAAATCCTGCTGCAACTCTGACAGGAGGTGAAGACCTGCACCTCCCCAGAAGAGGACCAAGATAAGGAATCTCTCTCCAAAAACAGGGCAACAGGAGCAGATGAGCCCACGACAGGATTCACTTTGTGCTGAAGATATGATGTATGTGTAATTTTCAGCAAGGTCAGTTAAGGATTCAGTCCTGTAACATGGCAGGAGTTTTGCCCCAGTATGGATTTCAGGTCCAGACTTCTCAGGAATACAGGCAGACCTGATTTACCTTCTCAGGCACATAAGCATCAGGAATACCAAAGAGAGAAAGCCAGCAAATAGTGCTGTGAAAGCCTGTAGTTCTGATCTTGCCTGAATTATTTACTCGCAGAAGAAGGAAAGTCACATAAATTTATAACATACGACTTTCATTGCTTTCTTTCATGGTGTCTTTTTTCACAGTGACCTCCTAAGAGCGTTCTGGGAGTAGGCTTTTCCTTTGAACCTCAGCTGGATTTCATCACTGAAATTCTGTGTCCAAGCCCTTTCCCAGATCAGACACGCCTACCAAATTTCAAAACCAAGCATGGAACAGTATCTCCTCACACAAACAATTAGGAAAGTTGCCCAGAACACTCTAACATTTGCATGCACTGACTAACTTTTAAATACTAAAGTCAAAAGATAAACACCAGAGTTAACAATACTCTTAACAACTGACAAAAATACTGTTCTTGTAGACTGTTAGGCTGTATGTTCTGATGTGATGATTTTCTCTGATTTTCCGGGCACAGAGACTTCAGAAAGTTTACTGGAATATGCCTTAGAACATTCTTTAGAAAAATAATTGCCTTTTTCTAAAGGCTTCAAGAAGCACTGAATATACAAGCTCCTTATATAACACGTCCAAATAATTAATGATGCTCTCACTGAGGAAGCACTCACTTCTTTCTACTTTCACTCCTAGCTGCCAGATCTACTTAGGCGCTCCTGTGAGACTGAACTGCCCAGTTCCTACCTGATTCCTATTCCACTCTCCAACTTTCATCTCCTCCTAAGGTTCCCTTGACCAATGTTAAGGCTGTACATATCCTGAATTTCCATCAAGAAATGTGGTTTCCAGAATTAAACATGTGCCTCTAATGAAATTTTAAATGTTCAGTGTACCAAGACAAAAAAAAATTACCTGGCAGTTCCCTTTCCATTCACACCAGGATCTGTTAGACTGGGTAGACACAGCTCTGCCATGATGGTGTACTGGCCTTTAGCAGTGAGGGTACCACCAAGGATATTTCCAGACTTTTCAGGGTAATCTCACAGAATGCTTGTCCACCTCACAGTTTTTTACCCCCTACAAATTGGTTTGGTCTTCTTTTCATGACTGCTCTTGTAGCACAGGGGTGTTTTATGCAATAACGAAAGTTGCTGACAGACACTGAAGGTTCCACCTGTAAGGCTCCTTCTGTATTAAACAGAGAGAAAGGGAGTCCTCTGGAGAGTGAGTCACAGCAACAGCCTAATTCAGGCCAAGTCATCCCAGTACTCTGAGTCACTGCCTGGAGGATCTCGCCTCTCTCCATGGACTAGCACAGCCACTGCCCTGACTGGGCAGCTGAACCAGTGCGGTGTAAGGGCTCGCTGCCCAGGCAGAAAACACTGCTAATGGAAGGTTTGCAATGTCATTCTGGAACAACTGGGAAACACTGTAAAAGCAGCAGATGAAATATACTAGTATAAAATTAGTAGTACACACAGAAGGCCAGAGGTAAGAGCATATTCACATCCACACCGTGAGGGTCTCAACAGGTGTAAATCCAGCCTCACCACAACACAGAACTGCCCTTTGGAGGCACCCTTACGTGCCCAGCAACCAGCACAGCTTAAGGTCAGAAGTGTGACTATTCTCCTCAGCTCCTGATTGTACTAAAACTTTTCATTTTCACTGAAGCCATTCCAATAGATGATTTTATGTACTCTATGGTTTGTCACTTACAAAATCACTGTTGAAAAAATATTCAAGAACATCAATAAAAGTAGAACACTAAAAATGCTACTAGATTTGGTCCTTCTGATCAATTATAAATTCATTTTTAAGACCTGCTTAGCTTGGGATCTAAGAAAATTTCTCAGAATATCATGTGCTTTGTGAGGCAAGTGTCTCACAAGAAGTCAAACACACTAAAGCAGAGTAGAAGGGCAACCAAACCTCTATCCCTGTCAGGAAGGGAAAGGAGGCCTACTTATACAAAATCCTACTAAGTAAATTAATTCCATATTTAATCTCAGTGTCTCTGCAGGCAGAACTCGAATTAACTGTGCTCCATTTTGCTTGTGAACAAAGGCAGGCTAGCAGTCCCACCACTCCCTGAGGTCACCTACAGAGGCTGTGCAAACTCTTGTCCTTGAAGGGTTTTGAGTATCAGACAAAACCACAGCTGCTGGGACTTAGGGCTGGAAACAGTCTGGCTTCAAAAAGGAGGCTGCATGAAATCATGTCCAGAGGTCCCTTACAACCTACATGCTTTTTTGTTACATTTGTTAGATATTCCACTCTGTTATTCCCAGTCCTTCTTTCAAGCTGGAACTACTGATTTTAATGTTCTGGTCATAAAATCTAACCCAGTAGTCCAGTAAGTAAAACCAAGACTAAACATGTTTGACTTCTGATGCTTGCTGAGGTTCCTCTCATTAATATACAGACAGCTTTTACATCTGTTACTCACCAGCCCCTTTGACCTTGCTTCTGTCACATCCACAGGTTGACCACTAATGGTCACTGATGAAAATTTAGTATAATAATAAGAGCTGCTCACTGAATTTGGTAAGTAGTCCTCTCTGCCAGTCAGTATGTCTGTCAGTATGGCAGCAATGCTGACAAGCTAAGATTATGTATTAGAGTGGAGACAAAAGTGAAAAAAGATGGACTGACTTGCTCCTACAGCTTGGGCATCTTTTACAACGCAGGATTTCCCACAAACATGTCCTTAAAGGTAGCCAGTCTTGACATGTGATTGTACAATAGCTAAGTCATACTGAAGTAGCAAATTTTAATTTTGACTTTGGCAGTAAGTGTTTCTTCTATTTGAACATTGTACTAACAGGCAGGACTGATGAGACTTCTATGAAACCATCTGAGGAAAAAGGACTATGTAATTGTGGCTTACTGACTTTGTCATTACATTTATAGCCCCACTAATGGTATTAGCATTATGGAACAGAAGCATAAGGGCTTAGCAGTAAAAATATCAATAAAAATAGTACTGTTACTAGGAGAGTGCTGTGGTCAGGAATAGCACAGCTCCTTGAGTTTTGACAGCCAGTCGCAGATAACATTTGGACAAGGGGTTTAAGATGATAAAGGACTGAATCTATTAAAAAAAATTACAGAAAGGTTTTAACTAAAGGTAAGGCCAGGAAAGGGTCTGAAAAAGAGACAAAGAAGAGTATTTTCTGTTTGGTATGGGTTTTTAAAAGCACTTTAGTAGACCTCACTAACCTTTCCTGAGGATAACTGCTGGAAGCGGAACCGCTGCTGCTACCTCATGTGGGAGAGCATTGACTACATCCAGTATAAGAAATATCACCCATTCAGTACTAAGATTATGTGAAATATATGCATATATATAGATGGGTTTCTGTGTGTGTGTTTTTATGTGTCTTATTCCATTATGCAGCAAAGGAAGAAATGATAAATATTTTTTCCCAATTTCTAAGGTGCCATTTTTGGAATAAAAATTTTTAATAGACCACATAAAAATTTGTACCCATTGCTCAAATGGTGCAACATATTATACTCCTCATTTAGCTCTGACTCCACAGCTGGCAGCATGTGACCCTCACAGCTTTAACATCACCTCATAAGGTTGCACTGTTTACCTTCGAATGGAAGAAAGCCACATATATTCTATTAATTGTTGGTTTATGCATTTTTTTTTTAACTGTCTTCAAGCCAAGACTGGCACTCAGCATCACCATAGAACCCACTCATCGTAATTGGTGATACATACACCTCAAAGCACTTCCAAAATTTCATGGATATATATTAACCTTATAAATGTAGGGTCAAAATATGTCACGTTGAATTTCTCTTAAAACATCAAGATTCTCTTTTAACACAAAATAGATCAAAGACTTCTGAAGAAAGTTTAATTCCTCCTACAAGTAGTGATTTTCTTCAATATGCATGACAATATTCAACTCAATAGAAAGCTGCATGAAAAGCACTGTAAAAAAAGGATTAGATTGTGCATTTGTGGTGAAGAAAATACACAATATTATTTAGAATTCAGCCTGTAGTACACAGCAAGCTACAACAAACATGGCAGTAGAAAGGGCGAGGTGTAGTAGAAAGGGTGACTGTTCTCAGGACACCAACCAAATGTGCCAGGAAGTGTTCTACTGACCTCAGGAGGCTCTAGGTCAGGTTTTAAAGGTTCACAGTACTGTCAGATACATAAAAAGGTGATAAAAAACATTCAAAAGGTCAAATATTTTGGCTTCCAGATGTTGTTGTGTGGCAAGAGGAACAAAAGGATTATTACTTAGTAAGAGGGAATAAATAGTGAAGTTGAAAGGGAAGCAGGGACAGGCCAAAAACTAAGGAACAAGCAGGCTTTGCTCTTTAGTACCTAGGCACTTTTCTCATTTCCATGTTTGGAACGGATCTCTGTGCCACGGAAACAGAACTGGCAGCTCACAATATGAAGCAATAATAAATTATTTGCATGTAAGTCGATCCAGCAGGAAATTCTCTAGGGAAGCAGCAGTGAGAAAAGGAAGCAAGTCACTAGTATCACCCTCATGCAAAATGCCCATATGTGCATTTTTGAAAGCAGACTTTGTTTTAACAATTTTGAAAATTAATATCACGGGGATCACTGAGCTGCCTTACAGAGTGCAACAAACAAATGCACAGCAGCAGATCTCCACTTCAGAAGTCTGAAAAAAAAGCAAAAAGACTGTGGAAAAGCACAGCATGAAGGACTGCAGGAAAGAGAAGTTAACCTTCACTATCACATACTTGAGAACATGTCTCCTTGAATCAGTAGCTCAGACTAAAAACCAAAGGAACTATTTAAACAAAATACTTTCTTTTATAACAAGGAAAAAGCAAAATGGGAGAGCTCAGTATTTCTATAATAATATATAAATATACACACACAAATAATAGGAAAATATATTTTCTGTAATTGACATTAACTCTCTGGCCTCAATATGTTGACTTGTTAAAATAGTAAAAAATTGTTGTCCTGTATCTATTTCTGTTCACGAATATATATTGAAGTACACACACTTCAATAGTGTAGCCTCCAAGGCTAGCTGGTTTACAATATAACCTATTTCAGTGGTCTAGCAAAGAAATGATTTATTGGAGTGCAAGAAGGGACAATTTTTTCTTCAGTAACACATATAAAACCCTCTTCTTCTTGCCTGTGTCTACCAGTGTGGGTTGCACATTCACATGGATTTCAATAAGCCTATCTAAAGCCTACATGCTCTTTTTGACACACACACTGTGAACTCAGCCCCAGCATTGATCAATATAGCAGGGCCAATGGGCAAATTATCTCTGAGTTTGAGGGGCCTGCGCCCAGGAGGAAGTGAGCAGGGAATGGCGACACCAAGATTCCTGCTGCAGCACCCACACCCCCAGGCTTACAGTGCAGCTGCTGTACAGGTGCACATTTATTGTGCCACACATGCAAAGGACAAGATTTAAAAAAAAAATGCTTACACTAGAAAAGAAGGAGTTAGGAAATGAGGATGGAACTTGAATAAGCATTGAACTAGATCTTGGAATTTTAATGACAAAGCAAATACTGGTTTTCAATAGCCTGTAGAAATACTCAGTCTAGGTAAAAAGCTGATTTACAGGTAAGCCCAAGAAAAGAGGAACTGTTTGCTATAGGCATAAACCAAGTCCTCTGGCTTGGTTTTGCTGAACCAATTATTAAATACACAAGGGCTTCCTGGAAGCTGCATCTTGGTTACAAAAAGCTTCACTGCACGACCTGCAGAAATTCAGGCAGATGGCTTCCGGAAAAAGGCTGAAGGAGAGCTTGAGCATTTTTATAAAGGTAGTATGTAACAAGCCTTGTTCATAAAGAGAAATTTAAAAGCTGAGCTATTCAAAAACTGAAAGTAGGAAAAAAGTATATCCCAAACTAAATTCCTTTTAAAAAGAAAAGCTAAACACACCTCCTGACCTTATCATGTCCAGGCTGACTTTGAACCAATATGCAACTGGTTTGGTATCAAAAGGACATGTACACCAAAATCAAGGATAATGCCCCACCCAATGCATTGTATTTCTTACAAGGCAAACACTGTAACTGGAAGGACCAAAGGCCCAGCAGCTGCTCTGCCATGGATCCATCAGCAGATGGCTTGTCTGAGATGCCTTAAATCGTGTTCTCTGACAGACTGAAAAGGTAAGTTCACGCAGCCACTTTGAAGCCAAGTTCAACTTATGAGAAAAACACGTGTGACACGGGCAAATTCTCAGTAGCAGCTGAGCCAGACAGAGCTGCGGGGAGGGTGTTTCTTCATCATTTGACATCATACGAGTTCTGTGGCTGACATCCAAGCCAAAGGAGAGAAGTGCTCCCATATCAAGTGGCCACCAGGACCCCAGATGCTCTAAGATTTTAAGGATTGTGCATGGTGAATACTGATACAAAGGCTCAGCTTGCCTACACAGCATCCAGACAGTGTCCATGTTCACTTGGCAGAAACAAAGAATATTAAAAACACATTTCATCAGGAATATCACTGATAAGACTAACAGTCTCACCGTGTCTCATGTGGACTTACAAAGCAAAACTGACATAAAGTCAACTGCAAATAATTGACCAACATGGTCAAGTGAGTCTCTGACCCAGTGGAACAAGACAAAGAGGGAGCTGATCATGCAAATTTAAAACCTATCACAGCCAGAACTAACAACTTCTTCAAAAGAAACTAAGCATTACAAAAACTGTCTCTTTTCTGTTGCCAAGAGGTATTTTTTGCTGTTGCCACCATGCTTGCAGCACTGCCATGGTTCCCAAAACCAACATTAGTAATATCTAGAGGATCCTGCCACTCTCATTTAGAAAGAAAAACCTTCAAGCCTTCACTATGCATTGGGCCAATGTAAGCACACAGGGAAAATGGACAACGCCAGAAGCTCTAGGGACTCAAGCAGAAAATACACATTTAATAGATGAGGGGAAAAAAGTATTTCTGCAAGTGTAAAAAATAATCTACTGATCATAATTACTCAGTGTCCATAACAATGGAAGAAATGTAGAGAACAACTTGACAAGAGAAGGGTAGAGAGGAAAGGAATTATTCCAGGGATCAATTAATATTATCTGCTCCTTATCGAGAACATTTTGGAGTTTAATGCTCCAAAGAAACTACAAAAAAGTCATGTACCCAAATGTACATGAACTTTTCCATACTGCTACATTATTGTTCATATCATTCATTTGCTCATATCTTCCAAATGTACTACTTGATAATTTTAAATACGCTTTCTGCACATGCCACTTCGCAAACAAGATGAAATGCCAGGAGAGGCAGGTCAGAGGCTGCTGCTGCTCCACTCACCTCTCCATGCAGCTCTTCACCATTCCCTCCCCAGCAACTGGAACCAGCAGCCACCTACTGCTGCTGGGAAATTTCAATCTAAATTAGAAATACTATGATAAAAAAGGATCATAAGCAGAAGGAAGCAAAGAGATGTCAGAGAATGAGGAAATCAAGTCAGTGACCGTTGTCATACCTGCATCACAGTGAAAAATCCATCAAACCTAGCAACAACTAAAGCAGGTTCTGGGATGGAGGACAGTGCCTTGGCCGATTCTTGGCTGCGTAAGATTTGGAGACTCACAGCAGTCAGACTAGGTAGTCTGTACATGTGTAGGTGCTGCAGGTAGCTTTAGAAGCACAAAGCTATCAGCATGGGGAAAAAATTCAAACTAAATCAATGCAGCATTCATGAAATAATAAAAGTTGAATAAAAGAAAGAAAAAGATGAGCAGTTGTGCTTAAGACACAGGTTAAGAGACCAGCACTGCACTCTCTGTGAAGGGTGCCTCAAAACTGTAAGCCGTGAGATCAGACACACCCAGAATAAATACAGTGTGCTGTTGGGACTCAAGACGGCCTGTGTGGTGCAGTGGGACAGAAAGGGTATATGATTCTGGCAGCTACATGTTGAGTAGATCTGAAGAACATGGTACAAACCCAAAAAATGAAAAAAAAAATGTCACTAATCAAGATGAAAGGCTTGTCAACACACACGGGAAAAAATCTGGCTGAAAAGCAGCCATTTGGGAGAGATCATAAAAATAATGTATTTCTAGAAAGCTTCAAAAGATTTTATTTCATTGGAACAGGCAAATGGGCTTTTCAAGCAGGTAAAGTGGAGGGATTAAAAAAGCATGGGAAAAAGACTCCAGCATTCTTACAACCCTATGATGTTTGTTTAATGAACTGCATTGTTGATTAAACAATAACCAAATAGATCATTCCACTCAGTCTGAGTTGCAAAATTTGGCAAAGCTAGACTCAAACATGGATATTGTGTTTCTCACCTAGGAAAACTTGTACACTGTGTTCAACATGCTGTTTTTTGTTAAAGGAATTAATAATAATCTGATCCACTGTAGTGAAGACCAAGATAAATATGAGCATTTCGGTCTGTTCCCAGGAAAATCTCTGGTAACCGAGATACTTTTTGAATAAAAAAAAAAAAAAAAAAAAAAAAGGTTAGGAACTTGCTCTGATATATATTACAAAATTAGTTGTTACAATTCAGATTTTTAGTTGGAGAATCACAGAATCATAGAAAGATTCAGATTGTAAAGATCTCTAAGGTCATCAGGTCCAACCATAAACCTGGCACTTCCAAGTCCATCACTAAAAATGTTATGCTCTCCAAAATACTCACTATTGAAAACAAATTTTGGGATACAAAAATACCTTTATAGAGTCCAAGGTGTTCATGATGTGTCCCTCAATTTTGTTATCCATGTGCATAATGTCATACATAGTGAAGAGTTTTGCTGAATTAAAATTACTCACCACTAGTAGGCATCTGAGTCTTTCACTGCTGGTTGAGGCACTTAAATTGTGCTAAACTCTACACAAGGCAAATATTTAACATTAAAAAAATGGGGTTTAAGTTGTGTCTCACATAACGGGATATGCTTATTTTGACGAGCAAATGACACTTTTGTGGTCTACAGCTTCAGAGTAGTAATTTACTTCTGAACTATCACCCAGCCATTGGCCTCTCTGTGGAGAAGCCATCATTCCCAACTCACGTCTGGCGACACACTGATCAGGAGAAGCCTGAATTCCAAAATAAACAAAACTCAATTCAGTATGACAGTGAAAACTTCAACATCTTCTCTTCTGATTCATGGAGATCATCGTCTCTACACCAAAAGGAGCTGCAGTCTGATAGCCTTAATATTAACTCCCCTGTTTTACAGACTCTTGACTTAAAGGCTTTTCGAAATGCCTCAAACCCACGCTGCAGATTTTAAGGCACATCTTTCTCTTTAAAGCAACTCTTTTGCCGCAATAAAACCGTCAACTTTTTTAGCAGCGGAGAGCAGAACTCGAAATGGAAACATCTGGTGTCGTTTACGGACACGTATTAAAAGAACAGATACTAGATTTCCCTGGAAAAATCAATGGTCGCCCCTCTTCCTCTGGGGAGCGGGTTGCGCATCAGGGCTCGATCGGAGCCCGGCACGCAGACCGCGGCAGCGGGGCTGGGGCGGGGGCGCGGCGTGTGCCCCGCACACCCGGGCTCGGGGTCCCTCTCTGCCGTACCTGAGCAGAAGCTGTTGCTGCTGATGGTCCTGCCGGACCGCCCGGAGGAACTGGGAGGGTTAAATTCCCGGCTTTCCTCTTCCGAAAAGGGCGATTCGGAAGCTGGGGATACCTTCTGCTGCGGCCGGAGGACCAGGCGGGGGATGCGGCTGCGGGACACCTCCTTTTCCAGCTGCGCCTTCTGCTCCTGCTGGGGAAAGGACACCCCGCCGTCAGGGGCCTCTCGGATGTGCCCTCCTCCTTCCATCATCGAGGCAGGGGCAGGCGAATCCCGGCCCCCACCCCCCCGCCCCCCCAGGGCGGGGGCAAGACGAGCCTTGCCTGCCCCTGGCTCTCCGGGCTCCCCGCGGCCCGTCCCCCCGGCGGCGCTCACCTTGCCGCTCTCCCGCAGGGGCCCCATCGCTGCTCAGTCGCGGCGCCGCCGGGCACGGGCACCTGGCATGGGCGAGAGGGATGCGCTGAGCGGGCTCTGCCGGCGCTGCCGCTGCCGCTGCGGCGCTGGGGGTGGCGGCGCCCGGCCCGGCCCCGCCGCTCCCCGCCCCGACACGTGGTGCGCCCGCCGCAGCGCCCGCCGCGCCCCGGGCAGGTGCGGGAGCCGGGATGCGGGATGCGGGATGCGGGATGCGGGGTGCGGGGTGCGGGATGCGCGATCCCCGCCCGGGCGGCAGCCGCAGCCCCCGGGCCCGCAGCACAGCCCGCTGCCCGCCGGGCTCTGTCCGAAAGGAGCGTGAACATGCAGAGACAAGGGCAGGCCGAGGGCGGTCTGTGTGTGCGGTGTTAAGGTACCAAGGCAGATGCGTAACGGAGGGCAGTAGATACCAGCACAAATTCGATGAATGTATAGCTATATAAGTAGCAAAAGGCGTTGTCAGATTTTCTCTTTCCCTTACTCATAGAATCATAGAATGCTGGAGGGGTTGAAGGGAACCTTAAAGCTAATCTGGTGCCAACCTCCCTCCTGCTAGACCAGATTGCTCAAGACCTGGACTTGAACGCTGCCAGAGTTAAGGCATCCACAACCTCTCCGGGCAACCTGTTCCAGTGTCTCACCACCCTCCCAGTAAAGAATTTCTTCCTATTATTATTCAATAACAGCTGTTTATAGAACATATATAGAGATAAAAACTTTCTTGATTCTCAGACGTAAAAACATACTTGATTCTCAGATAATGCATTGCATAGTATTTTTAATGTTAGTATTTACTCTCTTACCTTTCATTATGGCAGTTGTTCACCCTCCTATTGATTAATGCACATGTTGTAACCTTGTTCATCTGCTCCCCAGAGTGCATGCATTAACAGGGCTGCAATCTGGGCTATATGCATATGCACATGCACACAGTGGGTGAAAAGGACTGCTTTTGCATGAAAAAAAAGGATAAAATTCTCATTCTGAAGCTCATTTGAGGTTCCAGATAGATGTTTGCTCATAGGACTTATGAGTGGAAGCTGTACTTTCAGCAATTATATTTTTGGGCAAAGATTCCCTTTATATGCTTCCTACTGTCCTGGTTTCATCAGGGATAGAGTTAATTTTCCCATGGCATCTATAAAGGGCCCCAGTTCCTGTTGGGAGCTTCTGTTTGCCTTTTCGAGCATAAACATTAAATACTGTCTCAAAAATAATTAGGAGCAAATGTGCCTTTAATGTGTAGTGCTGAGAACATACCAGAAGTAACAGGAAAGGTGATGCTTTCATCTAGACCTCGAAGAGGAAAGAGGACACTGGTGAGTACTGACACACTGATTGTTGAATATCCAAAGAGTTATAATTACTAATTTATTAACCTGGCGTCAGAATTAGATCAGTTACTCATGTAGAGCTCCAAGCTGTGCTCTGCCAAAAATATGATACCATCCTCCCCTGGCAGCGTTAAGACATCTATAATTCAGAGAAGTGAGATAGTTGCAGCTCCAAAAAATGCTTAAAATTCCTGTATTAAAAATCCTGTGTGCTTATACAGTATATTTTAAGCACTGGAATCTACCTTCCTGAGGCAAAAAAAGGCAGGAAGAATTCTGGACGTTTCTCTACTGCCCCAGGACTGTTTCCATGGAAAATTGCAAATCACATATTTTAATCACACAAATTTGCTCTTCCGTTCAGTAGACATCAGGGCACCTGATGCTGTGGGCTTCTCCTGCGAGCCACCCATGGCACATGTGAGGTGGAAATTTCCCACGTAACTGTGCAAAGCTCTTGTACCAGTAGTAAGAGTGAGAAGAAGCTGTGCAGCAGCACTGCCATTGCCATAGTAACTCAGCTCCAGAGCTGCTGTTGCCGATTCAATTGTCAGAGCCTGTTTTATCTTTTTCCATTTCAAGCTCAAGTTTTTGCCATGCTAAGAAACAAGATACAAGAAGTGAAGTCTTCAGGCTGCCTCAGGATTCATAATGGGATGTAATTCCCTTTGATCTCCTCTCCTCTTGGCATAGAGACTTACAGCCTTATCATAAATCATCAAACAATCATTAACTTTGAAGCAAACTTTTTTTTTCCCTTACAGTCATGTATATCTAATAAATATTGAAACATTAAGTCATTTTTCAGCTTATTAAAATATTTTTGCTATGCAGTAGTTAATCATCAGTACTGGGAGGAACACATACTTGATATGAACACGTGATCTCACTCTTATTCCTCTCTTATGTCTTTTACAAGCCAGCAGCATCTCTGCAACACCTACAAAACCAATTTTCATAACCAGTGTGTAATTCTGAACAAATCTGTATTTGCTTTGGAAAGAAAAAATGTTATACATTTATAAGGGCTTCAGAAAGCCTACAGAACATAGTGTCTTCTTAGCCTTTTTCTTGTTTTACTCCCTCCTGAAATATAACAGCTCTCCAGGAAGCTGCAGAGGGCTGCAGATTCAGCAGAAGCGCCTGGACTGCAGGAGCTGCCAGGGGAAGCTGGGCACTATGCCAGGCCCTGGGGTTAGACCTTATGCTTTCCTGAAAGGGGAGCAAGGTATATGAAGCAGTTTTTATTCCAGGCTTTGCTACCAAGATCTTCACTCTGGTGGAGTGCTCTTCCTGAAAAAATTGCAAGGGAAAAAGGAAGGTGAATTATAGAGGATCGCAGAGTGTGTTTTGCTCTCATCTCTGCTCCTGTCTTGCTGCTGCCTCTGAATCTTCTCAGTGGGAGGGGGAATGGGATTCTAATGCAGCAGAGTTTTGCTGGCCAGCAGTTAGCTGTGTCTGTTAGCACAGTCACAAGGAACTCAAGTGCATTGCCACTTCCACATCTGAACTGCTGAGAGAAAAGCTTTCCCTAATGTTTTTGCAAAGCTTTCTTTGAAGGTTGGTTTTCTAGATTTATTTGTTCTGTCTGATAGCACATTGCTTTTAGACATCTGCAAATGCTGTTTCCCAGTTGTCTTTCTTGTAGTGTAGTAGTTTTGCTCTTGAGCTGTCAGAATAACAGCAGGAGAGCAGTACAGTAATGGTCTCAACATCCTAATTAATTCTCCAAATACCTCTGTTCAGAATTGGACACTTCAGAGGAACAAGCAAAAACCATAACATACTCAGGAGAGAATCACCTAGAGCTCAGCAGTAGGTACAGGGGTACCTTTGCACCATTCCACACAAGTGGTTTATTCATGCTCCAGCAGAGACCAAGTCTCAGTTGTGACCCGCTCTGTAGCACAGTCTTGTATATGTCTTTCTGATTCCATGAATTTCCCTTCTTTTCTGTGCAGTAGTTCAGCTTCAGCAAGAAGGCTTGCACTACTCACTTTTCTTTAGACCAGTCCTTGCACAGAGTGGAAGTAATGAGGACTTCTAGGAAATCAGAGGCTTCTCTGTAGTCCTCCCAGGTGGCAAAAGGATTGCAACATCTAGTTTTTGCTTTCTTTCTGTGTGTGTGATAATTAAAAGGGTGAATAAGGATACTTGCACTATGTGAATTCTTACTCAATACCTCATGCACCTTTGCAATTTTTGTGCTCTCATCATTTGGTAGTGTTGCATATATTTGCAAAATTTGACTTTGTGGGGAAGTGGCATACTTCCTGTTTATCACCTGGAGGATGCTGGTCCAAAACCAGGCTGGCTCATTGCTCAGACCAGGAGTTACAAGTTTTTGTAATATTTGAAAGCATTTGTGGGCATTTTGGGATGAAAACTAAAGAGACGTTTTGTGATCCTGGGCTCATTAGAGTTAGATGGCTTTCTTGCAAAGATATTTTGGAGAGTTTTGGTGACTAAATCTCTCTAAATTCACTTTCAGGTGGCTGAATTTTTCTTTTTTGTTTGGCACTGGGCTTTCACTGGTCAATACATTATATGCAGACAATACATTATACTGCTTTAGGACCATAGGCCGTGTTTTAGTTTTGAATCACATCACCCTCTGAGGTCAAAGGAATGCTGAATGAGGCAGAGGGCAGAGTTGGGCCTTGTAATCCCAATACTGCATGATTTCATTAATGCAGGCACATAGCTGATAATGCTTCTGTCTGTGACTTAAAGAGCATCTGTACTTTGCCAGCTGAGACTAGTTTGCTTATAGAATGTGTTGATCCTGTTTTTCTATTCAGATGGGTTGTATAATATCAGCAGATCTAACTCAAACGTTACACAAATGCTAGAAAGAAGACCAGCTGGAGCTAACCATTTTCATAGCAATAGTTTGTATTAGATGTCTTCAAAGAATTACCTGAAAAATTCTCTCATCATCTTTCAGAAATTCTGGAAAACCAGGGAAAGATGAGGAGACTATGAATGTCATTATAATATATAGAAAACAGAAAAAGGGAAGCATTGTTTCATGCTGGTCTTGGGCAAAATAATACAATTATTAATTTGGGACTCTGGCAACACAAATCAGAGATTAAAAATGTAACTAATAGCTATCAGGATATCTTTGTAGAAAACATATCTTGTAAAAAAGACTCATTGGAGCAAACTGTAACATTTTAAATCATACAGTCAAATTCAAAGAAAAACATCTGGGACAAATAATAAAACTCTGCCATCAGGATGGGAAACTGTTTTGGAAAGTAAATATGAGAAAAATACTTTGGACCCGTAGTAGCAAATATCTCAATATGAGTTCTTCGACCATGACTGTGGTTAAGGGAACTAATGCCAAAGAAGTGGAATATTTAGCTGAAATAGGGGAATGATCTTGCCTGTGCACACAGTGTAAGATGTCTGTGTGTTCACTGCTAGTGGGAAAGAGTTCAAGAGACGTTCTGCAAGATATTTATTTAATCTGACTTCTGATAAGAGTTGTGTGATCTGTTTCTAGTAGACAGATCTCTGTCAGTACTACTCAATGAAATGCAATCCAGAAAGCAAGCTAAAGCACTGCATGCTCTCAGATGTTTGTGTAACAGCCTATACATGTAGAAGGGACTTGAGCTGACTTGTCTGACTTCAGGCTTCTGAAGTTACTGTGTGAAGTTATGAGATACATAGAGGCAGAGTCATGACAAGCAGCCTCATCCATGCCTGTGCCCACACTGGAGGTGGAGGTGCAAGGAAGGATCTGTGGCCAGCAACTCCCTGCGTTTAAGTTTCTCTCCCTAGGAGTCCCAGAGGTCTGCCAAAACTCATGACTCAGCTCTGCATCCAAGCAGTTTGGGAAATATGTGAAATTTGGGTTAAAGTGCAGTTCTGGATCTGCTTTTAAAGTAGTGTAAACACATTAAAAAAGTCTGCCTAGAAACAATTGCTAAACTGCCTTACCGTAACAGGCACTCCCATCAAAGGCTGTTAGTTTGTAGATGTGCAGCCTAAGTGGTGCAGAAATACCCTGTGTATTATAGACTTCAGCTGTCCCTGAGCTGTAACAGAACAAAATCTGATATTTCTATATAGGTCCAATTTATCTAATTCATAAAATGGTTGTACATAGCAGGACACATTATTTTGATAATCTCTGAGAAGATTACTGCTTGATCCAGTGTCAAAGTTTAGGAACGGCCTTGTTACGATTCCTGAAATCCAACCATCTGAGCTCAATAATGGTGTCTTACTGCACCATATGGCTTTTTTATATAATATAAATTCTATACAGATTTGCAGTAGAGCATGGGATGTGGCTATGGTAAGGTCCTGAAAAAGATGATGGTGTGCAGCTATTTCTGCTAGAGAGCCTTGGTGTAATCTACAGCCTCAATTGGTTTAGGTTTTGATACGATATTTCTGAAACATGAGTACTCAAGAGAGACAGATTGTTCAGAGACAGGCATGTACATAATGACTCTTACCCAGTTTTGAAAGCTTTTTTGCTTTGGGGCAAGTGTTTACTTTTAATTTGGCTCAGTGGGTATCAGCCAAGCATCATTTAAAGCAGAGGATACGGGTGTAGTGAATCTGACAGACATTTTTCATATTAAGTCAGAATGAGTGAGAAAGTAAGTAGTGGTGGTATTCAGCAGTTAATTATTTCTGAATGCTGCATTTCCTAGGGTTATCAAGGAAATAATTTAAATATCTTGCTTTTTTTTTCCTTCAGTACCTTCTGTATGTTTACACAGTATATAGCACTTGCATCACAGAGTGCATATTAAAGGTGTTTGATTGAGAATCTGGACTGAAGTACCACTTGGAGAGGCATATTTGATATTTTTAGTTCTATCTGGAAACAAATGTCATTTGTGAAAGGAGTTTTATGACCTCAAAATGGGTGTCTGAGAAGTGTTTGTCCATTTAATTTACAGACCTAATTGGATTTTTCTGTTCTGACGAGTAAAAGATTTATTTCTGAGGTATTTTTATTCTATTCTTAGCATGCAGGTAGAGAAAGTCTGATTTCAAATGCTTTTCAGCGTGGGAAAGACAAGGGATGCAGTGAAACTTATATCAGAAAGTTTCCCAGGATCTGGAGCACACACTTGAAGAGGTCTTTAGGTGAGCTTGAAAGTGGCTGAAGACATTTAATACGATTAAGGGTATGAGCTGTCACTGACTTGGTTCTTAGGAGCTCTCCCGTTTGAATCAAAGTAATGCCTTGCCAATTGCCACATGCTTCTGGCAAAATGCAATGATTGGAACAAGTACAAATTTCATCAGTTTAGGGGAACACTCACACAGGAGTGAAAGGCAAAATGAGAGACCGTAATGGTGTAGAAGGAGATGACATTACAACATCCCCACAGGCTCCACTGTAGAGCCAGAAAGTGCTGCACGTGCTGAGGCCAAGTGAGATGTGATATAAGAGGTGACAATCAGTTCTAAGTCCCTGGGGGACAAACACAAGGTAACGGGGAAAGGATATCAAGGGTGCAGATGTGATCTGAGGCACTGCTGATCAAAACATGGCTTTACATGCTTCACATATAAAGCATGAATCCATCTAAACTGCAACTGGAATAGGAAAACCAGCATAAACGTACCTAATTGCCAGTGTCAATAGCTGTTCAACTTAAGGGAAGAGCTGAAACTGAATTAATAGAATGTTGCAATTTGAGCTCGGGATAACTGAATTGAATTTAACCATATTTCACAAATAGTATCAATGATTAATGGCCAAAGTCAAGGCTTTTTACCTCAGTCCTTTTAAATGACAAAAATATGAATAACACTTCCCACACACCCACACTAAGTAGATTTTAATGACTAAGAATCTTGCTGTTTTTTATCCTAATCTTCTTATTAAGTACTATATTAGTCTTTTGGAGGCTACTTTATTAATAAAATTTTGCATGGGTTTTCCAGTACTGAGGTCCTGTGTTGAACATGTAGAAATTTATATGTGGGTGGTCATATATAAATTAGTTCATGGAAACTTGGAGGAGCTCCAAAGAGGAACCAGAAACATGTTTTTAATTTATTCAAATGGTGTTACAATATTTACATATTAATCTAATTTTTTGAGCTTGGTCTTGCTTCTATCAACCTCATAGTATCCATATATATAAGCCAAGGAGCATATCACAGTTCCTATCATCCTCGTGCCCTTGTTCCTTTCTGCTTTTACTGATGTTCTTGGCTGGACACTTACATAGAAGTGTCCTCCCAAAGGCAGTCTCAGGGAAGGTTTAGAGGCTGAATTATGAACAGGAAGAAGGTCTTCTGATCTGTTTTTTCAGTATCTGTTGCAATGTGGTCTTGAAGAGGGCCCTGAAATGCTACTTCGTATAACAGTGATAGTAATACTAACAGGAATAAATTGTAAAGCTTAATGCCTTCAGCATCAGAAAGATTGTTAGGATACCAGCTGGACTACAAATTTTTAAGTAATCAGTCAGGTTGTGTAGTCCTTGATGGCTTTTAAATCACTGGCCTAAGGATTTTGTGTAGTTTATGTATATGATTCCTGACAGGTACATTTGTGCTTGATAGCATCCTATACGTGAATGAGTTATGTTGTTCCATCCTCTTGTTCCATCCTCTTTCAATGACATAACTGTGCTATCTGGGGCATATGCTACTCTTTTTTTTTTTTTTTTTTTTTTTATCTAGGCATCTACTTTAGATAATGGCAGTATCACGTTTTCCACAACTGTCAGTAAATAGCAGTGACACTGCTTTGTTCCAAAGGCTTGTGAAGTTTCTGAGAACACTGAATATATGAAAGACAGAAATAGGAGCACTCCAAGAAAAGATGTATGTTTGTAGGGTTACTGAAAAATTTTAATGTTTGTAAATGTCAGGAAGAGGAAATAGGATTTTTAATCTTAATTTTGCATCTGATTTGATAATTTTATTTACAATGTAAGTTGGTAATTTTGTTTCATTTTTCTCTAAAGGAAGACAAAATAAACAAGAAAATATTTCCTACCGATCCTGAATTGTCGACACTGTCAAATATGTAGTTGATTTATTTATTTAAATAAATAAAGCTATGTAGCTGAAAGAAATGGGTGCAGTCTGAGCCATGAATTATGGACAACAGTGAAAGACTACACTGGCCTCTCTTACCTGCTTATTGAGACTAAGCTGCATTTTGCAGGCATTGCCCTTCTCTCTGGATGAGGCCTTTGGCTGTAGCCAGGCACAATGGCAAAACTCCTGCTGAGAAATGTGTTGGCTCAGGCTGTGTTGTTCCAAACTGGCTGGAGGCGCCCAGCCAGCAATCCCCAGCTGCACATGTCTGACACCCAGTCCCTTGACTCAGTTTAACTGCTAATTGCAACAAATGCCTCCTGGAATTGGAGTGCTGGGGGATCTGTGTAAGTGCAGGGACAGGAAAGAATCTCGTCAGGATTGATTTCATATCCCATTCCCTGTGGGAGGTGCCCTGGGTACAGTGCAATCCTGGCACCAATGGATTTCAACATTCCCCACTGCAGCACAAAACAGTGCTGGGCAAGCTATAGTTCAGGAAAGACTATAGGATTGGGCTCAAATATTTCTGAAATATGATTCAATTCCATAGTCCTGGTATATCCATAATTACTACCATAGCTGAAAGGTTATGTCCTGCCCTGCAGTTCCTACCTAAAGTAAAGTGTAAGCTTTGAAAATCATCTACTGAGAAATTCCTCCAGATACTTCAATGAATATAATTGTTGTGCACCCACTGATGACATGAATTTCAGAAGATTGAAAATCCTCATTAGCAAAAACATCTGTTATTAAAATTTACCTGTTTTAGGTATTTGTTTTTCTGATTTCCTTGTACTTTGCTCTCTTAATCTAGATGTCAAGACATCAGTAGGCCTTGTAGCTGGTTTGGGGGGTAACCAATGCAGATTCAGTCTCAGTTTCAAAACTGTTCATTTTTCTATTGTAAAATTGTATCAGATGTATTTAAGTATATTAAATGGTAGATTCCCTTTATTATTCCACATACGTCTTATTTTTTCTTGTAATTTTCATTGATATTTTATATTTAATATAGCTATAAGTCATTATGAAAGACTACCATTCCTGTTTACTGTGGGCTTGAAGTGAGTTTAAGCAGTCAAGTGCACCCACTCAACCCACTCAAAACATTAGTCTTAAATTATTATGGAATGCAGATTTAACCCACATCAACACACGATCCCACAAATGCATGAGCTTGATGCAAGAAGGGCTGCCGTTCTGTTCATTAGCAATTATGCACTGGCAAGTCTGCAGGATCTGGCCGCAGATCAGTATTAAAATTGTATCACTGCTGGAAGACAACTTAAAATCTTCATAAATGATATTTAAATAATACCCAGTGTTATTTTTTATGGTATCAGTAGAGTTAAAAGAAACATACTTCAAGCCTGGACTCAAGAGACTTGTGACAAAATGAAATATCGCCTGCTGAAGCCTACTGTAAGCAAATACCAAAAGCTGTGCCAAACAATTAGGTTAGTTTCACATTAAAAGAAACACCAAATAGAAAGAAAGGACTTGCATATTCCTGTTACTGTTGTTTTTAAATGGTACACCCATGAACAAGGCTAGCAGTCATCTGGCAAAAAAGTCATTAAACCATAATCTGTTTATACAAATGTTCAACACAGACTGGAGTTTTAAAGACTTGTTTTTTAATTCAGGAAAAATGGATATGAATATCAGAACTGCTTTCTAATACGATTTAAGAGTGTTAGAAACACTGTTGTTATTTCATAATTTAATTTTCACTACAGTTTAAATACTGGTTGGCTCCTCTGATCCTGTAACATGCAGACTATTTTTCTACTTTTCGTTTAGAAAAGTTGTGATGTAATGCATCTGCTCTTTGCAGTAAAAGAGCAAATATGGGATTATGTTTAGTTCATGACTAGTATATTGTAACTCTTGTAACTTGATAAATGGATTTTAGTGGACAGCACTGAAGCAGTGAGTTTATATCTACATAAAACAGCATGTATCAATTCCAGCAACTTCTGATTTACTTTTGCCCGAAGATACTAAATTTTATATGCTTGAGTAGGAAAAAATAGGCTGTCACCTGGTCTGGGATCTGCTTCTGGGTCAGGGACATGATGCAAATTTTTCATCAGTTACTCCGGTACTTTTGCAAACATTCTGTATCTGTGACCTGACCTCAGCCTCCAGAGAAACTTCCTTCTTCATTACAGCATATGAAACTGGATGTGACTGGAGAATACAGAGCTTGATAAGAAGGGGGCATTTTATCTTCAGAGTTTGTCAGAACACACTGCCAACATTTTTGATTTCAGAGCTAAGTTCAAGGGTTTTTTTAAGGAACCCTTTGTTTTTGCCAGTTAAGAATCTTCACAAACAGGCTTAGCAATCCTTCAACAGGAATACAAGAATACAAATATTTCAAGGGTCTTATAGCTTTCTTTTTCAAAAGTTTGTATATTGATTTATTTGGTGCCCCAAATATATATTGGAATTCATCTTTCCCTTTTACCTCAGAAAACTTGTTTTTCACAGTCTATCGTGAGTCAAAATTATCTACATATCTCTAATCCCACACAGTCTAATCTCACCAAAAGTTACTGAATTTGGCTATTTTATTTTTTTTCCGTAATATTTACCGAGTCATTCAGTAAATTTTCAGGGCTCCCCAATTTATCATCTCCCAAGTACTGTACAATTTCTCGTTCTACCTCCTGTCTTCTTCAATCTGTAAGAAATATTAGTTCAGAAACCTGAAGTTTTTTTAAGATAATATCATTTAGGGATTTTTAGAAGCAAGGAGGTTTTTGGTGCTTTGTAAGGTGGAAACACGCACTGACAATGTCCACTTTCAATGACAGGCAAGTAATAGCATCACAGAGGTGGTGTTGCTTCTTTCTTTTCCTGTTAGAATCTCATGTTCCGTAAACATAGAGAAAGTAATGGCATCTCTTACTGGATTTGTATTGTAATGTGTCACACATGCTGTTCATTCTCCCTGGCTTTTTCACAGTTCTTTGATGATGTGATGCCTTTTCTAATTTGTTTTAATGATCACTTACTTCTGCTTTTATTGAAGATATTGTAACCTTTCTCCAGCTTCTTGTCAGAAGCCACTGTTCAGTTCAAAACAGGACTAGGAAAAAATATGGACAGTATGAAATCATACTTGGAATTGTTCCTACTCACAAAATGCTTTTAGATTTAAGAGTGTGACCTCATTTGATAGTTAAAATAATGGGAATATTAAATAAACCTGAATTCACTTTGTTCTATGGAGTGAAGAAGTTAAATGGTACCTTACTCTGCAGAGCAATTAGGAAGTTTGGGAGTTGAGTCAATGTTTCTAACAACAGGACTGTTTTTACCATCCTCCTGCAGGTTCTGGATCTTCGCAAATATTATTGTCTTATTATAAATTAATTTGAAATGTTCTAAGCAGTAAGATGGCATCTTATTCTGTTGTTTCATATAGGGGTGTTGGAGAAGCATGAGAGAAGCCTTGATTCTGCAGATGCAGTAGTGTGCATTTGCATCCCCCAGGGCTGTGTAGAAGCACAGGCATGTGCTTATCTGGAGACGCTCAGATTTTTTTGTTGCTGCATGTAACAAATCAGGTTCCTTCCTATCGTCAGTCTGTATGTGATTTGGTTTTCTCATTTGTCAAACATACCAAATAATAAATACATTCTCTGTAAATGGCAATAGAAATTAGAAATTATTCAAAGAATAAGAGGTTCAACTATAACTGTGTTGATTACAGTAGACGCATGTCTAGCTTGCTCTTAGAATTCTCCAGCAATGGTTTCCATTATCTCCCCGACTATTATTCTTCCACTCTTAATTATCTTTGCTTCGTATTTGACTTTCTGTGCTAAAGTGTTAAAGTCATTACTTCTTGTACTGTCCCCACAGCCATGAAGAACAGAGTGCACTCTTTGTTTTTGTAGCAACTTCTTATGCACATGAATATTGCTCCCTGCTTATCTCAGTTCTTCCTCATTCTGTTCAGCTCATGATTCCGTCATTAATTTTCATTTATTCTGTTTAAGACAATCATTGTATTATTGTAAGATGATATAACATGTTAGGATTATTTTAAATTCTAAGCATTCTTCAAAGCACTGACATTTGTGTTCAGCTTGGGGTTGTCTGCACATTAATATTACACTCTCATTTCATCGTGCAGGCTATAAATGCAACTGTTTGCCAGACCCGGGACAAATCCTTGAGGACCCTACTGAAATATATGCTGCTATTTTTACAAGGAACCATTGATAACTGTCCTGGTATGATTTTGTATCTGGCTTCTCACATAGTCAATGATATTTTCACTTCTATCTTGTGTCCCTAGTTTGCTTTGAGAATGCACTGTCAAAGCAGTGTCACAAGAAGTACTAAAATCAAAATATATGACTTCAGCTGTTTCTCTCTTAGCCACGGGCCTGTGACCCTCTCACAATGGAATTTATATTGGCTTGACATGATTTATTCGTAACTAATCCACATTGGCTCTTAGTCATGTCCTTTTCCTCCGGATGCTTACAGATATTTTGTACAAAAATTATCATTTTGGTTAGGACTGGGAGGGGGGAATTGAAATGAGACCAGCACTGTGGGTGGCTGCCAGCTGAATGTCCGTGTATATTACCAGAATAAATTCTACCTCTCCAGGCTGTTCACCCCAGTTGCCCTTCAGACTGCAGCAGGCATCCTTGCTGCCTGGGAGGTTAGTAACAGTGCTGTGTCTGTGCCAGTCAGCCCTTGTGCCAGGGACTGGTTCTTGGCACATTCATTTGACATCTTGGGATGCAGCTTCAGACTTCTTAACCTCTTGCATCCCTTTTCAAAGCTGAGATCTTTCACAGTTCTCACCAGTGGTAACCACTTGATTGGCAAGTAATCTTTTTAGTGAAATGAAACTTGGCAGCATGATTTGTTCATACCCTCGGAGTGCTAGACTAACAGTTCAGGTTTTCCTCTTATGATTCAAGCCCTAAAAATGTCCATTTCATCACTTTTCTCTTTCACTTGTGTGAGGGCAATAATTTTGTCTTAAAATCTGTTACCTGATAGTTGTTTTAGAGTGTATTTCCATTGAAGTGTTGGCTAAAATGCTAATTTTCACTAAAACGTGACAGCTTACAGGTGTATTCATGTCACTACATTTTAAAACATAATGTATGATTTTTTTTCCAGGAAGTGGACATCTTAAAGATGAGAACAAATAACACAAACCTATATATATTTGTATGCATTGTGTAAATATAATAGATGTTTTATCTAGGAGTAAAGTTTTTATGCATGCTTTTTTAAATAATAAATTCATCAAAATCAATTTACTGAAGCTATTTATTTATACACTTGATTTTACCCCTTGAAAGAAATAAAATTGATTTTGGTGTTAGGTAGTAAATATACCAATATTTTAAAAAGCAAAGTAATGAATAACTATGGTCTCCTTGCATAGTATTATAAAATGTCTGCTAATATTACTCCAGCTAAACAGAATTTTTATAAATTAATAGAAATCCTTCCTCCATATCAAAAACAGAGAATAATCTGTCTTTAGAAGGAATGCCTTCTGGCAGGTATTCATGAGAAATGCAATAATAACACTAAAATTGAACATATGTCTTGAATATAAGGGAAAAAGTTATTAGCTAAAATATCATACTGGAAGGGAACCGTCAAACAGGCCCAAAAATGATGCTGTACTGTCAAGATTTACTTGGAAATTTTGGGAGTAAATCAAAGTTTCCTTTTGGCTTTTAAATTCACATTTATTATGTTGCAAACACTTAAGCTAATAGAAACCTAAGAAAGTCCATAGGAGCTCAGGCTAAAGGGTGTGGGACAGTGTCCCCCTGCCACTGACCAGCATATGCATGCATGCAAAAGGATAGAAGGACAGGGTTATGCATGCAGTGCTATGTTTGCAGAGTATTTTCTCGTCCATGACAATTTGTAGGCCAAGGGCTTTCTGCAGCAGAGGTGAAATTGCTCTATTTTGTAGGCCTAGCTGGATTTTGATCCATGAATTCACCCAGTTGTTTTCTGTGGCAGTCTCTACAGTTTTAAAGACCATCACTTTCTGCAGAGCAGCATTCTGTAGTTTAATTAGATCTGGGCTCTCATCAGCACTTTTTGTTGATATTTCCTCTCTGGTCACTGCTTTTTCCAGTTGCTCTTGCCTCAATTGGACAAGCTGGTCTAGGATGGAAGAGACTACTGTCCCATTGTTGATCCTTCCCTTATCTACTGCTTCTCCCATACCTCTAACACAGAAAAGATGGGACATGCATTGGCAAAGCCCACAGATGTTGCTGCAAGTTCCCTGGATGCTGCCAGCCAGGGCAGTCTGGGGGATGAATGTTTGCATGTCCTATAGACTCAGGCATGATTGGTGGAAAAAGTGCCTTGGAAGGTTCTAACTGTTATTCCATTCCAGAGCTGTGTACCAAAAAGGTGACTTTGCTGTCTCTTGTGCTCTCCTCAGATGATTCAACTGATGATTTATATGCAATGCCTCTAGCTAGAAGTTTGCTTTGCCAGCGTGACACAGACCTGGTGAGCTGGGTTCTTCCACTGAAAACTCCCACACATTAAAAAATAATTAAGGCTAATTTCAGAAGCAAAACAAACAAAAAAACCAGGTCAACTTAGGAAAAAGTTATGTGATAGAGTAAATGATTTGTTCCACAAAAAATCATTATGCAGTTAATTTTAACAAGATGTCAAGGAACTCTCTTCTTTGCATTGAGGGCTCACACAAAGGGATTTCTACTATTAAGATTGCAGAACACAGGTGCTGTAAATCTGGAAGCTTCTGCAAATAATTAAAGCATGAGAGAAGGGAGCTCATGAACACTGTGTCATAAATAGTTATTAGCCTCAATCTTTTGTCTGCCTGAAAGCAATGCCATCTTACTTGTTTTTATTCTTTAATTATTACTGATGTTTATCACTTTATGAGCTTAGGGGATCATAATAACATTTATAAAAGTAGGAACACCATAATAGTACATGCATTTAAAAATATCAGAAACATTCTAATTTAAAAGGTGAAACAGTATACTTTATCTAAATATTTCCCATTCCAGAAGATTTCTGTTTCCTAATTCTAGGCTGCAGGCTAAGAAATTTAATAATTTTGCTTTTGGAAACTTGGACAGACTATTTGATGGATAAGGAATTTTCTGGATGGCCATAGTTTTAAGCTAAAAGAGAGTTATGTTTAGATTGGACATAAGGAAGAAATTCTTTACTGTGAGGGTGGTGAGGCACTGGAACAGGTTGCACACAGAAGCTGTGGATGACACATCCCTGGAAGTGTTCAAGGCCAGGCTGGAAGCAGCTTTGAGCAATCTGGTCTAGTGAACAATGTCTTTGTCCCTGAAAGAAGTGCTAGATCGTCTTTAAAGGTCCTTTCCAACCCAAATGATTCCATCATTCTATGGTTCTTTGATTTTATACATACCCTTTAAATAGGTACATGAGTGAGGCATGAACTCATATTTAACAGTAAAGAATGTTAGGTCTTTTTGAAGTAACAGGAAAATCCATCTCATCAAAATTCCAGAATTGAAGAGATCTGGTATATTATTTGTCTGCACTTGTAATATGCCATTTGAAAAGGACACAGTGGGTAGCAAGAAGTTTGAATTAGCAAGAGAACGACTTAAAGAGATGAGATTATTTTTGAGGAAAGATACTACCCAGGGAGCTGCTTGGCAGACTGTTCTCCGGCACCCTCTCCTGGCTGGCTCAAGAGTGGCACTACAGCTTGGAAAGCGTCAGATCCTTTGGGGAAGGAGAGGATGGCAGACAACATCTTTTAATGGAAAATCACAATGGAAATGAAGTGGATGAGAGAAATAAAATTAATTTCCTCTTTCCTGTAGGTACCATGAGCCTACCTACAGGATTGAAAAGGGGTTACGTTTTTCATAAATTATTATTCATAGCCAGTTGATAAGTTTGTGTAGGAAATGAAATCATACAATTGCATCTTCACGTGCTCAGAAACAGACCCAGAATAGCCACCTGCGATATATTGTGAAGGCACAGTGCTGGTGCTGCAGAAGAGAAGTTGGTCCCTAAGGGATACAAGGACATCCACCTCCCTTCTGCCTTCCCCACCAGTGCAGCTGTGGCTTTCAGTCACTAACCACAATATATCTTAGGGAATACAGTACAGGGCTTTTAGCTGTGGTTCTGGAGTGAGGGGAGCAGTAAAACAAAATCCTTGTACTGCCAAAGTTGGTTTTATGCCTAACATCAATAATTTCTACAAAGTATGCACAACAGAGAGAGGAAGAACACTTACTTTAGTTGCAGATATAGTCCTAAAATGCAGTAATTGCATTATTATTTAATTTCACTTAGTGCATATGAATGCTAAGATGTCATGAAATGAAAGACTCTGAAGATGAGGCTGTTTTATAAAAATGTCAACAAATTCTATATTGTAAAAATGTATAGATAAAAATGTTTTTTGTGACTTGAGGGATTTTTGTAAGGATGTTTATACTTACAATATATGAAATACATAAGAGGAAATGAATCATATCTATGTAAGTAAATACATATAGAAAAGATTGTGTCTAAAAGAAAGAAAATATGTTTACATTGCTATGAAGATTGTGATTTTCAAGGCTTTGAGAGCCATTTTCTCATAACACTAAGAATAAGCTAAATGCAAGGCAGTAGTTTATCAGAGACTTGCTATCTTTGATCAGTGGGTATGGCACAAAGGTACACAAAAGCAACTTGATGATTATAAAAACCTCAGCCACACTTTAATTCACAACCAACACCAAAGGCCAAAACTAGAACACAAGAGGGTAACCCCAATGACACTCCAGTGAGAATTTGCCGGTTACAGGATTGATGTGCCAGTTACCAGTTAGGGATGTTGGAATGATGGAATGGCAGAGGTTGGTAAAAGACCTCTAAAATGACCAAATCCAACTATTAGCCTAGCACCTCCACAATTTTCACCATTGAACCATGTCCTCAAGTGCCATATCCACATGTTTTTTGAATGTTTCCAGAGATGGTGACTCTACCACTTCCCTGAGCAGCCTGTTCCAGTGCCTGGCAACCTTCTAATGAAAACTCTTTCCTGATACCTGATCTAAACCTCCCCTGGTTTGAGGCCATTTTCTTTTGTCCTGTCACTGCTCAACAGCTGTCACTTGTTACTGGGGAGAAGAGACTGACACCCACTTCATTTCAACACCTTTTTTCAGAATCATTAAATCAGTCTTCCACTCAGAGTAATGATAGTCACACACCAATGTCTCCATAGACGTGAATTTGACATAAAATCACACCCCTTGTGCTTTATGAACAATGGGAAAGGAGATTTTTTTTTTCCTAATGCACATCTATTTCTACTGTTGGAGAAGCTATTACTATCCAAATAAGATCAAAGATTGGTTGGAACTCATTTATCAATATTCTTTTCAATTGCCAGCTATTTTTAGGGTTTTAGAGAAATCACATTTTTGGTAATTGTGCAGGGGAAGAGAAGTCCTTTAAAGATTCACTTAGATGTTGGGGAGACAAATGCAACTGTCTGACCTGTTTATCGCAGAGCAGTCTCAAAGGACTTAGCTGGTAGCAGCAAAGTTCTGCATAAGAAGTGTGACGGAGGCTTTTAAACTGGAAAGCTCAGAGAACAGAAGGAACCCTGCTCTGACCAGAGCTGCTCAACACACCTGCCTTCATGGGCTTTATCAGAGATCCTGACCTGTCTGAACTGATGATTTTTAGTGGGGAAAAAGCACTTTTCATTCTCTTAATAGACCCTGAAATTTCCTATGAATTGTGCTAGAAATATTTGCTGATCAAGGTGAATGTAATAATTATATCTACATGAAGAATAAAATGGAGATAATGCCAATTAACTTGATAATCTACAATGCTGCAAAAATTCCTGCAGTAGTTAACATTCATTTGTGAAAGCCTTCAGCATCGAGATAGAGGGTAACTACTTTCCTCCCATCCAACATTTAAATAAAAATTGAAGTGATATAATTGAAATAATATAACTATAGATATCAGATTCTATTTTAAGTTGGGTTTTTTTGTTTGCTTGTTTGGGTTTTTTCGTTAAAGAAATAATAATCATATCTGCTACACTTCCCTTCTAAATCCTGCATCTACATTCAAACCAATTGCACTAACACCTCTCAGAAATACTGCATGAAAGTAGGTGAGGAAAAATGCAGCGCTGCTTTCAATTTTACAGAATTTAATGGTACTACAGAAGTTTTAAGACTATCAATTTCTTTATAAATTCACTGAAGTAGCACTATTTGAGTGACCCAGTCACCACAGCACCTCTGCAGGTCGTGTAACTCGAATTAACTACTATTATTTTGACTTGCAGATAATCTAAGAAATAATATTTTCAGTTCTATTCTTATTGAGATTTAATGATAGATTATCTTCCAAATCTTAGTATGCTACAGATTTGTAGTAAAAACTCAATTGATTTTTATGCCTTATCAGCATGCTAAATTTTTTTAACTTTATAAATAATTTCAAAGGATTTAAAACTAGTTTACCATTCAGCTGCTCTTCTTTTAGGCAAAGAAAAAGGCAACACAAGCCGTACAACCTTTGAAATGCATATAAGGGAGTTTACTATTTTCTGATGAAAGCACAGCATGCATTTTTTGGTGAATATGTACTAGGAGTGATGCTCTGCTAACAATTAGATAGTGGGTTAGCTGTGGACATCATTTGCAATTGCAAATCAAGCAGTATTTATTTAAAAATCCAAGGGAGATCCAGATCCAAAATGTTTTAAATTTTTAGTTTAGGAAGAGAGAATGTGTCTGAATGAATACTTCTTCAGTATCTAATGTAAGACACTGGCTGGCCTTTAGACTTGTCTGTATGAATGGGGGAAGGGCCACTGGAAATATGGAAAATGACACATGAATATAAAAATAGGATGTCTCCTGCTTCTCTGTCTATGCTTCAGATTTAGATTCTCTCACACAACTATAATACTTAAAACAGTTAAAAAAATATGGAGAGCACCTTGGGTAATTGATAACTTATTTGGAGAGATCACCAAAAATCCAATTCCTCAGATCCTGAACTACCTGCTCTCTCTCCCAATTTTCTGAAATATTCAGTAGGAAAGCATTCATAGATTCTTTACTTCTCCTGATTGGCAGATGCACAACCACCTGAGATTCCACAGTGCTCATGTAAGCAATGTCTAGGACTGTTCTGCAGCCCACAGTCTGGATTACTGGCTCTGAGGACCGACTTACTGAAATACATCCTCCCCCTGTCCCCACACATATAGCTTGTGGCTCAAATGATTGAGTACACTGTCTTGGAGGTGGCTGTACCTCCTTTACCTGGCTGAGGAGTTGTCCCACTGTTAAGGAAAAGACAACACCTGAGGGCTTTGATAATTCTCAGGTGGAGGTCTCTCAGCCCATATGCAATAGCCATTCGATCGGCTGCAAAATATTAATTAGAGCCAGGAAAAAAAAAAGATGCCTGTCTAAAGAACCCAATATTAATATCCAAAAATTATTTTCTGAGCTATTTTCTTGAAGAAGATAAAAAATACAGTGTCAAATTCTTTCCATGAGCAGATAACCGAAGAAATTTGTCACATTAGCTAACAACTTTTCACTCCTGCAATGGGTAGTTAGTGCAATCTGAGTCAATTTACCTCTTCTATGGTAATGTTTACTGATGCAATTTTGCTGCATTCATTGTGAATACTCGGAATCTTCATACACAGGAAAGGAAAAAATTTCTTTTGCCATTATTTGAATCCACAGCATACACAAATGACACATGGTATTTTTTAATTGCTCAGCTTTACATGTATTCAGTACATCCTAGAGAAAAGCAATTATAATTAATTCTTTCACAAAAGTGATAACTTTAGTATGGTAATTCCATGAGAAATAGCAAGCTCCAAAGCAAATAACCAACATTTATAATCTCAAAGCCCATTATCATCAGGTGAATTATCTCTTTAACCACCTTTGGTCCAAGAGGATATATTATGTTGCCGGTGATCTTCCTTGTCATTATACAAAGCAATTTAATTAAGTTCATAATAAATTCATCCTCTGTTCCCTTGCACAGTTTATGCGGCAAATGCATTTCATTTATTTTTGCAATATATAAACTTCAATAAAGTCGATAAAAATATGTCTTTCACAGCTGTTTTGCAACACTTATAATTTGTTTTTATTGCAGTTAATGTCTTTGGTACAGACAGATGAGAAATTAGTGAATTTCTGGAAAAAACCATAAACATCTAACCCAATGCTATATGTACCTGTAAAAACACAAGAGACTAGCTCCAGTGAAGTCACCCTGGTTCTGTTCTAGGCACATTTCTAAGGTTGTGCAAGGTACAGTGGAAGGTTATAATTTCACAGCCTGACATCTTGTTCTTTTCAATAGTAAGCAAAGGTTGAGAAACCTGTGTGTGTGCACAGCTGAGAGCTGTACAGAATTACTGTCATATTCCTGCTTCACAGGTGATGAAGCAAATTATCCGTATACTAAAATTGGTCCTTAAATGATCCTAATAAAGGAAAGAAGTCAGGCACAAAGCTTCTCTAATGTAGCAATTTATGTTGCATTAACTGAGCTATAGTGATGAGCTCCATGCTTATTTTATTAGAGATGCAAAGTCACTTGAGTTAATTCAGCTATTTTTCAATGCAGCCTAAAATTACTTGAATTGCATCACCCTTCAGCCAGACTAGAAAGTTCAGTCTTTAATTCAGCTGATATAATTGGACAATTGTTTCAGTCACCTTTTTGTATGGAATATTTTGTAGGTATTTTCCTTGAATAAATTATGATACTGTAGAATCTCTGTATTAAATTCAACCTGTCTGAAGATTGAGAATAATATATGCTTATACACTTATGCACACTGTTTTATTTACTTCACATCTGTAGAGGTTTAAAATCTAATCATGATTTTGAGTGTATAAAAATAGTACAAAATTCTGAAATTATAAATATATATAAATTCTATATTTATATAAAGATATATAAATTTTGATAAATAGGGCCAGTGATTCAGAGTATCCCAGACTATACAGCTGATCATAAGTCTTCCCATGCAGAAGATGGATTTAAGCTGAACCAGTACATCAACAAGCTACTGTATATCAGTAGCTTTCTGGCAACTGGCTTTGGAATTGTTTGCTTCTCTCAAATGAACAGGCAATAGTCTTTCAATATATAAAGGGTAAGCTTTCTTAAATTACATCACACCTTTTAGGGGATAAGAGGGCACATGGACAACTACTGTGGAAAAAATGATGTGTAGTTCCTTATTCTGTGCACTGAAACTCGATGGTAGAGCTAAGCAGTATCACAGACTTCCCTGTAGAGTACTGACTGGGAAAGAGAAAATTACTGTAAATTATTAGGGGACCTTAAGGTAAATAAGCATGGCAGATCAGAGGGAGCACCTTTTAAACCTTCTTGAATCCCTAGCCTGCTAGAAGCTTTTCTTTCTCAGGTCTTTTGAACAGCAAAGATTATATGTGGTTTTGTGACAAAACTGAAAACAATAAAGAATTGAGAAGATAATTGATTTCACAGATGCTAGATATATTAGGGTATCCATTCTTTATAGCAACCAGTACCAAAGAATTCTTCATACAGAAACTCCATATGAACTCTTTGTATGAGTCAAATAATTCCAGTAAATGTCAAATAAGACTGTGTCTGTATCTATACTGGAGTAAAAGCAGGCATTCGAGGTCATGTGCTTTATTTATGCTGGCTTCAGCAGGGCTAGCTGTGAAGTGCATCAGAATTTGAGTGTGGCTGGGTGAAGCACATGGCTGTGGGCATTCTTGGCATAGGGAACTTAAAATATAAATGAGAATTTCAGCTTTCATTTTCCTATGAAGATAGTACAGAAAAGGAAACCCAGCTATTTCTGTGTGCAGGCTTATGACAGGAAAAACTAGGGCACCTGTCTGTAATGGTGTTGCCTACATTTTGTTCAAAATCATAGGCTCTTCCCATAGAAATTCACTGCTACTCCTTTCCTTCCTGCAGCATATTTACCACTTAACATCAAGGAAGAAAATAACAGTAATGAGCTTTAGTATATACTCTCAACAAATCAAGTCAGAAAGAACAGCACATACCACATGGTGCTCTTCTGAACTGCACACTAAGCACCATGAAGACCTCAGAACTAAATGCAAAATGATGTGGCACTGCTTATGAGCCCACATTTTCAGAGAAGAACATGCTGCCTTGTCAGGCAATATTGATCCTAATGAGTTGAGCAGAGTTAATGTTCACATTTACACATTTTGACCTCCTAAGGTACTCTGACTTCAACACTTTGATGTTAAGTATCAAGATTTTATAAAAGAAAAGAATAAAAATAATTTACGTGAAATCAAACAACTATACAGACTAGACCAGACTAAGCTTTCTCAGTTGAAAGGGACCTACAACAATCATCCATCCAACTGCCTGACCACATCAGAGCTGACCAAAATTTAAAGCATGTTATTAAAGGCATTGTCCAAATGCCTCTTCAACATTGACAGGTATCACAACCTCTCTCAGAAGCCTGTTTCAGTGTCTGAGTACCCTCTTTGTAAAGAAATGTTTTATTTATACACTTCAAAACTCAGCAAAATTTACAAAGAACTTTTTTTTTTTTTTTGTGTGTGAAACCTTTCCAATAAAGCTTTCACTTCCTGAAAAGTTACAAGGCTAAATAATATAAGGCTAAATAATTGGGTTAATAACTATTGTTTGTCTGTCAGACACTGCAATTATATTGGATTGTACAGGAGATCTGGGATGGTTTTCACTCATGTCAAAATATTGTCTACATTGACAAAGACTATTAAAATCAGCTAGTATGAAATGCTCTCTAAAAGGCCAAAAAAGTATCCAAAATAATATTTTAAGGATTATTGCTACAGTCAGAGATTAAGATTTCTTTGTTACTGTCTGAGATGAAACATGCTGATTTCTTGATTGCTGTATTATTTTGAACAGTGAACATGAAGGATTTCTGAAAATATTTCCCTTCCACAAACATTATTTTCTTAATCTTTTTAGTACTGCTGCCTGGAACAAGTTCTGCTGATTTGATTCAGGAAAGCAAGCAGAGCTTGACCAGCAGTGTCAGTACAATAGGAACGATAAATCTCCTTCACACTTAAACAAGAAAAGACTTGCCTTTTGAGAAGAAGAGATGAGATAACACAGAAACAGCTGTGTTCTTCTGAGAAAACCCTGTCTTGGACACACTGGTAAAAGATATCTTCTTTTTTGATCTGTATCCAAAGAATAAAGCTGTTTAAATACACTTAGCATGCGGCTGCTGTGCTCCTTCCAAAACCGAAAACAGGGACACATGCACTAAGTCCTTATTTGCAGAACTGCACCTTTGTTCTAAGCAGAATGCTAGTGGAAAACCTGCTACTTCACACTGCTCCTGCTACTTTACAGAGCAATGATTTGATCTGACAAAGAGCTTCCAGCCAAATATCCAGTTAATAAAATCAGACCCACTGTGCTGCACCCTTTCAGGGTGAATGTGGGCAGAAACCAGCAACAGTTAAAGGCATGAATAAATGAAGCTGAATGGTAGTGTTTGTTGCCCTTTCAAGAAATTCTTGTACAAGCATATTCAAGCACTGAAAATAAGATTCGACTGTTGAATAATTCTGCCTCTTTCTTAATATGCTTCTATCAACTTCTGTGAGCCTGTCTCAAAGACAGTGGGAATCAGACATGTTGGTCCTTTTCTGGAGTACTATATGCCTTCTGTGAAGGACATACACTGTTTAAAATGAAAAAAGATGTGCAAACAGCAGTCAGAAGATGAACTGAAGCAATGAAGACACAGTGTAAAATTAGGAACAATTTTTTTTTTTTTTTTTAAGTCCATGATAATATTTGAGCAATTTAATTCTGTGTGGCATGAATTAGTGGAGTCTGGTTTGGGCAATGCCATCTGTCCCATGGCAAATGTCACAGCTGAGACTGGAAAAAAAATAAATTATTTTTTAATGAATGTACTCACATACATTGAACACTCTAAGTTGAAAGAAGGTTGATTATATGGACATTCACCTTTTTTCACTCTTTAGTAATTATTCACAAACTCCTAAGTAAGGAAAAAAAAAAGTATAACAGTTGATCAAATTATAAGACATCATTTTAGTTAATCCTACTCACTAGAGACATTCTCACCTTACTCCAGTTCCCTGGGGATTTTCCATGTCTACAGTCCCCTTTTTTTTGGGATTTCTCTCTGGTTTTCTTTGTCTCAGGAGTGCTTTTCTGCACTGCTTATGTGTGTGACTGCTATATTACCTTTGTTTATGTGCTTCTCGTTCATGTCCTTCTCTTTTGGTCACTTGCCAGCCAGAGAACAGCTTCCCATGTCCCATTTATCTTCCTAATAAGCCTCTCCTTGAAACTCCTAGGGTCCCCATACGAATGACTTACAATCACCCTGTGGAAGTAGCTGTTGTCTTAAGTGCTTCCTTGACTCAGGTGTTTAATCTTGTCTTTTCCTGATCTCTCTGAAGTACTTTATTAATTCCAGAGGGGAGAGACTATCACCTGAAACCCAGGTTTCTTCTTCAGTTCAGCCTAGATGTTCTCTTGTTTTCAAGAAAGAGCATGAAATCTCTGAAAGTGCACTGCTAAAACCAGATAACTGCTAACAAATACTTGATTACAAGAACCCTTCCATAACTTAAATATGATTATTTGCTTTAAACCTACAGCAGATTCTGAAAAATTCACCGTGAAAAATCATGGCAGAAGCTAACTGCACTTACGTTTGAGAAAGCTGGTTTATTCTAGTGACATCGATGTCAAAATGTGTCTGTTTTGGAAAAGGATTAGCACTGTTTAAATCTGATTTAATATTCATAGAATCATAGAATGATTTAATTTGGAAAGGACCTTGAAATATCATCTAGTCCACCCCACTGCCATATGAAGTGACATCATATAAGGAAATTTGTCTAACAATTAATTTTCGCAATTTCTTATTTATTTATTTATTTATTTATTTATTTTAAACTCAGTGCAGGTAAGACTGCAAAAAACCTTTCCCTTCTGCCGCGGTGCCTGCGGGGAATCGCGGCGGAGATGATGCTCCCGCCTCCAGCACCGCGGACAGCGCCGCGAAGGGGCCCGGCATCCCACGAACCTTCCGCCCGACGGGGCGGGCAGGGCAGGGCAGGGCGGACGGGCTGCTCGCCCCTCGGCCGCCTTACGGCGTGGCTAAATTGTCTCTGAAGTGCGCATGATGTGTGCATGGGACAGCCATTAGTCTTAATGGGATGCAAACCAGACTCCAGTCTTACGGGAACCTGTTTATGCAAGGAGCATGATGGATGATAATGGGAAATGGACTCACCCGTGGACATACTGAATAGCAGAGCTGAGTGATTTGCACCTCTCTGAACGTAATTTTGAGAGGGTTTTGAAAGAGCAGAAGACTAGTATAACATAGAAAAATATATATATGATGAGGGCCACTCAATGTTACATTAGATAGATTTTATCTATGTCATAGGCTGAGTATTTCACTTAGATGAGTCAGAGGGCATGCATGCTTCATAAAACTTACACTCCAAGGTGGATGGTATGCATTGAGGAAATGAAAAGGTATAAGTAAAACATTATTTACATCTTATTTTGTTTAAAGGGTTGAGTCTGTATACCAAATGACAACAGTTGTGATGGCAAGTAACACAGTTCAACAGAGTTAACAAAATAATGTGCAAGCAGATAAGGTAGTCTTTCTGAAGCTTCTTGGGTGATTCCAGTGCTTCCCTGTTGCTTAGTAGATGGGAAGAAGACTGATAGTTCCTTAAAATATTTGCTTTTATTGCACATGCAGCTCTGGCTGTGGAGGACAATAATGAGAAAATCTCATGATTTTCCTGCTTACTAGATTTTGGCTGTTGATGAAAGATCTGAACTCATTGCTGCCATATAGCACATGCAGAGTAGTTTGAGCCCTTTCATCTGAAACAAAATATTATTCAGGCAAAACTTCAAACAAAAAGGCAATTTGTCAAAATTCATGCAGGCTAGAGAGTTCAGTGGAAAAAAATATGTTTCTTTTTTAATGGAAAAAACTGAATATATGGTAGTCCTGGTTAAGAATAAATGGTCTTGGCTATGTGGGTTTAAAGCAGCATTGGAGATTATTATTGAAATGTTCACATGTACATTAAATGGGTTTTTTATATATCCAGTTGTAGCTGCTTCTCCCATCTTGAAGGAAGAAATGCCTTTCAAAAAAGCAGACATACTTCTGAACAAGTGCAGCCTGTCAAGTGCTGTTCGTAAAAAGAAACCATCATATGACCTGCTTTTCTGTTCAGTGTGTTAGCTAAAATGTTTTTGGCACAACAACAAGAGTGATGGCTCCTTGCCATATGCCTCTCTCATACCTGGAGCTATCAGCTACTTAACTCCCCTCCCTTTCTCCCTCACTGCAGCCCTAGAACACAAAATGCTTGATAAATGTACCGTAATTATAATCTAAGTTAATAATGGTTTTCACATCACAATATTAAATTGAACATATATATATATATATATATATAAAGTTCTCTAAAATGAGATATGATATCCTGTTTGTAGGTTCTTAGACAGAAAAGAGGTAATTCACAGTAGTATTTTTAGAGGTGCATGTGTTTAAAGAGTCTTTTTTCCCCCTTGAGCTTCACACAGTCCTAGGATGCACTGGCAGAGATAAACAGAGAAGTAACATGGTGCCTCAACAAGCCGTGATCTAAGCACAAACTGAAAAATAATCAGTTTCCTGAGTAGTGTTTTTGAAGGACAGAGAAGGTATGAGGAGCAGTGACATCACATGCACCCTACCAAAACTCCGGTTGCAGCTGCGGCGATAGCAGAGTAAGCTGTGAAGCAGCCATGCTATCTCCATAGTAACAGAAAGGCAAGGATGACGATTCAGTATTGAGCATGCACTATATTCCCATTGCTATGCAACCTCTTGCCTCAGGAATTTTTATGTGCAGTCTCCAAATAGAACCTTGCTTTTGCCCTAAATAATCTGAAAATACAGAAATTGCAGAGCAGTCTGTACTGCTGGACAAGTTTGAATAAAAGGAAAATTTTATGTCAGAATAATAAGCCATCACAAATGTAAAAGCCATAAATATATTTTCTGAAGAGATTGTGGAATAAATTTTACACTTATTGAATAAAGAGTTTAGTGACATTACATGCTTTTAGACTCCTTCTGTTCCCACTCAGGAAGTTCAGCTGCAAATCTTTCAGTTGCTCAGTGAAAGGAGGTGGATTAGATGGTATGTTACCCACAGCCACCTCTCTGAATCACTTAGACAAATCTGTTGGTTTTCTTCACCAAATAGGAAAGCACAAATGGGTTCAAATTAAATTACCTGAAAATATCAAAGGCGAAAAGGTATTTTCTATACAATACCTAAAAGGCCTCCAGACCTTTTGGAACCTGATTACTGGTGGGTACATCTGTGCAGTTCTTTCAGCAGACTAGAGCCTGCTATATGCACATGCCAGATTTCTCCACTTTCTATCAAGCCAACTGGTACCCAGGTAACTATGAGTGTGAAGATGTAGTATGGTGCACCTCTTAGTGCTTAATAGCACAAACACTGTTCTGCTCACAACAACTTCTGGGATGCAGGCAACATGAGCTCAGTGTCACCACTGGCAGCTGTGCTGATAAACCCCGAAGACTTTCACATATTCTGTTCTTTGATTAGTGCAGTAAACTTATGTGCAGGCACCGCATTGCACATAACACATGCCTGAGATTCAAATTTGCTCATGCAAAGGGCAGAACATGATGCAAAAACCCACAGTTGGAACTATGACCTTTCTCTTTGCTTACAATTCTGAATATAATTACTATATATAGAAAATATGGAAGTGTGAATAGTTCTTCTCCACATTTTTTTCCAAATTTTGTCCTTCTATTGACACCTTTCTCATTTCTTTCCATAGCAAATTAATCTCTTTATCTCTATCTCTGTAAGGTTTTTATCATTTTATCATTTTTATTGCTTCTTTCTCTGGGATTTTCTAGTGTGTCTATATAGGGAAGGTTGACATGGTCAATGGGCAGAAGGATTGGAATCCCTAAGGCAGGAAAATGTAATCTGATTTGCATAGTATTTTTCTGTAATGGTGAATCTTCCACTGAAGCATCAAAAAGAGGATTTATACATGGTCAAGGATTTAACCCACAGTTCCTGGGTGTGATGATGATGAATATGTCAGAAATTCACCCCAAAAGACTTTATTTCTAGTATGGACAGGAAATTAAGTATGCATAGCTGCCTATTCTCTTTCCTTCTAACGATTGAATTCTGACTCTTTTCCTGGCTTTAAATGAAATATTTTAATTAAACTTCTTTTTAAATCTGTGTATATTTTTTTTCTGAACATAGCAAGTGTTAAGACAGGAAACCACACATCTTAAGCAAGTGAGAAGAATAAAGAAAATATTTCTGAGATGCTGTTTTTGATATTAACATTTACTGACAAGTTTGTTACACTACCCAGCAGTGCTGACCTTATTATGCCAGTCTCATCTTCAAGCAGCCTCCATGAAGCAGTGGGAAAAGAGGGTAGGCTATTTTTATAAAATATAAAATGTACTCAGATCACAGTGCTCACTGAAGCAAACACATCTTATGATGACTTTAAAGGAATAGTAAACAACAATAATAATAATGGGCTTGTTTTTTCTTGTAAGAGAAAATCTACTACTATTCAAAGCATTGTGATGGATTCTAACCAGGACAGATAGGCGGTAATTTTGCCTGAGAATTCAATGAGTAAGGTATTTGAGAATAAATATCTAAGCCAGATGTTATTAACATTGTTGGGTATGTTTATGTGCCAAGGTTTTGGGAGCAGGGTTAGTGTCTGTGAGAAGACAACAGAAGCTTCCCCCATGTCAGACAGAGCCAGTTCCAGCTGGCTCCAAAACAGACCTGCCACTGGCCAAAGCAGAGTCCCTTAAGCTTTGTTGGTAGCACCTCTGTGATAACATGTTTAAGAAAGGTTAAAAAGGTTCTGCACAGCAGCTGTGAGAGATGAGTGAGAAAATGTGAGAGAAACAGTCCTGGAGACACCAAAGTCAGTGAAGAAGCAAGGGGAGGAGGTGCCCTAAGCACTGGAGCACAGATTCCCTTGCAGTCCCTGGTAAAGACCATGGTGATGCATGTTGTCCTCATGTAGCCCATGGAGGACCCTACACCAGAGAAGAGGGATGTGCCTGAGGGAAACTGGAACCCATGGAGACCCTACAGTGGAGTAGCCTCTTGGCAGGAGCTGTGGCCTGTGGAGAGGACCCATGCAGGAGAGGAGTTTCTGGCAGGACCTGTGGAGGACCCACACTGGAGCAGTTTGTTCCCAAAGGACTCTACTTTGTGGGAAAGACCCACAATGGAGAAGTTTGTGAAGGACTGCATCCTGTGGGAGGCACCCATGATGGAACAGTGGAAAAGCATGAGGAGAAAGGAGCAGCAGACACAAAGTTATCAGTTGTGTGCTGACTCCAACATGCATGCCCCATCCCCCTGATCTCCTTGGGCCAGAGAAAGCAGAAGAGTCAGGAATGAAATGAAGCCTGGGAAAAAAGGATGGTGAAGGGGAAGGTGTTTTTAATTTTGCTTTAATTTCTCACTTTCCTGCTGTTATTAGTTGACAATAAATAAAAATAATTTCCCTGAAGTCATGTCTGTTTTCCCATGATGGTAATTAGGGAATGATCTCCCTGTCCTTATCTCAATCTATGACCTTTTCAGTGTTTCTTCTACCCCTGTCCTGCTGAGGAAAGGGAGTGAGGGAGTGACTGGCTTAGTATCTGGTGACCATCCGAGGTTAACCCATCACTGTGGACTTCAGTTTAAACAAACTCATTTCACACCACCAAGTCACTTTTACATCTTTTTATTGGGAAACATTTTTAATGAGCTTTAAAAAGCCACCAGGTATTCGTAGGTTACAGAGCCTTTTTGTTCTTTAGGATATCTTTGGTCTAGCTCTAACCATTTAAAGATCTTTTCATGCCCCACTGGAAAGGGGTCCATATTCTTGAGCTGTGTACCACAAATTTTAGTCCTGTTTGAGAAATTCATGAGAGATGGTAGGGGAGTTGGAAACAGATGATCTTTAAGGTGCCCTCAAACCCAAATCATTCTATGATTTTATGATGCATTCAACTGTTGCCCACTGTCCCTCCTTCTGGAACAGGTTCCCAGGAAAGCTAACCAAACTGGAAGGTAAAGTGCTGACTTCAGACCAGAACATGGCATTCAAACTACATTAGTGGTGCAGAGTGGGTGGTTCCATTGTCTTCCTCCTTGACCCCTCTATATCATGTGATTTTACGGCCTTGTTTAAGGGAGTTTGTAGAAATTCAGAAGAATTTGATAAATTTCTACGCACTCCTGGGATGCAACAATAAAATAGGTAGTGATTGAAAGTTTTAATTACAGAATACTGCAAGGATTAGCTGTTCCTTTATAAACCAGTTTAACATCTACTTGTGGATAGATTAGGATGATATGCAATAGCAGGCAATACAGAGCTATATGATCTTTACCACATATAGCAACAGAACTGTTAGAGAAATTCCAAGTCTTATCATATGACCTGCCAGCATATGAAGAACAGGTAGAGACTGAGCAATTCTGGACAGTCTTAGTGCAGTCTCTCTTGTTAGAAGCAGTATACCTGTGACTGTCTAATTCAGTCCCCTAGTGAAGATCTCTGCTTGATTCCTCACTGACATTGTCTCAACCATTTCAAGCTGTCTTCTGTTTTTCACATTTTTCTGCTGGATCTATAGCTTTGACATAGTTCCATGATCCATTTTGTGGATCTGAAGCTCTCAGAGCTTGGGAAGATCCAGCTGATGCATACCTCCATGGAATTAGTGGCAATGGCTGTTACAAACAGATCAACTCAATTTCAACTCGGTACTGACTTCCCCCAGAATATCAGATCAAGTTTAAAATCTTTGTCTCTTGTTTTCAAAGTATTAAAAGACTTGGGTTCAAAGAGTCTAAAAACTAATTTAACTTCTAGGTTGAACAAAATGACTGAAGGTCAAGGAACAAGCAAAGGACACAAGTTAATCACCTATGCTTAATACAGTACCAGAAGAACTTGTATTATGACAGATGGAAAAAGGATAAAACATAGGTACTCTTGCTGATAGTCTCAGTGGAGGTGATAGAAAGACAACTGCCTTTTGTCACCAAAGCAGACCACTTGCTTTTGTAAGCGAACCATGCTCGTGAGAAGTTTCATCAGTCATGGTTTACTTTATTTTTCAGTTGTAGAGTGAGAATTTTACTTTCCCAAGCTGTTAAACTGATACATTTTTCAATCCCTCATATCTACTGAACCACGTCTGATACCTGCTGGATGGTAGTAGCTCTGCAAACCTCCCATGTTCCAGCTTATGTTACTGACATGGAGTGCGATCTTTACTATCTTCTGCTCTGCGAGCTCATTTCATTTAAAAAAAATAGAATCATAAAACCATTTAAGTTGGAAAAGACCTTTAAGATCATCAAGCCCCAATATTAACCCAGCACTGCCAAGTCCACCATTAAACCATGTCCCTAAGGGCCACATCTACATGTTTTTTAATTACCTTCAGGGATGGTGAATCAACCACGTCAATGGGCAGACTGTTACAAGGCTAGACAACCCTCTTAGTGAAGAAATGTTTCCTAATATCCTACCTAAACTTACCCTGACACAGTCTGAGGTCATTCACTCTTGTCTTACAATGTATTACTTCATAGTCCCACTTCACTGCAATCTCCTTTTGGGTAGCTGTGGAGCACAATAAGGGCCATCCCGAGCCTCCTTTTCTTCAGTCTAAGCAATTCCAGTTCCCTCAGCTGCTTCTGCCAGTTTCCAGCAGTTAGTCCCAGCATTAGAGTGTATTTCTACTGTTTACACACTAAAGAAAAAGAAGAAAACCTGATTTTCTGGATACTTCAGTCACTTGCTGTTAAGAAATATTGTTATCAAATTTAGAAATGCTGCACTTCTGTGAATCAGTCAAAGGACACTTTGGTGCTACTGCAACCAAAAATTTTAAAAAAAGATAAATGAGGCATAAAATATTCCATATGACCATAAAACACAAACTGTAAAACAACCATGTGACAACAGTATGAATTTAAGGAAGGTGCATGTATATGAAGAGGGCAGGTATTTACTGTGAAGTTAAGAAGCAAAGTGATGAGAAAAAAAATCCCTTCTTCAAGGAAATATTAAGTTTACTTAACTTTCTATTTTCCCAGTCCCTTTAGTATCAAAAGAAATGTACTATATGTTTTCCTCTGATGCCAAATACTGCTGTGAAGTCCTAGTGAGACTTAATGAGTATTGTCAGGAAATGAATTTCTCTTCCTATTTTATGAGTACATTAGAAAAATACAAAGCTGAAGAAATGTACTTTTTTTACAAGGATACACCTTATCCCAAATTGTAGTCTGTTTGAAAGAAACTATTCCTTAGCTTGTATGAAATTTGTCATGACTAGTCTGGATTCCTTGACTTTTTATATGAAGTGATGGTGATAGCAGGCTAGGAATATTTTACTGAACTTCAAAGAAATCAGACAAAGAGAGAAAAGAGAGTGAGGAAAGTTGAACACTGATCAGACTTTCTACCTGTCAGCAATTGCATTTTAGATCAAAGATGTTATTTATGTGCAGAAACTGTAGTCCATCTCAGAAATCAAAACCATTTCTAACACCACACTGAAAACAAAGCCCATAGAATTGCCTGTTGGCTTTTCCAGGCTTTCCATAAGATTTCATCATCCCTTCTTCATTGACAGAAAACAGGAGCCCTTCAAATGTTTTCTTTTTATCTTTTCATTATCCTATGAAGTGTCTGTGTTCTGTGATAAGAATCTTTGGATCCACGCTCACACAACCTCCATTGTATTCATCACTGAAAACTCACAAAATCTTAGGCGTGTGGATGTCATCTCTTCCTTTCTCCTTATTAAACCCTTTTGTTCAGGTGGTGTGACACAGAGACCTCTGGACCAGAAAGCTCCTGATGTGGGTTCTGTTGTGTGAGCTGATCTGAAGATAACTTGATCCAGAGACTCTTCTTAATGATTATTCTGAGCTAGTTTTGTCTTGTTTCAGGAGCACTTTTATTTCTAGTCTTAAGCATATCACTTCTGGATATAATCTACAGTTTCATTCATTGTAGAATTACATGTCCCAGATATTTTGCATTTAGACTAAAACATATTTTAAAAAACTTGATGAGCATTTAATTTAAATTATAATGTGATGGCCATCCTTCATATAGGGTGGTTCTAAATTGAATGCTGAGCATTTCTTCTTTTACATTCATGGTTAATAGGATACAAGTAGGGTAGAAGTTGTAAAACCACAAACTTATCTATAAAGTCCCCTCCCCATCCTCCACCTTGTAATCAAAAAGTCTTAATGGAAGACAGAAGCAGTAACTGACAGTGAAGATCACAAAGATCACAAGCACTACATCATCTTCCATTTTTCAGGCTGTCTGGCTTTCCTCGAGCTTGTCATAGGAGCTGTTTTTCAGCAGAGACTGTATTTTCATGCACTATGCTGCACAAAGGAGCATCAGAACTGATCAAGTAATAATAGTAAATCACTTTGATTTGTTTGTTGGAAGCAAGAACTTCTACTCCTTTGCTACTGAAGAATAAATTCATAAATAAAGGCAGATCCTGAGAGCTGTTCAAAGCAACCTTGACCTTCCAGTCTGTCTCTTTGGTTTCACTCTGAGGTTATTATGGGTTACTTATACCTTCCTAAAGCCACTTCTACAAGACTGCAGCAGTTCTATGCCTCAGTCATCTCATCAAACAAAGCCATTAGCCATGATGGACCCTTGATATATCTGTGCTGGTTGCTTCCAGTCAAATTCTTGTGCCACCAAATATTCTCCAGGAAAGTTTACCTCCTATTTTTTTGTAAACAGACATTAAGTGAACAGGCTACCCTTTTTCTTTTCTCACCCTTTGAAGATGGGTGCTACATTTGCTTTCTTTTTTCATTCATTGGAGATTTCACCTAATTTCCATTACCTTACAGTGAGGACTTAGAGTAGCCTTACAATAGTAAATGGCAGCTCTTATAGTGCCCACAGACACATTTTATCTAGTTCTATGGGCTTGATTATACCCCTTTTCATAAATTATCTCGAATTTAGTTCAAAAAGTCATAGACAGATGCATAGCATGAAAGTGTTTTCATGCTTGACCTTCATATGGGACCATTTACACCATTTTCATTAGACTCGGGAATTATAAAAGCATCTGTAAATCCAAACCAGTTTAATGAGTGACTGAAAGGGGGGAAAATTTGGCTATGTTAATATTACTCCACCATCTTTATGTTAGATCAGTCCACATTTAGCATGGCAAGGCTTCCTCTTATATAAATTTCAGGGCTTTTTTGTTTGTTTGTTTGTTTGTTGTTGTTGTGTTTTTTTTAATTTGAATCTTACTTCTGGCAGATGTATTTAGCCAAAACAATTATGCCTGAGTTATTCAGTAAGTGTCCTGCATTAAATCCAATCTGAAAACAAGTCTTTTTCAATACACAAGAAAAGGGGGGCTTTTGAGTATTCACTCCTTCTAAGGCATCTATTGTGTTAGCTCACATCCCAATGCAATGAATAAAAATAAAAAATTTCATTAATTCCAGCATAAAACTGTTTGTCATGCTTCAGGGGGCAGCATTCTAGCAATACACTGTGATTGTGAGATTGAACTTGTTAATGTATGATGGTATGAATATAAGTCCACATGGGACAGGACATTCTGTTTTGTATGCATGAATTATCACTTATTTCTGTTTTGTTAGGAAATTCAATGTTAACTAAATAATTTCCTTACAGAAATTTTGTGGGGGTTTTTTTGTTTGGTTTGGTGGTTTTGTTTTTTTTTTTTTTTCTTTGTTGTTGTTGTTGTTGTTGTTGTTGTTGTGTTTTTTTGTTTTTTTTTTTTTTTTTTTACATTGGAGATTATTGGATTATACATTGTATTATTGGATTCAAGCACAGCATTGCCACCTAGTCAGGGGAGGTGATTGTCCCACTCTGCACCACACTGGTGTGGCCGCACCTCGAGTGCTCTGTGTGGTTTGGGGCACCACAGCATAAGAAGGATATAAAGCTATTGAAATGTGCCTAGAGAAGGGTGACCAAGATGGTGAAAGTCCTCAAGGGCAAGACTTACAAGCAACTGCCGAGGTCACTTAGTTGGTTCAGCTTGAAGAAAGGAAGGCTGAGGGGTGACCTCATCACAGCCTGCAACTTCCTCAAGGAGGGAAGCAGGGCGGGAGGTTGCTGATCTCTCTCTGGTGACCAGCAATAGGACACAAGGAAATGAAATGAAACTGTTTCTGAGAAAGTTCAGACTGGGTGCTAGGAAAAGGGTCTACATGAAGAGTGTGATCAGGCACTGCAACAGGCTACCTAGGGAAGTGGTCATGGCACCAAGCTTGCCAGAGTTCAAGGACTGTCTGGATGATGTTCTTAGTCATATGGTTTAATTTTACATAGTCCTGCAAGGAGCAGAGATTTGGACTGGATGATCCTCGTGGGTCTCTTCCAACCTGAAATATTCTATGGTTCTATCTGTCTAACTGTGTCAAAATAAGAAGGAAAATCATCTAGGCAGACAGATTTCCATGGGACATGCTTAATCCCAGTTACTGAGATCTAGAGAAATTTTACCAGCAATGTCTTTGAGTGCACATACTAGGAGCTATAGTAAAGCAGAGAATTGGTCCCATGAGGGGCTGTGTCCCTTCAAATCTTTTGTGTGTGTCTGAGAATTGGGTGCTACGGAGATCCTACTATGATTAAGCTTGCAGAAGTCACACTGTGACCCCACTGGATTTCTGATCTTAGTGGTGTGCACCAGTAGAGAGACTGAAGGTATGCTACACTTCATAGGCATTAGGGTATTTCTGTTTAAATAATCACTGTTCTCTTTCCTCTTTACTCTCCTGCTCTTCCTCCACGATGGCCATGACTGACTACATTTATGAGGAGCAAAACGGCCTTTCTGTAGCTTCTGTCCCCACCACCTGGCCACAACGAAAGCAGGAGTAATGCAGCCTCATACAGATCTTGTCCCAGAGGAAAGATTTAGCTTGAAATAAAAAGCTGTGTATAACTTATGCTCATCCGATAGTGTATCATCAGCAAGTGGGTAGCATAGCAAGTGCTTGAACCTGTTCTATTTCTTCTCATTTCTTCTTTCATGCTCATGGCTTGCAGTCTAAATGTTGGGGGAAAAGGTGAATTCAGGATTGAGTCTCCCTTTCCCCTACATCTTAGTGAAATACTGAAAAAAATAAATCCCTTCTCAGCTGCACAGAGAATATAATTTTCTGACTTGGGATAATTATTCCAATCAGAGCAAACTGTTCAAACAATTTCAGAATGAGAACTGGAGTCCCTCTGGCTTTATGGTTCCTTACAAACAAGTGATTTTAAGGACACTTTAAAAATGTCTCCAAATCAGGGCAAATGCTGACATCCAGAGGCAGGATGATGTAACATTTTACAGTGGCGCATGCAAATGTGAACAATGAATGCACATCAAAAGGAACTTTGGGAGTAGCTTCTATGGAACCTGTTTACATATTTACAGCTTTAATATAAGTAAATATAAAACAGATTTAAGCAGGAGGTCAGACTAGAGATCACACGCCATCCTTTCCAGCCTGAATTGCTCTGTGGTTCTGTGAGTGAATTCACACAACAATATTACATATTAAGAAGAGCATTGGGCTAGGGACTACTTGGAGAAATTTTCATTTAATTGATTAGCTCAGCACCCTTTGGGACAGAGGTCAGAGAAGACACAGCTACTTACATCATCACATCATTTTATCTCATTCTGTAACATGGAGAAAGAATAATCTACAAAACTACCTTTTGGCCTGGAAACCAATCAGTCTGGAAGGCTGTAAAATATGGAAAAATGTTGGACCACAGTCCTTGAAGATCTTTCTTTAAAAAAATAAATAAATCTGTCCTCAGAAACAAGGCTAAAAATATAATATTTAATGACCATCCATTGCTTTTATAAATAAAAGCTGCTGTGGGCTTATTCGTCTGCAGAAATTTTTCTAAAATATTGAGCAGCCCTTGTCTTACAGAAAAAGCAAGGGAAGACTGATCTAAGGAACAGCTTTTCCTTCCTGTTATCATAAAGGGCCTGAATGATGATTGCCATGGACATCCCTCGGAAGTAAATCTGCCATCATATAGTTAATAACTCTGTCATTAGATTTCAGTGCTGGCATTTCCTAACTTCCAAGTGCCTTATTTTACACTACTAGTAATATTTTGTTCTGACAGAAATGCTATCATGCTAGGATAAGTGGAAATGCTGGAGCCATTAAATTCACTGCAAAGACCTTAAGGGATTCCCTCTTCCCTGCTTTTTTTTCCCCAGAATGTTCATCTTAAGAGCCCTCAACTTTCATGTTTCTGATTGCAGTGCAATGTCTGCATGAATTTAGCCCTTACAGATACGAGTTGTGCTCAGTCTTTACCTGCCCAGCCAAGGAAAGCCATTGCTTCAGTAACCTTTGCTGACACTGGCCTGTGTGAATGGTGCGAGCTCTCATCACTAAAAAGCAAGCCGGACCTGTGAATTTGATGTCAAAGGCTCTCCAGGGATCTCAAATGTCTCTAGCTGGGATAAAGCAGACTGATGTCTCGGATGACATGTTGCTTGAGGCAATAAACTGTTTGTAGAGCCACATTTTCTGCTGATGATACTTCTTGTGGCTGAGCAGGAGCCAGCCCATGGCATCGTAGCTGTGGTGTGTTTGGAGAAGAGGCAGCCTCTCTGCATGGCTGATCACATTACTGTACAGTCCCAGCCACTACAGTAATATCTGGTGTGGCTTTAAAGACTCTCCTCTGAAACTGGGACAGAGCTCTTTGTTGCTGCTCCAGCCATTTCCATCTGCCTTTTTGTTCTCCATGACAGCTGTGGCCTGTCCTCATATTTGAACTAGCAAATTCAATTTTGTCTTACTTGCTGTGAAACCTTGTGTAAGCTCTGCTCACGTCTTGCACTACAGCTCTGCTGACCATTATTTCAGAGTTCCCAAGTCTGTCTGTGGCTTCTCCTGGTTCTCCATATTGCTTTATCATTCCCTTCACAGATAATTACAGAAGGGAAAAAAAAATCAGTTATTCTGGACAAGATTTGATTTCCGGTTTGGTACACTGTCCATATATTTCTAATCCAATCTAATCTCCCCTTCTCACTCTGAACATCTTCCAACCTGTTGATGGGAACATTTTACTTCAGACTTGTAACCAAATTCTGGAAAAGGATGGAGGCCCTGTTACCATGGTGTGTGCCTAACATGGAATGATATAGTCATTTAGGTCAGAAAAGACTTTAAGATCATCCAGTTTAACCATTAGCTCAACACTGCCGAGTCCACCACTTAACAGTGTCCCTATGTGCCACGTCTACATGTCTGTTAAATACCTTCAGAGATGGTGATTTCACCCCTCCTTGGGCAGCAGCACAGGGTGCCTCTGAACAAGAGCATTAAATAAGCTCTTAATGGTGGGATGGGAAACAACTTGTGCTTTGCGGCACCTCAGTCTGGAGTGATGATTTTAGCTAGAGCTGAATTAAATTTTTCCTGCCACAAGATGGCAGACAGGAACTAGACAAGACTACAGGGAGGGGATTTACAGACCAGGAGGTTTCTCTCACCTTTGAGTCAAATTATAGTTATGGGCAGTGATTCATTTACCTTGTGGTCCACAGTGGGATCTCCATAGCAAATAAGGAAATTTCTTCATTGATGTTGGAGGCAAGCAAGTTACCCTTGGTAGACAGTTGACACTGAAAGATCAGCCTATAATAACAACTCAGAGACTAGTGAGGTGAAGGGTTAAAGTAGAGTTCTGGCTTTTATAATATACTTCAAAAGAAGTATGTCTTCTAAATATGAATTTTAGACTCTCAAGTAAGAGCATGATTATAGTAAACAATCCTTTTCTTCCTGATTTTGTACGTTTGTTTTTTTTTTTTTTTTTTAATTATCTCAACTAAATGTACCCGTTAGGATGCAATCCCTGCCCTGATGCAGTATCACAGGCCATTGCATCTCCTTAGGTGCCTGAAAAATCTTCCCCTGCTCCTGGACCCTGCCTGTTTGAGGCAGTTGATCTTCCCACAAAAGCTGGAGCTTTGCTGCTCTAAGCAGCCCTGGGCACCCTTGGCCCACACCCGCAGAGTGTGGCTGCTGAGGTCCCTGCCCTTGTGCTCCATGCAGCCGCTGCTGGGAGCTGCGAGGTGCAAGGCCAGTACTCTGCTAAGTGCTTGTGACTCGAGTTAACAGTCTTGGAAGCAATTAACAAGTCAGTTTTCCAGCCAATGGATCTGGCCTTATGACCTACAAGTGCTTCTTTGAGTGTTCATTTGAGAGGCAGAAGCGGCTCTGTGCAGATTTGTCACTGTGTGATGTAAGCCCAGTACAAGTGACGCAAATACACTGTGCCTTAGCAAGGAGCTGAACAGCTCCAGCCTGGCAGCTCTCCAGGGCACAGGCCCACTGAATTACAAGTGCAAAAAATCAAATAGATCAGCTTTTAAGCCACTGCCCACCATTTGAAGTGGCCTTGTTAGATGGCCCATGACTCTGTGTCCCCACTGCCCCAGGCAGCAGCAGTGTGCAGAAGTGGGGGCATGGGTGCAAGGGGCCACGGCAGCTTGCAGGCTCTCAGCTCCCTGCAGACCATCACTTCTTCCCTCAAAGGTGTTTCTGCTCTCCAGAGCAGGGCAGTGGGGCATCAAGCCTCTCCCTGGGACTGTTGTAGAGATAATATACTTGGTTCTGGGCAGCTAGCAGAAACCAGGAGCCACGACCTAAGGAGCAAAAGCAGGATGATGCTATAATCCAACAAGGGGGTAACACCATAATAAGCTACTGTTGAAGCCAAAGAAGAATTTTTCTTTAACTTTGTGCTGACCTTTAGTCATTGACACAGTGAAATACTTGCCCAGAGGCTGAAATTGCCCCTTACTCACATAAGCCCTTTCCTCATAGAGCATGTGTGGTAAAATGGAGCTGAAGGAATGTATAGCCCATTTCTCTATCTTTATATTGTTTCCTATATGGGAAATACTGGTCTTTCACCATTCTAAAGTGGGTAGCTGGCATACTGAGGATGTGTGCAGAAATGATAGAAAACCCCTCAACTCCATGTGAGAATTGGCTTCTTGCACAGCAGGTAGAACCACTTTTGGGGCAACAGGGACGGGCTGAGGCCAGGCTATGGGCTCACAGGTGGGCCCTGTGGCAGGGCAAGACAGGGCTGTGGTGCCCCAGGGCCTGTAGCTCAGCCATTAGAGCCTGTTAAGAGCAGCTGCCCTGGGCCAGGTTGGGCCATGGCCCGACATCCCAGTGGGATGGGAGCCGCCTCAGCTGCTCCGACTCCGATCTGGCCCCGAGTCCTGAAGCCACCCCTCCTGCCCTTGCCATGGTAACAAAACCGGATAGTCCTATTGTTAATTTAGTCCTGTTGTTTCCTAACTGGATTGGTGACCCCTGTCTTTCAGGTAGTATTTTAACCTTTTGAGTTTACCTAGTAAGCCCTAAATAGTTAACTGATGACAGTTTGAGGGATGACCAGTGTTGGCACGTGGAGTCTGGCTGGGAAAATAGATCCTGCCTTCACATGTGAAGGTTTGACACTTGTTTTGCAGGCTGTGAACAGAAACCAAACACTTTCAAAGTTCCAGATAGCTAAAAAATGGACTCTTAAATAGCTACCAATATAAAAGACACCATTTCCCAACCAAGCAAAGTGGATGCTAGGGCAGTCTTTTATGTCCCAACAGAGTGATCAAAGGTCTAGCATGTTTAATTGGGCTGATCTGCTTTCTGTAAATAATTAAATATTCATTAGGCTTCTGGTTCTGTAGCACTTTTCTATTCCCTGTTCTGCCTCTTCACTGTACTGGTTTTCTTGGGTTGGCCTCTCAGCTGAAATCTGAACATTTCTAAGGAGACCATGAAGAGATGCTCTTCAGGAAGTTGAATACATCCTGAAGGAACATTAAAGTCTTGATGGAAACAATAAAAGACTGCCCACCTTTCTGTAAACAAGCTAAAATATCTTAAGGATATTTTGACAAAATACCCTTCAGATTAAGAGTTGGAGAGTGGTGGCAGGATCATCTCTCCTGTCTGTTAGACTGCCTTGGAGCCTTAATGTTCTGGTTGAAACAGCTGTATTTTCTTGGTCCTCAAAACAGGCTTTACTGCTGTATCTTCCTGTGCTGTAGTGAAAGGGTAAGAATAAAGAGGGATAAATGCTTTTGTGGAAAATGAGAATGAAACTGTGACTGAACAGCTAGGAAATAAAAGTTTGTTAAAGATAGATATAACCTCGCTAAATAACAAGGACTAGCAAAAAGTGTTGCTTTTCTGCGTCTACAGCTATACATGAAGAGCTCGTTTTTCTGACTGTTCTCTTTCATGTTTCCTATTTCCCTGAATATTTCATGTGGGATTTCTCCACAGGAGCAGTGACTCAGTCCATGCAAACCACCAACTCTCCCACTTACCCTATTCTGAAGGAAAATTTATTTTAGTTGAATTGAGTGATTATAGTCAAGGAGGTGAAATGTTTGCCTTTTCAAGCAGAGGAGAAGTCAAAGAACCCTCAGAGATGGTGAGTTTTTAAATGAGATTAACGGCATCTCCTAGTTGATCCGCTTTCATCCCCAAAATAAAATCAAACTCTAGGCCACACTGGATGTCCTCTGACTTCAAACCGGGATATTATCACCTACCAATGCCAAGATTACTGCCTTTGCTCTTATTTACAACCATGCTCATATACAGCAGGGAAAGAATGACTCAAAACACACTCTCTGGTAGTTTAGAGGTAATAGGAATTGATACAGGCATTGCAGGAAACTGAAACAGATTAGGTATCAGTCTGCAATGGCTTGGCCAAAGACCAGGACCATATGACCTTTATTCTTTGAAGTCTGAGTGTAAGTGCTTCAAGTGTGGTGGACTTAACAGTCACCTACACATATATTTTCATGCAAATATAGGCACATACATATATATCTCACATATGTATCGCACATACCTCTCTATATGCACACATATTATGGGAACCACATGAAATACTATCTGTTCTGGTATACGTATGTTATGCATAAAATATATGTATTGTACCTATATATAGACACATTTTTGTATGAGAATCACATTAACATATATACCTTTATGTACAAATCTATATCTATGCATACACACACACTTTATACATGAGTGATACTCTTATGTATATATACATCTACGTGTGGTAAGAATGGATCAGGTACATACAGTATTTATGTGATTGCTAAAATTTAAGCCTTTTATGATCATATGCTATTCAGTAGCCATAATTCAGCTCTTTGTTGCCTAGAGACTGATGTCAAGAATGAAAGCACACTTCTCTTAGTCTGTTTCTTTCAGGCTATCTTTGAGAGAGACACAGTACTGAGGCAGAGATCCTGATTTCTGAGACCCCACATGACTTTCATACCAGACACTGAATATTAAAGTCTCAATAGTGGTAATCATCCCATTCACTGCACTGTAAACAGGATTTTTGATGTCGTTTGTATAGGCTTGTGCTGACAGTAGTTACACTCTGCTGAAATTTACACAAATGTGGTGTGCAATGAAGGATTTCTTCTGTGAAAAGCTGTGCAATTGTATCACTCCTGAAAAGGCCAGCCAATGCCATTTCAGGTCCTCATGTCCACCTTACTTAGTGCCAAAACCTACCCTCCTGATGACTTTTTAAATACCAGAACTATAGCTAAAATGATCCAACAGAAGAGCTGATTGAGAACCAATTTCATGGCTTTTCAACAGCAATCTGTTCCAGCACTTCAGATTTCCTGCCAAGAAAAGATAATGGAATTTATTCCTCCTGGTCATGCAGAAAAAAGAGTGTTTGAGGTTGTTTTCCAAAAGAAAGATTATTATGGGATTTCTCTGTCTTTTACTTCTCTCATTCCAGTAGGTTTTGAATCTAAACTTTAATTTCAATCACATTTAATGAGTTATTCCAGTCCCAAAACTTTGATAAAAATGACGTCAGGGAAATGATAGAGATAAAATTAGTGTCTCTGATGAGAAAAAGGCTTAAGGCTGAACTCAACTAATATTTCTTTTGTGGTTTGCAGGTTAGTTATTCAGCATGTTCACATGCCAAGCAAGTCACCATGAACACAGCTGGAATCAGCTGGGTGTTATGAGGAAGTGGAGAATTGTGGGAGTACAGATGTGGAGAACATGCACATAAATTTCAGTTTTTAAATTAAAAAAAACCTAATCTGTAGGAAGACAGGCTTCAGTAACTACAAATATTCAAGGGACACTTTTCCCATCTACGATTAACTCAAAGATTGGTTTCATCACTTACCAGACCCATCACTGCCCTTTGCAATGTAAGCTGAACAAAGATGCAGCTTTAGCCTTAGGGAGCATTCAAGGGGGCTGTTTAGCCAAACATGAGACAGGCTGTCATGCTACTTAGTATAGTTAACCACTGTGACAGTAACTTTTGTGCCATTTTCACATTCTTTTGCAGGTTCGATTTGCTAACTGCTTCTGGACTCTGAAGTCATACAGCAATGACTTTAGAAAAACACCTGACTTTTGGTTCCTTTTCACAGCAGTTAGTGTAAACTACCTTAATTGATGTTCCTTAATCAATTACACTTGGATACTGAAGTTAATAGTTTACAATGGAAGTATCCTCAGAGGTGTTTTTTTCTCACATCATCTATCAGAAGCCAGTTTTTTTCTGATAAAAAAGAGGCCAGGGTGAAATATAGGTAAAATTTTGGGGAGTTAAAAAGCTTCTGACTGACAAGCACTAGTCTGTGCAGTACAAATTGTTAACAGAAACCCCATATAATATTAGTAATGGGCTATGATGTCAGAAACTGTTCACAGTCAGTGGAGGTCTTACTAGTTGTTTGGAAAGAAGTTGTTGCAATGGTGCCACAACTGTCACAGCTCTTGTTTACAGTAAGATAAAGGCTTCTAAGTATTTATCAGAACAATCACTTCCATTAAAAGCTACAGTATGTACCTAGGAACATATGAAAGAAAATTCTTCATAATTAATCTGATTTATGTGATACCAGATTATTCTCATTCAAGTGTTTAGCATCACAGGCTTCTTCTATGCCAGTAGATCATGCAGGCCAAGCTTTGGTTATGAGGGTAGGCAGTATTGTATATTGCATATTTCTTCATCTAAATGACCTCCCCTGATAACAGGATCACCTGGTCTATACAGCTCACTGGGAAGGGTTTTTATTTCAAAGTATCCCCTGAAACACGCTCAGGCATTCCTTTTCTGATATTGTTGCTAGATGGGATAAACCAAAAGCATGCTGGGCATGTGTTAATGGTTAAAGAATGTGAACAGTCATATTTGAATGTTTCAATGAGGCTTTGACATTACTAAGGTTAGTAATAAACGCATAGAAGCTGTTCTACTGCTAGGCACCCAACTTAAATATCAGCTACTTTCAGTCTGAAACATAGGACAATACAGTTGATAGTTCATTACCCACCATCTTTCTAGAGCACCTTTAAACATGGATCTTTGTTGCATGACAGGTGCATAGCTGGTCACATGATGAGCACAGATGTGTAGCTGCTGGATCACAGGACAAAGAGGACCTTTCTGACATGCCAAGTGCTTGAACTTCTGTTCATGTGCTTGTAGGCTGGTCCTGAGAAAGGTCTAGGCCAGCTATGTGCAAGAGGATTGCAAAATAGAATTATTTCTTAATGACGTCACAAAGTTGAAGTGCATTTGGTTATCTGGCATTAGGTTGGATATGTTAAATTGTGTGACAAGTACAGTGCCATTAAATGTGGGCTTTAAGTGCTTCCATAAATGTCTGTAAAGTTTATGGAAGGGAAGGATTCCTGCCACCACTTTGTTTTTGCAATTTGGACTTCTACAGAACATCTTGCCTATGGCTGCAAGATGCTGACACAAAAAGGAGGGGCTAATCTAAGAAAAAGCTTTTATGTATTTCTGTAATTACAAATAAGCAGGTAATGAAACAAGATAGACTGACTTTCATATTTTGACCCAATTTCTTTAGGAGAAAAATCTACTTAATGTCGTGAACACCATTTGCTGCGTTTCACACAAAGAACAAGAGACAAGTTTATTTAAAGACTGTGAAATGTTTGATGTGACCCTGGAGTCAAGGGAAAATTCTCTCTGCAAGAGACAAGGCAGCTGGGCTCTGAGGGGAAACAACTATTATGAGAAAGGTAGTTTGAGGAGGCTGCTTAATTCATACTCTTAATTGAAGGAGTTAGGAGCGCAGGGAGATAAAAATAAAACATTTTCTCAGCTGCTGTCACAGATGTGAATCTTCATGCAGCAAAAACACTTTAACCGGTAACAAGAAAATACAGAGGTGACAACAAGTGCTTGGAGCCTTGTTTAATTGAGCAAAAAAGAGGAAGACAACTCTGGTACATTTGCAGGGTACTGCAAGGTCAAATCTACTTCCTCTAAGTAGAGTATATTTACTGCTAGCAGGTATTTTTCAAGCATGAAGGATTCAGGAGGATAAAGTTCAAAATATTAATGCCATTCTTATTACATGCTTCAGTTTAGACCAATATGAGACTCATTAATAACATGTACAGTATTTTTTAGTTACCAGCCTTGCAGGAACTCAGAGATAAAACCACATCTTGTATAAAAGTACTTAACATCGTACCACTCAAAGACAATCTCTAATTACATGCATCAGTAGTCCAGAACATTTCTATTGTAAATATATAATTAATTTGCATACCAAAATTATTTTAGGTCCTGAAAATGTCTTAAAGATTAATTATTGAAATGTTATTTCAAAAATAGGGGATTCAGGAAGCAGGCAAAATGGATCAGAAAAGTATTATCATGCGATATTTTAGTGAGATTTGTGTTGAATGATGAAACAACTGGGGAAAGAAACAAATGCCTGTTATAGTCAGACTATGCATTGCCATATGACTATTGCCCTTTATATTTCTGTAGGGAAGAGGCAAATAGCAGACATCAAAAGGCAAGGGACTTTTCTACTGAAAACTGACTGATAAGAATATCTGGATATTTCTAGCTCTAAATATTTTCTTTGAATGTCAGTTGGAGTCTGTGTTTCTTTGCAGGACAACATTTTCACAGCTGTCACACCAATGGCAACTTCATATTAAGCCAGAGACAGACTATTCTGTTTGATGAATAATATTATTGCCCCCTTTGAATTACCTCTCATTTTGTGGTTTTCTCCATCTGAGTCACAGACATAGTATGTTATTTCTCTTATTTCCAGAAGAAACATTTTGTTGGCTTTACTTGGCTGACATCTGTATGGATGCACACATGAGAAGGAAAGAATAGGAAGCTAAGCTCAGAGGACTTCTGGACCTAGAACCAATTGGGCAGGGAAAATGACTGGGTTTCTTGTACTGTTCCTCTGTGTTTCTACACATGGCCTCCAGACAATGCTTCTGATGGCACTTACACAATATTTCAGTTCTCCGCTGGGTAGAGTGAAAAGAAGCCCTGCTGAAATATGAAAGTGGTGAAATTTGTGAAAAAGATTTTTGGGACAAAAGTCATGTACAGTTGATCCCATTTTACCTGTGATCTTTTCACTCTTTCTCAGGAATGGTGCAATTAAGATTTTCAAATTCTTAGGCTATTTTTTCTTCACATGATTCTCGTTATTAACTAATGATATTATTGGTTGTATTGCTTCAATGTTGAGACCTTTATACAAGTGGATTTTATGAATAAGTTAATTTCTCCTGAGGTCAAGATCAGGAAAATATTTACCTTAGAATTTAAGAATGAAGTTTTGTCTGATCAAACTGAACTTCTGAAGAAAGCAAGCAGAGTTTAACATGTGCTTAGGAGATAAGAAACTTTAACATTCTGCAGAGAGTGCTGTGCTGTTATCCCTCAGTGCAGCCTCATCAGCACTGTCTGGGACTCTTTCCATAAAACTTAGCTTGGAGCTCAGTGGTTAATTTTTATCCAGGTTTGCTGGGTGATGTTGCTGATGTCTGTTCAGTAGGAAGCAGAATGCCACTTCATCTTCTTCTGGGACAGCCAGATGTTGAACATCCCCTCTGAACTGAAAACTGCAGCATGCAGCAGCTGTTCCCTGAAGGAGCAGATAGAGTATCATTCCAGAACTGAGAATCTCGAATTGAGGAGAATCTTAGAGTTTAGTAAAATGCTTCGTATACCCCTCTTTCAGATCTGGACTGTAACCCATCACATGAGCAAACTTGTTGCAGATTAACCTCAGAAGCTCTCAGTTCATAATTAAAACCAAAAGAAGCATATTGATCAGATAGTAATGATTACTGTGTGTTACTTGACTGACTTAAGAAAGAGACTACAGAGGACAGTCTGTTTCTAAGGAGCTAGAACACTGTTTCTAAGGAGCATGCAAAAAATCTCTGTGGAAGTAGATGAGCTACCTTTATCATATCCCTCAGTGTTGTTAGCCTTCAAGGGGGTGCATAGCAGCGCCTCGTCTTTTCAAATCAAATCAATGAGTGCCATTTAATTCAGCTACAAAGTGGAACAGAGCAGCAAAACCCAGAAAAATTAAGTTATTGCCCTGAGAAGTTGTTTGTTATCTTCTCAGTGAGTAAAATCTAGTTTCCTGTCTTTCCCTTAATTATATTCAGCTGCAACTGATTTGGACAACTGATTTAAACACTTCCATTTAAAATCTGCAAGTCTTAGGTAAGAGCAACTGCCCATTAAGAATGTTCCTGAGGGCTTCTAGGCAGGAATGAGTGCATAATTGTACAGGTCTAAGTGTGCGTGCAGAAATATTTTCACATTAGCTATCTGGACTTTATGTTCCCTAGATTAAAAAAAAACAAAACAAACCCAAAACAGAGAGCTCTGAATTGGACACATTTTGCCCAGAGACCCCCCTCCCCCCTTATTTAGATAAGATTTGCTTTGTTTTAATTAAGAAACACAACTGGTACAGTATTATTGTCATTTATTATTATTATTATATCATTTTTCTTCCAGTTTTGTAGTAGATAAAAAAAAAAAAACGTAAATCAAAAAGAGCTAAAGGTAGCCTGAACAGACTTTCTGTTGTCCATCAGAAAAAAATTGTCCAGTTCTGTCCTTGTATCACAGTTCCTTACAGTTTCCTTCAGTAAATTATTGTATTTGATTTTTTTTTTCTATAAATGTGTGAAGAATTATTGCAAATGACTGGATTTTTTTTTCTGTCTGAAATGTCTATAGTACTCCTGCCAAAGACAATCAGCAAATTACAGCAGGAAGTACTGTAATGGTCAAAGCTCTATAAGTGACTTATTGTCACAGCATTGAAAATCTTAGCATTTAATTCTCTTAAAAAGGAAAGGGTAAAATCAAAAGAAAATCACTCAGCATGAACTAATTTCTTTGGTTGTAATGATGAAGGTGTTAAAATCACATATGCTCAGTTTGTTTCTGATGCCTTGTCAGATGATGTCCTTTTCAACGTCTCCAGGGGTAGAGTGTTTCTCCTATGCTTGTATTTCATGGTTGTCCGTTTGAGCAATATTATTCATGTAAGTGAATTTGGGATATTCCCTGTTGATAACGAATTTTTTTCTAACTAGCCACTTAATTGAAAGCTGAAACCAAAAGCCTCATTTCGTATTCTGATTTGCTGAAACCAGTATTGGGGGAATAGTTCTTGTCCTTCCTTTAAGATCAAAGGCCCAGACAGGCAATTGTAAATTACACTGGAAGTTTGGAACAACAAAATATCCAACCCTTTTTCAGAGGGAAACTGTTTTCATGGCCATATCAAATAGTGAAATGTGCTCGGTGACTTCTAATGCATCAAACACATTATAACCAGCTGGGCAAAAGTGGGGATTACCCCAATGTATTCAGCATTGGTGTAGCCTCACCTTGAGCACTGTGCACAGTTCTGTGCCCCTCCGTTTAAGAAGGAACAAGCTGCCCAGGGAAGTGGTGGTGTCCCATCCCTGGAGGTAGTTAAAAGGTGTCTAGATAAGGCACTTAAGGACATGATTTGTGTGTGGACTTGGCAGTTCTGTATTAATGATTGGACTCAATGATCTTAGTGGTCTTTCCTAAGCTAAACAATTCCGTGTTTATTGTGTGATTCTATTCTATGATTCCAAGTCCTGTTCTCCTCTGGTGCATGTGTAACTCATTTAGTGGAAAGATGCCATCCTTTCTTGAGGTTCATCTGGACATCTCTGCTGAAGGTAGATTTCTGCAGCTTTAAAAGCAGGAAGCAGATGTCTGTCTTGCAACCTGTAATCTGGTCTGGTGATTAAGGCTTAGATTTAGGAAGTGGGAAGATGATTTTCTACTGATTTCCTAATCAGAATCTTACTATGAATTGAGCCCCTTTTTCCCTTCTCCAGAGGGAGCCAGGACAGAAACAGAAAAAAAAGATCCATTGGGGCCAGAAGAATTATGTGGAGAGGATGACAATTTTGAAGACTAGTTTTAGGCCCTTTGTGTGCATTATGCAGATTTAGACCTATATATCTCATTAGGAATGGAAATAGTATTGAGAACTCCCCCATCACAAATGTGTTCTCCAACGAGGGAGTAACAGCCAGTCTTTTGCATTTCTTTTGACCCAGTGACTCATCCACATTTCTGCACAGTGGCATACATTTGGAAAATATGGTATCGAGGATTTTAAGAAGATAGCTGTGTTTAAATTAGAATTTTGGTCACCCAAGGCCAGCTTTCAGTGTGCACGTCCCCTGCTTCACTGTGTATGTGTACCTCTGCCTGGACTACACAGAGCTCAGAGCATAAATTAAAAGTCCCACGCTTGTGAATATCTTCATACAAGGACTTGGAACTTTCCACTCCAAAATCCTGTTCCAGATGACCTAAAAGATAAAAAATAATGGGCAATGTGCTCACATTTACTCTGACTTGTGAGAACAATTATAAAGGCTGTCTATATATAGCAGTGCAAAGTACCTTCACTGAAATAAAAATGAGACTGCAAAAAAGGAGTTTTTTCTGATTATGAGTCCTTTCTTATGAGAAACTCTTAAAAGGAAATACATTTAAATCACTATGAAGAGTCATTGAGAATGACTAGATTTTATAAATTCACACTTGTATTTTTTTAATAAAATAAATGCTGTGATGAAAGGTAGGAACATTGTCTTATTCCGCTTTCCTATAACAAGGGTACTTTGATATGGATCTTTAATTTTTGTCAGTTTTTGAATCTGATTTCTGAATAGTTATGTGAAACAGGAATGTTTAGTTTTAGTGTGTCTGAGCTGTTCTGGCATCTTTTTGTTCAGAGACTGGAAGGGTGTTTTTAATGCACTCTCTGAAGTTTTCGGTTACTATAAAATGGAGAGCTGGATTTCTTTCGCATTGACTCCATGCTGAAAAAAAATCTGTTATCAGGTACAATTTTCTTATCAACGCAAATAGAAAATAAATATAACTATTGATGACTGTTTAAGAGGATGGTTTGTAGGCAGGGTATAAATTGAATTATTTTCTCTTGTTTTCTAGTAAAGAACTCTGAGATGTAGTTATTATTTGAAGTGTAGGTAACAGTTTCACTACTGTCAAAGCCATTATTTGCACCCAAAATTTTCATCCCCTATTCTAGAGGGGAATGTGGGCCAAAAGTCATAGTCTGCTACAGACATGCTCAAACTCTGAAGAAGTATTGGGAATAAGATTATCCTCAGCTATCCTACTGACTTGTTTTGCTGACTAATTGTGCTCACTGTTGAAAATCGTACACTCTGTTCTCCAACCATGATGTGAGATCATACCTAACTGGACCTTACCTAATTCAAGATGCTGACCGAGGTGTGTGCTGGGGCCTTTCACAGCCCTTTCTTTCCTAATGTTTTTAAGCTTATATTCTCAACAGCTTAAAAGTAAACCAGATGCTGACTACCTCACAGAAAAAAATAATAAGAAACAAAATAACAAAAACATTTTTGTTCACAGTACAGACAGAGACACTTATGAGTCCAGGTCCCCACAAGAAACCTTCTGTCTGCTCCGTTAGAATCTAAAAGAGTTTATACAGTTCATTGCCAGAGAAGTGTAAAGGAAGAAAAACTTTCATGCAGAAAAAGAAAAGGTTCAAAGATAGTACCTCAGTTGCTGCTTTGTACTTGGGAGGGTACAGAAATAACCAGGCAAATGAGTTCTTACTTTAAAGAGCAGATGGTTGATGGTCAGAACTGAACATGTGAAGATGATAAAATAGAAAAGCAAAGAAAGCCTGATTAAGCAGTACACTTACACTTACCTCAAAGTGCACATGTAGATATGGAGCTGGACACTGAAAATTGCCATGATACAATGTACAGCATTAATAGCCATTGTCTGCCTCACTGTCCAGCAAGAAAAGATTGTCTAATAATTCCTTAGAGCAATTTTGGTGTGTTATGCGTATCTGTGTTGACTTTACTGAACTGCTCAGATTAATCAAGGACAAGGCTATAATAAAGCTTTCAGATAACAATTCTCTTTGCAGGAAATGTACCAGAATTTGGAATTTAACAATTTGTAATGACAAGGGAAAGCCCTTTAGATAGTGACATATTGCAGGCAACATTATCAATAGTACTGTCCTTTCACTAACTCAGATAGAATGAAATACCTGTCTTCATCACACTGAAAATATTAATTGTTTAAAATTTCCCATAGAAGAAAAGAGTATCAGGATTGAATTTGGTCAGTGCACCTAACAAAAAGCTCACTAATTTTAAAAGAAAAAAAAAATTAAAGGCTACTTAAGAGTGAAAAGCATACCCCTCCTTATAAAAAAATCCTGATAATACAGATAAAATATAAAATATGTGAATGCATTGAATGTAATATGCTATTGAAACAGGATACAATGATAATTGAAAGCTGCTTACCCAAAAGAGTGCTGGGGAAAATAATAGATAGTTGGAGAGATCAAGGCTTAGCAAACCTGAAAGTAGAGCAAAATTGGAGCACTACTCTTATTCATTAAAAGTAGCACCTCAAGTGTCCTGTACACATTTTGACTGAAGATAAATTCACTTTGTTATGACAGCCAATAGAATTTATCTTTTCTTATAGAACTTAATTTTTTTAATTCAATAATAAATAACTTGTATTACAGTGTTCATACTGTTTAATGTACTTCAGGGCCTGGATGTCTCATTTATGTGTATACATCTAATTGGAGATTTTAACAGAGGTTCTTCTGACATGAGACAATAGCAAAATGGAAAAGAAACATGTATTAACTAATAAGCAAGAGTTAAATAATAGGCTTCAGAGATCAAAAATGTAGAGGAACTGGAGCCAGCTCAGATCTAGTCAGGCAATGAGGAAGGACACTGACACTTAGGCAATGTGTATACTGATGAAACCAGAGGGGACAGTCTCATTCTCTGCTTTTCATGACAATTAGAACCACAGAGTTTTTATCTATACAGCCAAATTCTTTCTTCCTCTAGAACAAGATGGCTGGTCCTTGGTGCCTCCTTTGAATAGTTTCTGACTTTTACAAACTCCTAAGCTATCCCAGGTGTTGCATGTGAAAGTGCTAAGTGCACAAACCAAAAATATGGCAGGGATGGTGCTGTTAGTGTGGATGAACTCTGCATTTATGTGAGAACTTCCGCTCTTTTGGTAGACCAGTAGAAGTATATATTTAATGTTCAGAAAGTCCAAATACCCATGCAGACCATATGCAAAGAAAGGAGATAATATCTCAGAAAAGCCCAGATAACCAAGCAAGCAGACAGAGATATAGCCCAGCAATAGCAATATTTGGGGGATTTCTTCTGTATACATTTAGAGAAAAGACCTCAGCTATAGAGGAAATTAGGCTAAAAGTATTGATGCCTTAGGGTTTTCATGAATTTGAAGATTTTTATACTTCTAGGTAGTTTCTCACATATAGAGCAGCTAG
>JAWWTY010000077.1:133583438-133601496 GCA_035222235.1 Margarornis squamiger
TATTCTGTACCCCAAAATTCTATAAGTAAAAGAACTCTTCTCTACTTTACCCACATAAAGTTGTCTTGGAAGTTTTTCCCCCCTTTCTTACGGCAACAGTATAAATTAGTTTATAAAAGAATGAATTCAAATAAACAACAGTAACACAAAAAAGGAAAGAAATCCCCAATATGTGAGTATGTATTTGCAGTGTAAACTTCATCCAAATTTCCAACTTGGATACCATTCTACTTGCTGTAGTTTCTGGGATGTAATAACATTCACAGAAAGTGTGAGCTTCAAGACATGCTATTAAGAAAACGGAAAGCTACTAAATGGACATTATTCCCTTTTTTTGAGAACTACAGATGCACAGAACTATACAACATCAAAATATTGCTCTATTTTTCACATACAAAATCTACTTTACATTTGCTAAGGTTAGATGAGTAATGTTTTCAACCTAATTAACCAACTAGCCCACATAGCAAGTTACCTCCCTCTGAGATTAACATGAAAAATAGCAGACTGTTGCCTATTGCAATTACAGAAAAGAACACAGAATGTGATTTGTAGACATGAATGAGATATTGTAGTCACTCAAAATTATGCATAAAAAACTCTGAAAGAAAGTGAAAAAATACCAGTGGCAAACTGAATATTTTCTAGAACCATGAAAAACTACTACATTTTTTTGTTTGTTGTGTTTTTTTTTTTTCCCCCCAACTTTGCATATGTTCAGAGTACTACATGTGTACTTACATTATTATTAATGAAGTCTATATGCTCTGGTATCTATTGCAAGACTTTCTTTTCTTTTTTTTTAATTTTTTTTTCTTCTGGCAATATTTCTGCCAAGTAAATGCTGTGACAGAACCAAGGGAAAAATAGCAAAAAAGAAAGTTAATCTGAAGGTCAGCTGGGAACATGTACTGTTCTCTTTCATGATGCTTTATTACAGGTCTTCTAGTGTGACAACACTTGATCACCATTAGCCCCAGATCTGTGCACTGCCAGATCATTTGACAGGACAAATCTGAGCTGATCTACACATGGTTACACAATCCCAGGCCCAATGTGCACTACAGGACTAGCAAGATGTTGCTGTAAGGCCTCAATCATGTTGCCATGCATAGCATGTGCCTACCCAGTACTTTTCTGATCTAGGAACTGTGGAACACCAGCTGGTTTACTCACTATGTTTTGGGCAGCTCTCTCAAGGCAGAAGTCATATGTAGGCTTGGACAATCTGTTTCCCAAACCAGCCACCACGCACCAACTAGACGCATTAAATATTTGACATCAGACAAAGGCAGACTGCCTCCTGCATTTCAGGAGAGGGGGAGCCATGTGTCCTTTCCATCTCACATCTGATCAAGTAAAACACCAGTGGCCTGTCTCTTGTGTCAGCTGTCATGGCACAGCTGCACCCAGACTCATGGCAGGACTCACTCTCTTGCTCCTCCTGGACCACAGACATGGCAGATGGCAGAGGTGGAGGTGAACTTAGCATAGTCTGAGCTGTTCACATTGCTAGGAAATCCTGTGTTGCCTCCAGTGAACAGTAACTTGCTTCAGGTGTTTGAATTAATGAGAAAACTGCTGATTATGCTAGCAGTTTGGGATTGGGGTGCCTGAGGGGAGGAGACATTCAGACTGGGAAGAAGCTAATGGTTATTGGTAGAAGAGTGAACTCCCCCCTAATTTGGTATGCTGGACAGTGAACACGAGGATGGTAAGGAGTTTGAGGATGAAGACATTTGTAGAATCATAGAATAGTTTGGGTTGAAAGGGAAGTTAAATACCATCTACTTCCAAGCCCCCACCCCCCCATGGGCAGGGTACCTTTCCACCAGACTCAGTCGCTCAGAGCCTCATCCAACCTGTCCTTGAACACTTTCAGGGGTGGAGCAGCCACAGCTTCTCTGGTCAACCTGTTCCAGTGCCTTCCCACTACCACAGTAAAGATTTTTTTCCTAACATCTAATCTAAACCTAATCTCTTTCATCACATTAGGAAGGATGGCATTCTGACTCCTGTTACAGTCACCGACCTTCTTTGGGTTAGTAGAATTTGCAAAATAACATCCAGCCAGGTGATAAACACATGAAGTGTTATATTATGCTTTTCTCCATGAGATGCCCCTGTTACACAGACACTGTTGATGGCATGCATTTTATTTTCAGTGTCTCCTACGGCCCAACACACTTTCTAATCAGTAAAAAGGTAAACTTCACTGCAGGGCTGTAAACCACAGTAGATAACCGGGGCCACTGAGCTCAGCAAATGCTGAACTGGTCTTGACTGCAAACACAAAGTCTGATAAGATCTGCCTGCAAAACACTAATGTCTGTAGAGACAATACCAAGGCTCAACACAGGTGTGAAAAATAGAAGATTCCTCCTTGCTCTCAAAGCATATATAATGTAGAAATTGCTTTCTTTTTTTTCAGTGACCGAGTTCATAAATCAATGAAATTTTTTTCAGCCAACCCCACGGTGAAGATATAATGACATTGCTTTGTAATTATGCAGTCATTCAACATTTCATAGTAAGACTGAGATTTTCCATTCTATTTGTATCCCCTGCAACTGAGTGGTAGAAAATGAAGTTACGTTTTCATGAATGAGATCAAATACCCAAGTAATTACTGGAAGACTGAAAATTTAATTTCTTGATAGGTTGGGAGGTCATCTAATTAAACCTGAGACTCTAGGTGTCTAGAAATATCTGATGTTCATCTTGATTTGCTATCTTTAAAATATTGAGCTAATTCCATCACAGAAAATGGTTTAAGGTGGGAAATAGATAGGAATTGTTCTGACTGATTTTCTTTATGTATAAAAGTACTTGAGATCAAAGAAAGGGAGTAACTTTACTTAAATTGTTTCCCAAAACTGAAATTTGATGATACGGAAAACTCATCCACAAGTTTCCTAGCACTCAATTCAAAATGACAAGTTCATGTGAAAGCATAGCCGTAGAAAGTTGTAAATTGCTTTTTGCTTTTGTTAAAACGTTGTAGCAAGCTGATGTCACTATGGCTGAGCTCGTGCTTGTAACAGTGCTACAAGTCCTCACTGATGAATGATAATGCCCTTTAAAAGCCTTGATAAGTGTCACAGGCTGTCTAAAAATAACTGATATCTGGTAGTTAGTGGCTTGTCCCGTTACACTTACACGTTTCCAACAGTGTTCTGTGAAATCAAGCTGAGTAGTTCCCATACCAAAGATGCCTGAAGAGGAGATACTGCATCTGAAAACCGATTATCTATTTTCAGAATTTGTTCCTTTTGATTTATATTCCATGGTGGGATTAAGGTGGGAATCTGAAGTGTGAAAATAGTTTTCACTCCTTTTCAAGGTAACTAGTTATTTCTGTTTCAGATCAAACCTATAGCATAAAAAGAAAAGCCCTGTTTTCATGAAACAAAATTACCTGACTTAAGCATCTTCATTGATGCTTTTTTTTTTTTTTAAATCAAGACAAGTTAATAATAAGGAATGTTTTTTAGTATTTCAGATCTTCTCAAGTATGCAGATATGCACCAAAGTCTTAGGCTTCCAATCAGTAGAAAACTGCTGTTTATTTCAGAGTTTATTACTTCAACCTTTATCTTGTGATCCAGAATGAAGAGCAAAAAGAAAATCCTAAATCCATTTGTTTATAGTTCCACTATCTAAAGGCAACTATAATTAAGTTTTGAGATTTTAGGTATTTATTCTGAACTCAGAAATTTAAGCTATGACAAGGGTTGTGCAAGACTTATTTTAACAAATGGATATTTTAAAAATGCCTACTGAAACTAAAAGAGCTAGCTATCAATTTTCTTCACCTTAGCACTTTGAGAGGTACTTCTCATACTACAGAGGGCTGTTCATCCTGACCTAAGATTTTCTGTCTTTTCTTTGGTTATTGAAAAAATGTAAACAATTAACTCAGACTGTTTTTAACCCTCAGATAGCTGAAAGCAGATAAATTCCTTCCATTGCATCTGAAGATTCTCGGAGCTCACACACACACTTTGGGTTTGAAAAGGGCAAATTGTGTTTGTTTTCTCAGTGTGATCCTTAACATTTACAGGACTGGTAGGTATGCATTTACTGACAAACAAGTAGCATCACACTCTGCACTGTTTTCTGTAAAATTACTTTTTGTATTTTAAGTGCATCAGAGGTAATTAAAATAATTGAACAGAGAGATAAATCAATAGCAATTAAATTATAAATTATGCTCCATGGAAAAGAGCATTAATAAAGTTCAGAAAGCAAATGTTACAGGGACAACTTGGAATATTTGGTCAACTGGCTTTAATAATTTTTCTGTGTTCTTCATGCTGGGAAGGAGGTTAGGCTGCTGGCTGTACCATTTAAAAACTTTATCATTAGCATTCCTGAAGAGCTCATTTCAATTCACTGGAATAGGTACGATGATTTACGAGCAATACAGAATGGAGTCTCTGAGAATTTAAACCTCTTTCCATTTACTTTTGGCACAGGTAAAGCAGCATCCACTTACCCAACTGAATTTCCCAGTCATGAGGGCACCGTGACTTCAGCACTGTGGAAAGGTGCACTGCATTGCCACACAAACTTTTTTAGGGCAGTGTAAAGCCATTGCTTCTCACTAGCAAAAACTCCTCTAGATAAATAGTACCTGACTACAATGATGTTTACAAAAAGGGCAGGAATGTAGGTCCAGGGGAAGCAGTGGGTTCAGTTTCTTTTTTTTTTTTTTTCCATAAGGATGGATAGAAAAAAATTAAGATTTAAGAAAAGCTTCTCTAAGGAAGATTATAACATTTCTCAACCACATCCCCTCTCTGCTCTTCCTTCCCTTATGCTCTTCCTCATCCTTTCTCCATTCACTTTGTCTTTACCCATACATTGGTGCCCTGTGCCACTTGCTGGTGACTGGATAGAATGTAAAGCTGTGATTTTTTTCCATTTGGTCCCAAGTACTAAATGGACATTTTATATCTTTCAGCCCTTTTAGGTCTTGATGTATATTTTATGACTGCTGTTGAGAGTCTGCATCTCCAAGGGTGCAACATCCAAGGGCTTCTAATCAAACATTCATGCCACCAAATGTTCTCTTTGATATAACAATTTTTATGTTCTGAAAATAAAATTGATACGACCCTTTAAGAAATTTAAGTTTTTCTAAACTTTTTTAAACTGCATTAGCTAAGTTTTATCAAACTTGATTTGAAAATGAGAAATAATTTTTCCAATCTGAATCTTTTTCACTTTTTTCCTCAGCCTTCTCAAAATGCCGAATAAAAGGCAACACTTGTTTAGCAAAAAAGCAGGATATCTTGTTCCTTACTCTCAATCCAGTATGTTTTCAAAACACAGATTAAATGATTTTAGGTTCTCAGTGTATGTCCTGCTTATTCTATTGACTTAAATCACTTCATTGTATTCGTGGGAAACAGGTCAGGCAAGATTTAATAACTAGAGATAAAAAGAAGTTGATGACTTATTCTTAGCACTTAAAATTATTTCAACTTTACAGTGTTACACCAATAATTGCAGGTGGACAGACAATATTGATATGTAAAACTTCAGATTATTCCAGCCATCTGGGATGCAAAGATTTGTTGCCAGATTAAATAAACCAGAGTAACAAAAGAGCACATGTGATACATTGAATGACTATGAGCTTCACTTGAGGGATCCATTATTATTTCTAAGCCTGTTTTTATGTATCTAGGGTACTAAAATAGCAATCTTTGGAACAAGGCAAAAGCCCTACATTTTACCATTGCATTTCTCTAACTGTATTATGCCTTTTCTAGAGGTCAGTATTGGTATTTCAAATAACTTAATCAAAAATCCACAATGGTGGTTTTTCCCCCACCCCTTTTGCACACCTACTTTAGAAGAGAGGTGAGTACCTGAAAAACTCTACTTTCTTTAAATCTGTCTGTTTCTATTCCAAGGAAAAAAGTCTAAAACTATGAGTGGATAAATTCTAAAGATCTTATTGGGCCATCAGAGCTACTAAATTTACAGTTTTAAACCTGTAATATTTCTGTATTATCCAGTGATTGCTTTGCATGTGACCATTCACTGGAGCCCCTGCCAGTTCTTCTACCATAATCCAGGTGCCCAGACCTGTGATTGATCTCTCTTACACATCCTTTGTCTGTCAGAACATTTTCATACACATTGCAGAGAGGTTGGTACCTAGACAGGAATTAAATCAGAAGTCTGTGGATCCTGCTTAGTGCAATTCACTTTAAATATTTGAATAACTCCTCTGGCTATTTTAAACTTCTCCAGGTTTAAGTTTAGTCATTTTGATGAATTAGCCTTCATGATGAAATCTAAGGAAGTATTTCTGTGACCAAATCTATATATGTGCCAAGGTAGCTAGGTGATTCAGTTTTGTAACTAAGTATTTATTTTCTTTAATATATAGATTAGGCACGACTTCAAGCAGCAATGGAAAAAAAAAAACCCAACCAAAACAAAACACTTTAAAAGTCTCTGGAAATCTGGGATTTTGAAAATCAAGTCTGAAAGTCAATTTTGCTAGGCACATAGAGTAGCTGTTCTGTGTACCACTGAAGGGCAGGATTTGTTCATTAGATATGTACAATTAGTCATCTATGGAAAGAAATTAGGCACTTCTAAAGTTAAATTCATATTTTTGTAAGGTGAGTGTGTAGGAAAGATAGGATGAGTTAGCTTTCACAGATGCCCATCTCTGTTCTTTGGCTACAGTAGGACCCTAAGTAGTTCAGTGTTAGGCACTGCCATCAGCAGACCTTTATGTCTAGCACAAGAATTTCTTAGATTTGGTACATTAAAAGTACCAGAGATACTCTCTGGCACTGAATTCAGCTGGTATAATGTAGCTAATATTTTTATTGTTGAATATATTTTCACTATAAAATACTGCAAAATGCTTAAAACCTGATGACTGTCAATAATCCCCAGATACATGAAAGAACTTCACAAAGAGTGCTAGTTGGGTTGCACTAAACAGGTGCCAAGGATCTTTTTACCAGTTTGGCAATGCAGAGAATTGAGTCTGAGCACCTCAGAGCGCTCCTTGAATGAATTAAAGCAGCAGTTCAGAGACAGCCAGTGACAAGATGGTACTGAAATATATATGTTGGACCAAAGAGGACTGCTGGAATTACAAGGGAGGTGAGAGAAGACCTATGTGGTGGTAGGTCAGCTGATAACTATGGAGACTTGGATCCAGTGATCTGTGTGGTATTTTTAATTTTCATGTCCTATTTAAATCCAAGTTTTTGTAGGACAGAAGAAAATTCTTCAACAGAAAATTATGCCACAGTGTGATTTACAGAATAAAACCGCTTTTCACTGGGGAAAAAACTTTCATTCAGTGTACATAAATGCTTTCTTACTAGTTTTGGTTGGTGCAGGTGCAAAGATATTGATATACTACTCAAAACCATAATATTTTATCAGAAAACTCTTAGGAAAATTGTAATAGTATATCTCTAGGAAAGCCATTTCCAGGTCCTGTAAATCAAGACAGTCAGGATAAAATAGCAACCAACAAGTTCATTTCTTAGCTTCTAATGTTTCCCTAAACATTAGTTATGCTCCCAGTCACTTCAAGGTAAAATCATTATCTTACCTTAAAATTTTAATTTATCACATATTACACATTTTTTCCCTGTATATCTCATCTGAATTACTGTGCAATAGAAACTTATCCAGAAACACTACCAGTCATAATCTCAGTTCATACAGCTTTTGCCACCTGTGAAAGATGTGTGTCTGGAAAGAAAAGATAAATGTGACTCCTGGAGAAAATTAAATTATAGATTTTCCTCTGTAACAGAATTATTTAAATGTAGGAAAGTAAGAGGTCTACTGGTGATATGAAAACTATCAGGTAACAGGTAACTAGCAAAGGGAAAGGGTAAAAATGGATAAAACTAGAAATAAGAACAGTAGAAAAGAGAAGGGGAGGCAATGGTACAGTAAAACAAGTGCTGGTGCCAAGGACATCATCTATTGTACTCCCACCTGCAAGTCTGTTGTGCTCTGCTGCTCAAATTCACTTGCTTTTTTTTCTTCCTAGAGTAACTTTCAAGACAGTCTTTGTACAATCATATTTTATTGAGTCAGCTGAATCAAATGTATTTTAGAAAGCCACATGGATTCCTGCCCTATTTCAATTATTTAAGCCACAATACATTATTTAGTGGTCTGTGTGTTCACTGGTTTTAGGACAATCAATCTATGTATATCAAAGAAATGCCATTTGGATTTGAGTGCTTTTTTTAAAAGTAGCATTAAGCGTTACTCTCAAAAAGAACTTTTAATGCTCATAATACTTTGTGTATTTCAAGAAACTATAAATGGCTTTTTCCTGTTTTATATGATAGTTTGATTTAATTTCTCAGCTCTCAGGCAGATATATACTGTGCAATATAACAGTATCACCAAACCTTTCAGTAGCGTAAATTTAGCCCATGTTGTTTATCTATCTTTTTAAAACAGTGGCATACATCCTCCTGAATACAATCCTGAGGTTTCTGTCCCTCTTGCTGGGCTTTACATGCTCGCTGGGCACCTACCTAAGTAAACATGCTTAAATTAGAAGGGATATTGCCATAGAGAAGGTCTTTGCATGCTCAGGAGTGGAATTCCTCCCAGTCTGATAGGTACTCTGTATTCCCAACTTTTGGTGCTTGTTTTTATTTCACATGCCACAAGCGGCAGTAATGGACATCAAGGGGACCAAAAGGAACGACAAGGATTCCCAGGCTTAAAGCCTTCAAGGAAATTTCTGTTCCAGTGTGGCTCTGGAAAAGGGGGACCTTAGGTTACTGGCAGAGGAAGGGGGACTGCCTGGGCAGAGCAAACACACCAAAAGACACTGAAACCAGGAGCTAAAATATCATGGTGGGAGGAGAGAGATGGCAAAAGTTCATTGGATAACTGATGGGATATAGGGATACCTGTGGTCACCTTGTTCAGGGAAAGGACAACAAAGGAACGTTCTTGTGAAGCAACATCAAACACTGCCCATTGTCCTTTCATATGAGCAAGGATCTAGACCTGAGGCACACTCTTCTACTGTTACATCCTCTTACAGGTGTTGTTAGTCCTGCCCTGAATAGCAATACTACATTTTTGAGGTGACTATCCTGGCAATTTCCCTTCTATAGTGTCTGCTGACAGATTTTTTGTCATTTGGAAAAATTGATTTTTTAGGGTTAGAGGTACAGCCCTCCCTCAAAAAAAAAAATAAAAAATCATCAGTTTGGCTTCTAAGACAAACAATAGTGGGACAGTAAGTTAGCTTCCTTCAGTTCTCCAGTTTTCCTGGAATAGGAACGAACTGATAAGTACTCTGATGATGCAGGGAGATTACAGGTCTTGGAGCCCCAGCTCCAAGTGTGTGTTCATGTATGTCATACTTTTCCCCAGGCAGTCTTTTCAACAGAGACCCAGGATCCATGTCATGCAGCAGGTGTTGCAGAGTCTTTTTGGTGTCATGTATTCTGCAATCCACGTAGCCCTCCAGGTGAGCTGGCAGGATATTTGGTAAAATTCTGTAGAAAATATTTCTGAGAACTGTTTTGAAGGTCTGTCATCTTTTCTATACTGATGTGGCTTTATTGTAAGTTTTCCAACCAAATTCACTACTTTTCACATGTACACTTCATTAAATGTGCAAATGTTTGGGGATTTTACCTTATAATTAACTACACTGAAGAGGAAATTAAAAGAGCAAAGCCTGTTTTCTTCTCTTACATATAATTTCCTGTCACTTAGATCTTATTGATTATAGTGAACCAAAAGACTAGGGCAAGAAGCATGTGTTCTGTGAATGAAATGGAGGACTTATATGTTCTTTTGCATCTGTGTTTCCTAGTCTTGCTTTGTTTCCTTAATCTCACTCGTGTGACTTTAGTCAGTTTGAATTGCAATGTCTCTTGAATTTTAAAATTTACAAAGACAAATGATTTTCCTGGTTATAGATATTTGTGAATAATAGTGATGCTTGGTATTTTATATTGAAAAATTATTTTCAGGAGCCAGCAGATACATATTTACTGCAAGAAAGTTGAGGACTAGATGAAGTAGGAAAGCTAAAGCCTTGACAGAATAAAATCTAACCAAGACAATTAGGGCAGGAAGAGAAGTTTCTACAGATATGTCAGCAATAAAACAAAGACTGGGGAAAATGTGGGATCCTCTCTGTAAGGAAACTGGAAACCTGGTTACTTGCCTGAGTTTTCACCAAGAAATGCTCCAGCCACACTGTCCAAGCTGCAGAAGGCAAAGATGGGAACTGGGAGAATGAAGAACCAACTTCTCTAGGAGATTAAATTTGTATAAACCTAAGGAATCTAAGGGTTTGCAAGTCCACAGAACCTGCTGAGATGCATCTGCAGGTCCTGAGGGAGCTGGCAGGTGAAATTGCTAAGCCACTATCCATCATATTTGAGAAGCTGTAACAGTCAGGTGAAGTTCCCACTGACTGGAAAAAGGGTAATGTAACCCCCATTTTCGAAAGAGAAAAAAAAGGAGACCTGGATAGGTCAATCAGTCTCACCTCTCTTCCTGGTAAGACCATACAGCAGATTCTGCTGGAGATTATGCTAAGGTACCTGGAAAATAAGGAAGTGATTGGTGTTTCAATCTGACTAGTAAGAGGTACCTCTGTCTAAATTAAGGTGCAAACAAGACCATATGCTGAAGTCAACAATACAGATTTTATTTAAGAATTAATGTGAGGTGGAGAGGTAGAAAGAAATAGAAAGGAGGGAGAAGAGAGAAATGGAGAGAGAGAGAGAGCGAGAGCAAGCACAAGATAGTCACCACCCGTGGATCGAGAGGCGTCCTGTCAGTCCCTCTTCACCCTGTGCCTCTCAGTGGTGGGGGTCCTGGATTCATTCTTCTTGGAGTACCAACTTTATACAGTCCAAGTTCTGGGTATCCATGGAGACGTATTCCTAATTTACATATGAAGCAAGGATGGACATGTCCTCCTTCTGTGCATGCTTCCTTCAAGGTTTCAGGGTGCCTCAGTGGTCATTGGTGGTTGCAGATGCTGTCTGTCCCATGACTGAGGAGAAACATGGTGCTCCTCTGTAAGCAGATGATTTAACAGGCCCTGCAATTCCTTCAAGAGTTTGTCCTTCCCTTTGGTCTTCTGTGTTGGCTTTATTGCTTCCCAGTCTTTAATGTCTGTGAAATCTCCTTCCTATTTGGTATTTCCTTCACACTGAACAGCCCTTAACCAGATAACTTAATGAACCAGAAGCTTTCACTTTCCATGTACCCTTATGACATCCCTAGGCACTTCTTTTCTATGTCTTTCAGGATGTGTTTTATTTATTGATTGAAGAACTTCTTAGTGTTGGAACAAGGGTCATCACCACTGTACATTTCATATCAGTAGAAAGAAGATGGGTACATTAGAAAGGAAGTGTTGGCTTGAGTTCTTCCACAAAGTAGAGGAAGAGTAATGTTCCTTATGAAATATTTGACAAAAGGGGGAAATTTCAAATTTCAGGTGTTGCCATTCTTTGAGATCAGAGCTACACTTTCCCTCATATCAGATTTTGATGTCTTAGAAAAAAAAAAAAGTTTGATATCAAAACCATTCTGGAAAGTACTGAGAAATGTGTCTATTATGTGAATCTTTGAAGAAAAACTGACCTAGAGCATGAGAGAATAGTTGGAAAAGCTGGCTTTTGGGCCTGGAGTAGGCAATTTTGACAAGATAAAAATCAGACAAAAAGAGGGATTATGAAGACTTTAACAGTAGGAAGAACATCATGGCTTGGTTCTGTTTCCTGGAAACAACCAAGTGCTCTAATGTGTATCATCTGTGTTTCTGAGACAATTAATGCTACCTCAAAATATCTTCAAATCACCAGCCTAATGAATTTTGTGCATGTAGTAGCAGAGTGTAAACTACTGCTTCATGACAGATTCACTCTATATAGAAATATGAATAGGAATGTAAATATATCACAGAATTTACATATCTGCTTTTGCATACTAAAGGCTGCAATTTAAGGCAGTCAACAATAAACTTAAAACAAGATTTTGAAGGAATATGGTAAATCTCTGTATCTGCAATATAAAAAGAATGTGTGAGCATGTATTTTTTTTTTTTTTAAATTTTTTTAATAAGAGGTGCAATGCTGAAAGAAATATACTTAGAAGAAATTATCCAAAGACTGAAAACTCTACAAAATTACCTGTCTTTTAATTGTTATTTGCTCTTAGCACTACAACAAAGAATTGATATTTGTGTACAACACAGAGAAGTATCCCAAATCTATCAAGTTTGGGATATAAATCTGTATAAATCTATAAGGTCTGGGAGACAAATGAATTTTCTCACTCTCTAAAGCAAGTATAGAAGTGGTGTTGCCAAAAAGACCACTTTAAGAGATTGTACATCACAATAAATCCAATAAAAATCTAATACAAAAACAATTTTAAGATACTGCTTAAGATGACTGCAATTGGTTGGTGTTTTTTAGTGTCCAGTCTTGAAAATGATCAGTAGATTATCACAATCACTTTGAGCACAATTTATAACAAATGATGATTAAGAAGACTGAAAGTGTCAAGAATGGGACTTTTATGTTTAGTCTGGGTTTTGATAAACATAATATAAAGGCAATGTTTGCCATGGCAGAGCAGAGGGAGAAATTACTTACATTAATTTTTTAATGAAATATTCTGATGAAAACTATTAATTTTGAACATTAAAGTTCCTGGTATTTTTGCAAATAAAAGAGTAATTCTGCAAAACTCATTCATAAGCAGTAGTTCTTTAAATGTTCTTTTTATTTGATGGACCATATATAAGCAATTAAGGAGAAAATTGCTTCTCTTGCCTTGAATGGCCATACATGAGTCTGAAAAGTAACTAGGAAAAAGTGTATATCCTAATGCTTTTTTTTTTTTTTTTTGCTATAAAATCATCTTGACGTTTAATAACAGAAACAAGGAATTGGTAGTATTCAACTGGAATTCATTATTCCAATATCTGAACTAGAAAAACTGAATTTATTTTTTGAGAATAAAACTCCAGGATCAGGCAACTGGAGAGACAATCTTTGTCTGTCAAAAACTCTTTAGTCATCCTGTTGTACAGATTGTAGGCATGACCAGCCTGTGGTACATATTCCACATTTTGTGCAGTTTGACTAAGAAGGCACAATATACATGATTAGTTGAATGAATTTCATTAATTTTAAAAGGAAAATAAAATATACCTGTCTGTAAACATGATTGAGTTTGAGTAATTCTTAGAACAGGAAACAGGCAAAATCACTTTTGAAAGTTCTCCCCCATGGGTCTGTAGACCTGGAAGCCACTCATCCCTGGCTGAGCTGGAGTTGTCCTGTTTCTGGGCCAGCTGGCTCTCCAAGCTATCTCAGCATCCAGTGGCAGGGGAAAAAGGAAGGTTTCCAACATAGGTTCTTTGAAATAAACATATTTTCACAGGACATTATGCTTTATACAAACCAAAAATTGCCTATCAGAAAACCTTTCCATTGTAAAATATCCAGCCAGCTTTTTTAAAGATGGCAGCTGTTACCTGGGAAAAATCAAAATGGTATCTCTAGCTTATGTTTGAGATCTTTATCCATTCTAGAGTTCTGCCTGCTCAAGTCTTCAGAAAAAAAACAAATACAAGACTATCCCCAAATGGGTATTAGTGGCTCAGCATGGAACATAAAAGGCAGTCTCTCTGGCTAAATGATGGACTGTGTAGACACAATTTTAGGATAGTGCAAAGGATGTTAAATCTGTCCATCTTCAGAAAAGTGGCTGCAGATGTTCCTGTGACTGAATGCCAGTGAGGTTAATCAGCTGAACTGCTGACATCTGCTTATAGGAAAACTATAAGTAGGGCATGGAAAACCAGCTGGAGTATAAAATCTGAAGTGCTCGCAAGGGGTCATAATTCATCATCAAATCAGAAGAAAACAAAGAGGTTAATACAGATGTGCACATGCAAAGAAAGAATAAAAAGAAGCACACATGGCTTGATACATGCTAGAGGCATGAGCAGCTTAGTGCAAAAGTGCACATTCCCTGTTTGTATTTTTTCCATCTTGCATCTCCTTTTCCCCCTAATGGAGACATTGAAAACTAGAGGGATTCATCCTGCCATTGGCAGAATCATCCTTTTTTTTTTTTTTTTTTTTTTTTTTGTGTGTCTGTGTGTGTTAATAGACCACTTCCTCTTTCAGCCTCTTCCATGATAAAGCCACTGCCTGCAATCTGTCCAGGGACGTATTAGAAAACATTCACAAAACTGAAAAATGACCTTTTACCGGTGAATTCAGGATCACTGTAAGATCGGTGCATTTCATGTATTCCAGTCAAGCCCTCAAACGTGTCACAAGTGGTGATAGGTTGGTGTCTCTCCCTCCATAGCAGAATGATTTTTATGCAGAGCTGACATGTCAAAGTGCTAGAAATAATGTACTTCTTTATAGATGGTACCCAAATGCATCTTCTTAAGTCTTCTGTGCTGTTGTAGAGACTTTTATATGTATCTGTGAGAACAATTCTTCCTCTAATCCCCGTGCAAGAGCCCAGACACCTGAGGCCTCTGTGCTTTGGATGCAGTGAAAGCTGCAGCCCTCGCAGTCAGCCACATAGAAGTGGGTTTCTAGTCTTATCTTCCCTGCCAGTTTCCCATGCAATAGACACAAGATTCTTAAAGAGAAGACTTGGAGCTGAAAGTTTTCAACCTAAAACTGGGCAATAATGGGACCATAAATGTTCTGGTTTCAAAGACAGGCCTATTGAACAGCTGACACAGAGTGACAGGTCCTCAGCATATCTGACCTCAGACCTCTTGCAAAATGATAGTGCCTCCAGTTCTAACCCCATCGAGCTGGTTTGGGGCCAGAGTCACACCACACAGGAGAGCAGTTCTGCCTGAGTCCAGGAATGCACCATTCAAGACCTGGCACATAAGCCATACTAGTCCCTAAAACATACCTATGTTAAATATCTTTATTCACTTAACCTACAAGAAAGCTGTGACACTTGCTGTACTAAAGTTCATGAGGTTATCTTAAACACTTTCAGTGGCTATAGAGAAATCAGTGGAAATATTTTTGAACAATCACAATTTCACTCTTAGATATTTGGAAAAATAACCAGACAGTTACAGATAAAGAGTTGAATCCCATAAGGCAGTTTATGCTGCATTTGTAATCACTCTGTGGGTATAAATCAGATTTTCTTGTTCTGTTTTTATTAGCAAGACAGATGGATATGAAGCCTTTATGTGTTTCACATAGTTATAAATGTCTTCAGATATAAATATCCAATAGCATAACTGAAATGGTAAAATCATTGTCATTGACGGAGAATTTAATATACAAAAGTGTGTGTAGAAATACACACATATACACACAACAGAGTAGATAATATGTACAAATACAAGAAGAAATTTCAGATTAGATTTTTTTTTCCAGGTAATTCATGGTGTTAACCAGAAATCCTTTTGCAAAGAATTATTTGACCAGAGAGGCTGTGGATACCCCATCCCTGGAAGTGTTCAAGACCAGGCCAGACAGGGTTTTGAGCAACCTAGTCTAGTGCAAGGTGTCTCTGTCCATGGCTGGGAAGTTGGAACTTGATGATCTTTTACATCCTTTCCAAACCGAGCCACATTGTGGTTCTGTGTTTCTATGATTCTATAAACCATATATTAAAATATGCTTGCTAAACAAATAATGTATTCTTCTCAGCAGCAGGAGTCATACATTTACTAACTGATGAGCTTCTTCAGAAATTAATTTGACATGCAAGTTAATGAAAGCTAATTTTGTTGCAATAGATAATAATTCTCACAAATTAATGGCCAACTAAAATGTACTGATTTACGTTTTAAAGGTGCAGAAATATTTTTATTCCTTCTGAATAAGGTTTTCAAATATGATTTTTAAAACAAATTTGCTAAATGAAGCAACCAAATGAATATTCAAAGGAGTACATGCTAACAATGAAATACTACTGCAACAAGTAAGTCAAACAGTTGTAACTGTGGAAGGACTTAGTTAACTTTTAGTTTTAAACTGTTAAGAGGCTTTAATAGGCTATAAGCCTATTATAAGATTACAAGGTAAAGACGTGGAAGTTAGTGAAATGTACACATTTGAATTGTACTTGAACTTTCATGATGTTGAAATAAAAAGTAGGAGCTTGGATGTACATTGAAAGAGATGTGAATGTGAGTGAGAGAGATGCAGCTTTGAGATTAGTTGATCTCTTGTCTTTGACTTAACTCAGCTGCAAAATGGCATGGCCTAGAGATGACAGGCTATTTAATCTGTTTTAGCAAAGAATGACCCCCAGGAAACGGCACGAAGAGCAGTGGCATGCTGCCCAAAACAGGTGCCCAGGGACCATCTCAGCATGTCAATTCCTTCAGCATGCACCCTTTCACTAGTGCTGCTTCCTTCCAGAGGCTATTGTGGGGTGGGACTAGCAGTTTCTCAAAGAGAAGATATTCAGATGGCATAGCCTGACTGCTACATATCTCAGGACTCAGAACTGCAGGTGGCTCAGGGCAGTCACCTGGACATTGCCTTCTACTTAACTGTAACCTCTAGGTGGTCTTCTAGAGCTGAGTCAGATCAGAGGCTTGCTGTTTTCCCAGTTTTCCCTGCTAGTGCATTCCAGTAGTCACCTACACATTCATGCTTCACTTGAATTTCCATCGATGAATCATTGATCCTCAGGTTCATTTATTTTCATTCCATATTAAGAGAGCCCATTGGTATTCTGTCTCTGTGAAAGTATGGTTCCAGTTTCATTAAATTACAACTCAGTTAACTAAAATGTTAGCTCTTGTGTTAAGACTTGAAGATGAGAAAAGGTCCGTCTGTGACAAAGCAGCAGTAGCCCTAATCTTCTTTGCAACTTGTAAACTCTAATTTTTAGAGGCTTTCACCATGCAGTGATTCAAGCAAGCAAATCTGGTGATTGACCTTCCCCTTATTGTCATGCAAATAAATGGATGAATATAGTCCTATTACAGGACTACTCCTACATGATTCCAATGTGATGCTCTGAACCCCTCAATCACAAAATTAGGCCTGGCTCTTTAACAGCAAATTAAATATTATGGCATACAAGTTCTTTGCCTTGCCTCTGAAGTAAAAGGAAACAGAAAAGGTGTTTTTTCATTATTTTTGTCTTTACCAATACTATATATATATATATATATAATTTATATATAATTTAGGGCTATCCATTGCTTTATGTTTATAGCTCACAGGACTTTATGAGCAAAACTCTTCAGAGCTGCCATGAGCTAAAGAATCCTTTAGTCAGAACTCCAAACCACTCTTTTATGCGAAGAGTATGGCCACATTGAAGAAAATTTGTCTACTGATACCATTTCTGTTAATGCTTTTATCAAAACACCAAAGGTCAAAAGCAGCATGAAATAGTAAACATTTTTTTAAAAGTATGGATGCATTAATAATAAAATTGCTAGATGTGACCTGCTATGGCAGGAGGCTGCAAAGTCCTGAAATACCTTCCCAACACTCTCCTTCTGGAGTCTAATCTAAAATCTCATGTATCAGCACTTTTCTGACCTGAATTTCCATTTTCAGCCATGTGAAGCAGGAGGTTTCAGAATATTGCTATTTGAGAGAACATACACACCACAGCCTGCAATGAATTTGATTGTTTTTAAAAATATTTAATTACTTTTCAACTATAATATATGACATGGCACACCAATACACAATATACTTTTTATCATCAGAGAGATGAAATATAGGAGAATAAGGGGAGTACTATGTCCTCTGAACACACAAAGCAGGCTTTAAGCTTCAGCAGTGTAATCTAATGGGAAAGAGCAACTGGTTTTCCTTTAAGGCAGCTATGTAAAGCAACAGATAGGACACAGCATGTACAGAAGAACATAAAAAGAATCTTTATAATTCTTAAAATTCTGCTGCAAGAAGGTAAGGTAAAGGGAGGGGAGGGGAGGGCAGGGGAGGGACGGGCAGGGGAGGGAAGGGCCGGGGACGGAAGGGAAGGGAAGGGAAGGCCAGGGAAGGGAAGG
>JAWWTY010000077.1:133602052-133653058 GCA_035222235.1 Margarornis squamiger
AGGGAAGGGAAGGGAAGGGAAGGGAAGGGAAGGGAAGGGAAGGGAAGGGAAGGGAAGACAAACCACGCTACCCAATTTTTTCCAGTCAAACTTTCCAGAAAAATTGAAGGAAGACAAGCAGAGTACAGGAAAAAAACCCCTGCAACTTCCTCACCCACCCTGTCTTTACTGTCTACAGCTTTTAGTTGCTTTACTATCATAATGAAGAGTCATAATTACTGGGTTACAACTCCTGTGTCTTACATCTATGTCCAGTCTAATGATGCATTATGTTTGGAAAGAAACAAAAGCAAATAAAAAAGCACAACTGCAATTAACAGATGCAGAATCTATCTTTTGTTTTTCATGCTCCTCAGGAGAAGAAATGCAAATATGAATCTGATTGGAAGGGGATTTTTCCTTCATAGGTGCTTATAGGGTACAGGGTATTTTTTAATTTAGAATCAGGACAGGTTTTTTCTAGAATTTTCAAGGAATGGAAAATGCAGACTTTTGACCATATTTAGAGGAATTGATCATTCCTGAAACTTCAGTCTTCTCTCAGGCTTTGAAAGACTATACTTGTCTGCTTTGGTAAGCCAGCATGGGAACAGTGATTCAGAAACCCAGTTTAGGCACTTTCATGCAATGAGTGCAGAGGATTGGACAACTAGGATGAAGTGCATAGTCCCCAGAATCTGTGATGGACAGGATGTGGGCATCTTCTGCAGTTCTTATTACTGTGGATGAAGATAGAGGAACTTATGGCCCAGGGCTGCTCTCTAGACTGAGGAGTAGGGGGAAAGGGAAACCAAAATCACCATTTGGGAATAGGCATGTGACTGTCTAGAATTCCACTTTCTGCTATGTGTTTTTATGTGTTTTTTTTTGTTTGTTTTTTTTTTTTTTGCTTTTTTTTTGTTTTGTTTTGTTTGTTTTTTGTTTTGTTTTGGGTTTTGAGTTTGTTTTTTGTTTTTGTTTTTGTTTTTTTTTTCTCTGTCTGTTTAATGAAATTGCACTAGCAGTCTCTGGCACAAGGACCTGGAAAAAGGTTTCTCTTTTGACATTGATTTTTAAGAAGAAATTTTTTTTTCATTCATTTTTATTTCTTCTAGGTGGCTCTACAGGGCAAAGTCAAGGTTGATTGGTAACTCCAATAAAATATTCTTCTACTTTAATAAAAAACATCTTTCTTTTCTTTTAAAATGTACAAGGAAATACTAAATCTAATATAACAAGCAAACCAGTGTCTACATTGATAGTCAATACATCCATCTCTACTTTTTATATTATCCTTGTTCCTATACTGGCTGATGATTTATTAAGGATATCACAGTTATTAAAAATGCAAAGGCTTTGATACTGCTTTTAGATGGCAAAAATTATGCACCAGCTACTCCAGCTCCTCAGCCATGTTACAAAATTGATTCACCTTAAGGTCCAGAATTAAATTAAAATGAGGTGTAAAGAGTAGCCTAGTGAATGTTTCCAGGTGACCTTCAGAAATATTAACACAGCTCTACCTAAACTTTATTGCTTTAAACCTGCAACTCATACACCCAGGCAGCATAGTCTTGAGATAAAAAACCTGGTGACTTAGAAAATGTGACTTGGTTTTCCACACAGGTTTTGAATATGCCAGTTGCTTCTCTGGCAAGGGACTTTATGAAGCTTGTTGCTTCCTCTGCCGAGGTTGGCTGCCCTAATTTGAATGTTTCTAATAACTCTAGTGTAAGGTCTGCCTGGAAAGACCACAATTCTTCTTTATATATATCAGATTGTCATGTATATTATTAAGGACAGACTTCTGTGGTTTCCCACCATGTATTCTATCTCTTTGCTTAGTTTTTCTTACTGATTTATTGCCCCCAGCCTTTCAGTGAACCCAAAACCCTCTTGCTGCTTCAGGATGCCTTATAGCTCTAGGCATTCCTATGGAAGGGAGAGCTGTAGCAAAACCTTCTCCAGAAACTCTTGGCATACTTTTTATCACAGTAACATGAATGAAGTTCTTTCATAAATGAAGCTCTTATACTGAGGAAAAAAAAAAAAAAATCACGAAAGCTATTTGGATCTGCTTTGCAGCATTTTTGTGTGGCCAGAGCAGCGCAAAGACCCTATCAAGCAACTAAAGTTTAGGTATCTATAGAACATTGATACCTATATAAAAGTATAGATACACATAAAAAAAATTTTCTGGGGTTTCAAGAGACTTTTGTTAGCCCCCTAACATCTCCCTCCCTTTTCCCATGCTGCTGCCTGAATTCTGTCAGCACAGCTGCCAGGGCTGGCAGAGTGATCTGGCTGAAAAATGGTGATTTTGCTTCTCTGGCGGGGACGTGACTGCCTGGGGACAGAAAAGCCCTACAGCAGCCTGTGTGCTGAGCAGGGAGCAGCTGGTTGGAAATGCTGACTGTGGGGGAACATCTGAAACCAGAAGTTGAGCACTAATCACTGTTTCAGGACGGTGTTTCTCTCCCTGTGGTTTATAGACTGGAAAGACTTTCTTTTGGATGTACTGATCTTAAATACCTTCACAGTCTGGGATATATTTATATATTTAATGTCTTTTTTTTTTTTTTTTAATTGCAGTTTTGCTATTGGAATCTATTTTATGTACTGGAGTACTTTTTCTTTATGTGGCCGAGCTTAACTTTAAGGAAGGGTTTGAAGGCTGTCAGCACAAAAAAGAACAAATAACAAAGAAAGAATGGTTAAAGGCTTTTAGCTGCTAAATATTTTAGTAAGAAATACCACTTCACTTAAAAAAAAAAAAGAAAAAAGAATGTTTCCATTCTGATAATAAATATCGGGGAAAAAAAAGCCAGCTGGTGTACTGTTAAAGACATTCCTGCTGAGTTTTACTCTTTTATTATGTTCAGAAATCAAATATATCTATAGGTAAGGCAAGTATGAAAACTGTTGCTTCAATGATGGAGAGAGGTAATTTGTTTGGGAAGACACATGAAAAGATTGTTTCTCACAGACTGGATCCATCAGGCTGACCCACTGTCATTCCCTCGGAGTATGATAAAGATGCTAAAGATACATGCCCTATTGAATTAATATGAATAAACAGTTTGATCCTAATACATAGCTAAAATATATTAATATTCTATTACATTTGCTAAGAAGATCAGAAACAGAGTTTGTCCATTAGACTGAAGCATCTTTCATATGCAACTATAATTTGAAATACAAACAAACATTATTAAAGCTGAAGTTTTCAGCAATTTTTAAGGTGGGGACTTTATTTTCGTAAAGATGCCTCATCCCCACTCTCATGTTCACTGAATGTTCATGTTCATTCTACTGTAAAAAGGACTTGTTGCTTATAATGGTTAATATAAGGATACACAAAGTCCTTTGTTCCCTTGGGACTGATCTGAGCACTCTCCCCTCTTTTACAGGAATATCTGCACTACTTAGAAAGCAATTTTCAGGCAGACTGGAAAACTGCTGAAGTCAATGGACTTTCTTCCATAAACCTTGCCAGAATTTCTCCCATCTGTTATTAATAACAGTAGCTGCATATGTTTACATGAATGTAGAGGGCTCTTTCAAAGCAGTTTTCAGAGCATGCAGACAGCTGCAATGAGCTCTTGCTGGGGCCAGGTCATCCTTGTACATGCACAGGAAAGGACTGCTGCCAGCACAAATCCATAATTGCAAAGGACCCCCAGGAGCCCGCAGACAGCCGAGTTCTGTTTCCTGCTGCTGGAACAGTCCTGAGCTGGGTACTTGACCACTGCATCTCCTCCTTCCTCAACTTGTCAGTGCCTGGCATGCCCAGCTCCACTGCCTCATCCATGGTGTTCCCTGCACAGGGCTCCAAACCTTCAGCCTGGCCATGTGCCCCCTTGCGCCCACATACCCAGCCAAGCTGCTGTGTGCTCCCTGTTTTGGGTGGCCGTAACAGGGGTACAGGACAAGGTATGCCCTGTTATCAGTGTCCTAATCATAACGTGACCATGTTTCCTATATTCGGTAAAACCGATACGTTTTGTCCAATACCCACCGTGTGTCCAAGCAAAGCTACTGAAGCAATGTGCATGCTAAAGCTTAAGAGAATGGAAAAGGTCGCCTAGCAATCAGAGCTAGTTGCCAGTTTGTTACTGGCTCATTACTAGCTCAGGCCACTCTGAGACAGAGATGCTCCACTTACAGCAGAGAGTTCCCACATGCAGAAACTGGATGTTCCTTGCCTTCCTTTAAGGATCTTAACATAAATCTTCACATCTGCTCTAGCTTGGGTCTGTCTTGCAGAGCAAGCACTACTGACTGCTCTGCACCTACATGGGATCATCTCAAACAGATATTGATCTTTTATCAGTTACTAACTACTGACCGGGGAATGTTTTCACACTAATACTGCAGTGCCAATTACCATTGCCTCCTTAACTGTGGACTAAGGAGAAACTACGGTTTGCCTGTCCTTACCTGGTACCAGCTGGAGAACAGTGCTCATTTCAGTGGAATTATGTCAGCTGATCCTGCTGAAAACGTGGTGTTGTGGCTGTTTTATGTGGCCAGAATAAGCTGAATGTGTAACTGCAGTTTTAGAAAGCTGTGAAGATGGATGCTAATAGTTTAAAGGTTGGACCACATGATCCTTGAGGATCCTTCCAACCCAGTCTTCTATGCTATTCTGTAAAAATAGTAAATTTATCACTGTTCACATCACCATATAATTATATGGAAATTAATAACTTTTGTGTTTTACATGTGAAGGGCCTTCTGTATTGGGGATGATTTATTTTTTTCTCTTCAGTGCTCCTGGGACCCCTGAACAGCTGTCAGCTGTACCTAAGCAGAAAAACATGGCTATTGACACATTGCCAAGAAAACGCTGTGTTATACACTGCTGCATTTTTAAATTGCATTATCCAGTATTTACAATTTAAATAACATAAGCATTCAGAAATTGCATTGTTAGTTTGTGGTAAAGTTTCATTTATTAATTTTTCATTTCAAAATATACATTTGGTCTTGATTTTTTTCAATGAGTGCATTGTTACCAAAGTGGAAAACCACTACAAATCCAACTTAATTGTATGATTTACTTAAGAAAATAATACCTGTCAAATACAATACTAAGATTACTGTTATGAAGGTCTTACAGAACATATGGAGTTTGGTTGTGGATTAGAATACTATTTGAATAAACAACTGCTTATGGCCCAGGTTTACCCTTATGATCTGCCATTTTTGTTTCAGGTAGGCTGGCTATCACAAATGAACTGAAAGTTTGGGAAGCTGTAAATATAATAGATAACAAAATCATTTATGTTGTTATTTAATCAGTGTAGATGCCTGTATATCCATGGTAGATATAGTGATGCCACGTGACTACTTTATACTTTTTCTTCTCAAACAACACAAATAGAGAAATAATTCTTGAGACTTTGTTCTTAATCATCACTGCTGAAGGAAGAAAAATAACATTTTCCTCAGTGGACTAGTTGGTCCTTGAAGCTTCAGACTTGGGATAAGTGCTTCTCAGAATCCAAAATTGAAAGTGGCCATATCTCTAAAAGACCATGGACAATACAGAGAGACATTCTACTTGTGTCCTGCAGCTCCATGTGTTTCCTCTAGGGTCTGTGAATTTTCTGTGATCAGAAATTGAAAGTCTGTGTTGGAGGAGGTGACCAGACTCTCCCTGGATAGTTTTTCTGCTGTGAAACTTAGGGTTTTTTGTTTGGTTGTTTTTTTGCGTGTGTTTTTGTTTTGGTTTGGTTTGTTTTTGGTTTTTGTTTGCCTTTAATATATATAGTATTATTTTATATAGTATAAAACAAGTTATATTATATGAAAAGAAAAGGATTTCTGTAATTAAATATATTGAACGAGTCACTTGAGTCCAAAGATGCTATGTTATTTTTCACCTAAGCTGAAGTTTCATAGCATCATAGAACAGTTCAGGTTAGAAGGGAAGTTCAAAGATCACCTGGTCCAACCTTTTGTGGGAAAGGGAACCTCAATGAGATTATCTAGCACCTTCTCTGGCTGCAATTTAAAATTGCATCCAAATAGCATTTCCATCCAGTTCAGTTTTCAAATCCATGGAAGAAACTTAGTTCTTGCTGTTATTTGTGAATAGGAAATGGCTCTCACAAACAGCCAGTCAGAGCTGCCTGGGCCCTATGCCCAACCTCCTCATACCACCTCTTCTATATGATAATTACCTGGGAGAAGTCTGGAGGATGCCCTGCCCTACATGTACATCCCTACATCTCTAGTGAGTCATTACCCGTTGCACTCCACAGGGCTGGTGGTCATCATGCTAAATCTGGTCCTGCAGAAGGACAGGCTTGGCGACAGCAGGACTTGCTGAGGCATCACAGTGACAAGGACCTTGTAGGAGATGGGATCTGCTGTTTGTCCCATCTCTTGTGCGCTGATGCAGTCTGGTCCTGCTCGTTTCCTTCAGGCTGTGCTTGGAGAAGGAAGGAGAAGAGTGGGAACTGCAGGGAGAGTAGCACTGTTCCTGATTCCTGCAAGTCTGTAACTGAACTTGGAGATGCAGAGAACAAGGACAAGGAGACTAAAATCACTTATTGCTTTAACTTGAGAAAGGGTGTAGCTCTGTCCCCACTGTCATTGCTGACACAACCTTCTATTGATTTGAATGGAGTCAGGACAAACTCCTAAGAACCAGCTCTCCATAATGGCCTGTTTAGTAGGTTATAACTTCTTGGGGAGGTGGTGGAGCCAATATCTCTTGAAGTGTTCAAGAGGTGTCTGATGTAGCACAAGGGATTGATTTAGGTGTGATTATGGTGATGCTACGTTGATAGTAAGACTAGGTGAACTTAATGGTCTCTTCCACCCTTGGTGATTCTGCGATTCTTTTAATACAACTTTACCACTAATAATCCTCATTAATCATGTTTTTATTGAGGGATGTGTGTCCCAGCTGACTGTCTTATGAATGTCATTGCACACGAATGTCATCATGATTTTAGAACAGCTCAAACTACAGAAATGACTAAGTCTTACTCTTAAAATTTTCCTGTGGACGGCAAACTAACATTTTATCAGTTCGGTAGTTATCTTCCTGTGCACTTGAATAAGAAATCTGTATTGCCAATTAGTCAGTTTAATAATGTTTGTCAAAATCTACTTACAAGCAGCTGTGCAATAAAACCTCTTAATTATGTTTTATAAAGTTTCAGTGTGAGAACTGGGTGAAAATCCTTTTGTTATAATTCAGATTTGGGAGAGAGAGGAGCAGGATCACTGTCTGACCTGTGTGCATTGCAAATAAATTTGTCCCACCAAGCAAATACACAGAAGGACTGTGGGTAATCAAAAAGAGAGGGCAGGCTTAGCCCAGGGAATGAGCAGGAAATGGGGAGCTCCCTCCTAAAAAACTTGAAAAAATGTTAGGAAGGCAGATGTCTCTGACTCGGAAACTTATTGGCGGTTGCAGGCATCAAAAATACTCCAGACCTAACAAAATCTGCACAGTTACAGGTGATGGGAGTTTTTATCAGTGCACCAATGGGAATTAGACCAAGAGAATCTAAACCACAACACATGTGCAGTGTGATGTTTAATTACACTTAATATTTTATTTTGTTTGAGGTGTGAAATGCTATGCCAGGTTTCTTCTGTTGCTTTTTTTAATAAGAAGTAATGAACATATTAAAAAAATGCAAAAATATCTGTAATAGTTATTCAGATGTGCTGGAGATTAAAGGGTTTTTTTCTCACCTATTGTTAAACAGGCGAAATATCCAGAATTTGTCTGGTGGCTGATGAGAGTCACCATAGTACATCAGAAATTTATGAAGCAGTGGTGGAAAAGTCTTGCTGTTTCTTAAATCTTTCTCCACTGTGTATGAACCAGACACAGATGACTAAAATTATTTTAGAAGCTGTAGAGTGTTGAAGGAGGGTCAATTGCCTTATCACTTCAAATGCTTGAAGTCACTACAGATGAATTAAGGGAATGTAATTTATTGCAGGACTACATAAAGTTTTCTAGGGATTGAAGATTTATTTGGTTTTGGAAACTACACTGTCTTTGGATTATGCTATCCCTTTACATAGCCTGTGAGGGTAATTTGAAAGATTCTGGAAAGAGGAGAAATGTAACAAAAAAAGCTATTTGAAAAACTACTGTTTAAGTTACTAAATTGCATTACCTGTGTGTGTACTGTTGCTTTGGCTCTGCAAATTTAGACTTGACATTTCTTTCTCTCCAAATAAATTTCATGGAAGGACTCATATTTTTGCAGCCTAAATTCTATCCATGTTCTTCCAGAAAGGCTCAACTCATGACAAGCAGTGGACTCTGGGCATAAATGGAATTCATTTTAACGTGTCTCTCCACTTATACAAAGGACAAAATATTTCCAACAATCCAAAATTTTTATTATAAATTTCCAGTAACAGTGGAAGAAAGGTAATGATCACAAAAATTTTCTGCAAGGATGGTCCTGGCCTGAATCACAGAATCACAGAATATGCTGAGTTTGAAGGTTCCTGCAAAGATCACTGAGCCCAACTCACAGCCCTGGACAGGACTGGAGTCACACCATGTGCCTGAGAGTATCATTCAGATGCTTCTTGAACTCTGTCAGGCTCTGTGCTGTGACCACTTCCCTGGGGAGCCTGTTCCAGTAACTGACAGCCCTCTGGGGAAGAACCTTTTTCTAATGTCCAACCTAAACCTCCCCTGACACAACTTCAGGCTGCTCCCTCAGGTCTTGTCACTGGTCACCACAGAGAAGAGATCAGTGCCTGCCTCTCCTCTTCCCCTCACGAGGAAGTTGTAACTGCAGCGAGGTCTTCCCTGAGTCTCTTCTTCAGGCTGAAAAGACCAAGTGCCCTCAGCTGCTCCTCATACAGCTTCCCCTCAAGGCCCTTCACCATCTTCATTGCTCTCCTTTGGACACTCTCTAACAGCTTAATATCTTTCCTATATTGTGGTACCCAAAACTGCAGACAATATCCAGGGTGAGGTCTCCCCAGTGCAGAGCAGAGTGGGACAATCCCCTCCCCTGACCGGGAGAAAACTAGAAACTCCAGGTGAGGGAAGAGGCTCCCTGTGCTCTGAAAAGTCTGATGTAAATAATTTACAGAAAGTTGAGAACATACATTTAAATATTTTCTGAAAGCTACTTCATAATTAGTATGCAGATGATTATTTTTTTTAAATATGTTTCTAAATGGAAGTTTGAAAGTGTAAGACCGACATTACTAAAAATGTTTTTGTCTTCCAGTTTTAGGTAGAAAAATCTGCTCTGTGAGTTGCAGAGCTAATGTTAAGATCTACTGACTGACCCATGTATGGTTTACACTCCACAGTACTTAATCTGGAAGAGAGGTCTCCTTTAGCCAGTAGAATGACCATTAGAGTGACCAGTACATTTTCTAGATGCTTGGGTAGAACCCCATTCTTTCTCTAAACCAGCTGGAACCTGTAAAAGAGATGTAGCCTAATCTATATGTCACAGGATATGAAAGAATAGGTCTTTCTCATCACCACTATCAACCTGCTTCAAATCTGTAAACAGACTCATTTGTTCCTTGGGGTGCCAGGTAAGAAACAGACTCCATCATACTAAAGTGACTGCCCTGGAATTGGGCACTCCCATCCACAAGTAGAAGAGAGGAGAGAGCCCAGCTCTGTGCAGGCTGTAGCCTTGTGCTTAGTGTATCTCCCCAAGAGGAGAGAAACCCTCCAGCAAACCATCTTGTGTGACCATAGACAATCAGAAAAATGCAGTTTGTCATTGCTTGCCACCGCTTCTGGGTTTTCTGGGTTTTGTGGGTTTTGATCAAAAACTGAGTGTAAGTCTGGTTTTGGTACTCCCCACATATATTTTAAATTGAGCTAATCTATTTTTGTGGCAGCTGGAAACAACTCATTTTCAGAGCTATATAAAACTATGTGAGTCATATATCTAAGGGAAATTGCACAGCCTGGTGTGTTTGAATAACTTTTATCAAGTCTATTATAAACTGTATGCTAAACTATTACAAAATCTAGATGGGATAACTGTCTCCTGAGAATGAAATCTAATTAAGTGCTTGGAGACAATTTGAACTAGCAGAGCTTAAAATGAAATTAAAACTAATTATGAAATACTCATGTAAAGTTTTGGATAAATTGAAAAGAGAAAATTTAATTGATAAAAAGTAAATCAAAAGTATGTCCTGGGATCATATATTGTTAAATAAAAACCAAAGATAATTAGAGTTTTCTAAGGAAGAAGAGAATTAACATAGCATCCACAATGTCATAATTATTCAAAAAACTGTAAGCGCCTATGAAGTGTTTCAGAGTTGAAATATCAAAGTATTATTGAAACTGAAGATATGCTGGGATGACTTTAATCAGGTTTTCTAGGGAACGTTGACTTAATGCTACTTTTGCACAACATTTTTTGTGGGGTTCTGACTTGCAATGCCTTTAAAGAAGGGGATTTTTCAGAAGGGTTTGAACACCGCGCTATTCCATGGTGGTGCATCTCTGAAGCATACAAACCCGGTTGTCCCTCCTCACAGCATTGATCTTCTGTAAGAATTTTGTGTTTATCTTTGTCCTCAATGTGGAAATATTTAAAAATTAATTCTGGGAACAACAATGTTTCTCTCTTCAGCTATGCCAAGTCAAAGTCAATCTAAGCTACAATCCCAGAGAGCCAAGAGACTGTACTGTATGACATAATTGCAGAGCATTGTGTCTCTGAGGGCTAACTCAAGAGGAGAAGTAGATTTCTTAGGATTCTGAAATTTCACACCTAAAGTAGTATAAGTAAGGGAGGTCTAGTCAGTAAAATTATAACCACCATTCAGACCATCTTGAAATAAACACCTAGTGCTTGGCTGCCCAAAAGTTCTTTAGACTATATTGACAGTAATAACTTGTGATTTGGTTGTCTAAACATGGTGTTCCAATATCAGGGTGCCCCAAAGTATCTTGTCTAACCTCCTGCAGTAATTGTTGCAAAAGGTCTTGAGTCCCACATAACTTCTCCTGTTATGTCTGTCCTGTAGAAATATCTTAGATATCCTTGGATACCCAGGAACATCTCAAATGGCATTAGATCCTTCTTATTAGGCAAATTATTCAACTCCCAGAAACCCACTGACACAGCAGCAGTTTAAAACTTAGCACATGTGAGATATGTGGGTTTTCACATCTTAATTTGCATATGAATCTCATCCACTGACTACTTTAACTCAGCTGGCAACACGTAAGTGGACCCACCAGGTATCTGAGACGTGCATGTGAAGCTGCAGATATGACGCAAGCTCTCTGAGCGGCCACCACCTGTGCCAAGTGACAGCTGGAAGCCAAGGATATCAGGAGCCCAGGTGTATCAATGAGTCTTGGTGGTCTTGACTAGCCTCACCTGAGACCTCCACCCACACCCATGGGTCCAGGAGCATTATTAAGCCCAAATTTAGAGTTTTGTTCTCTGCCTCAGCTGAACTGGAGCTGGTTTCTAGCTCAGCCACAGCTTTGCTGTGGCTGACCCTGCAGCTGAATCCTGCCCTAGAGGTATACTGGATGCTATGACTGCCTTCTGCAATTTTATTAGCTCCTTTTAGCAGTAGATCACAAATGGTCTAAAAGGCTTTTTAAGAAGAAGGAAAAATATGAATCTGAGGACAGTGTTTCTGTGATGGTTGCTCTAAGAGTTTCCCCTCCCCACATCTAGGAGTTTTGGCTATCTGTGTTCCAAGGCACCCTGGAGTCAGTGCAGCTTCATTGTCTAGATGCACACTTTCAGATAAAATTCCATAAAGAAGAAGAAATCTGTGTTGTGACTTGTTCAAAATTGTAGGCTGCATTGTGTTGTCTCTGGAGCTCTAGGGGATTTAAATGATAACATCTTATCTTTTCTATCTTCTCAGAAGGGAATACTGAGATGTGGATGATTTGATTAAAAAGCTTCTAAAGGCAGTCCATCACATGATATCTGAAATCATTGTCCAGTATAACTCAAGAGGACATTGACACCCCACTGCTACACCACCAAAACTTCCCATCAGGAGCAACACAGGAGGCAGTAAGAAGACCTGTTTGTTCCAAGGGAGGGAGGACTGTGGACTATCTTACACATTTTTGATTTTTTTAAGTACTTTGAGAAATTCTGCAGCAGAGAAAAATGATGGAGGTTTATTTACAAGACAGGCTGTCGCAGCCCATTGACTCAGACCCTGTGCTATTGGCAGCTGAGAAAAGATGTGAAGCCAGCATTGAATAATCTGAACACTATTCTCTCCATTTGTACCCTGTCCAACATGTGTCTGAAGCATCTTTTCAGTACAGCTGGGACCATAACTTCCAGTGGGTGCCCTTTCACAACCACAAAGGTTGTAGAGGAGCAAGACTTGAGGCTCAGAAACTCAGAAGTCTATAGTCAAATCTTCACTAAATAGTACTGCTTCTGTTCTTCAGAGCAGGCCTGGCCTTGCTGCTGAATCTCCTTGTCCATTTTTTGGGATTCAGTGGACCACTCTGTGCTCTTCTGGTATTAGAATGCAATCCCATAACACTCCCTTCTAGTATCTCCTGGAAAAGAGTGGAGGGGGCACCTGCTCCTTTTTCCTGTCTGCATGGTTGTGCTTAGCTCCATTTTTCTGCCTCAGCAAAGCAGGGTTTGGGGGTATATCCTGCCACAAAAAGGAGCATGGGCTGGGAAGCTGGGAACTGGCACAGGAGAACAGGGATGAGAGTTTTTCATGGACGTTCTGACAGATGTTAATAATCATTGGGTGATTCACAGTGCTTCCTCCACAGCTGGATCAATTGCATGGTGCCACATGACACCCTTTTATGCCGTGGCATGGGCATGGTGCTAGCAGTTAGCTGTGCCTGGCTGCCCTGACAGTACTGCCAAGGGCTTCCAGTTTGTGGGGATGCATCTGGACCAATGACAGGTCCTTCCACTCCATTCTCCTTTTTCCATTTTTAAGCATTATTTTTTGTAGTAGAGAAAGTGCTGTCAGTCTTTTATAAATTTATTTTCCTGTTTTTCTTCTGCTCTGTTAGAACAGAAGAATAAATGACCACAAGGCACCCAGCTATTTTCAACAGCATTCAAAATACTTCCCACTGGTGGTGCTGGTGTTTGTTAGGGTATGTGCTATAGCGTCACCCCTTGCTATGCAAAGGTCATGGTGGCAGGGCAGTGGGGGAGTCCGTGTCCCAGTCAGAGACATGAACCCCTGCCCCAGGCCCCTGGGGCTGTCCTGGGAGCATCAACTCCACAAATCGGGTGCACTGTGAGTCCCCAGGGGTGCAACTTCTCTGGGACACTGCATGAGCTTGGGGGGAGTCCCTGAGCTGGGGGATGGGACTCATTATGGGATGCTCAGAAGAGCACTCTTGGGGTGTGCAAGACTTATGGAATGGTTTAAGAGAGAAAGCAAAGGTGGGGGATGGGAGTGGATTGTGGAAAAACAAGCAAGATAAAATAGAGGAATAAGGGGGTAAAAGTGGCCAGCTGCCTGTGACCAGTTTGCTGGGCAGTACATGTCTGGTCACGTCCTTTGCCCAGTCAGCATGGTCTGTCCTGTTATCTCATTAAATTTCATTTCTCACTCTTTTTCTGGGTGTGAGCTCTCTATTCTTTGTGCATGTATATGTGTGGGGTCTGAGTGCAGCACGCTGGAGTTCAGACCATGGGCCAGAGGCATTGGTGTGTCTGTGGTGCAGCAGCTGCAGAAACTGCAGCGTAGGTGGGTGTGTCAGCGTGTGGTTGACAGCAAACATCAAACTGTTGAGCTGTGTGGTGCATTACCTTTTGTCTATAATAAGACTTGGAGTGTAACAGAGTGATGAGCAAACTAATCAGGGGGAAATGCAGTGACTGTGGTTCATCTGCCTTGAACGTGGATTCCTTTCTGAGGTTCACTCACAGCGGGCAGAGACGATCAGAGTCACTGACAGGGCAGCTGGACTGCTGGTGGTCAGAATGGGGCTTTGTAAACAAAGCTTTCTCACTCATAGACTGGATCAGAATAAGAAAGAAAATGTTAAGTCACTGAATCATAATTTAAAAAATCAGTTTAAAATACGGACAGTGTAACAGTTGACACTGTCAAGGCAATTCCTGGGTAGAGCAGGTGGTGTTTGTGCCCCTGCATTTCTTGGGTGTGCTGCCAAGACAGCTATGATTCAGGTCTGCCTTCAGGGAGGGAAGCCTGCCATTGCACATACTGCATTCATGTGCTGTTCAGATGCCTTCAGCACTACTCCTGGGGTCCTCCTTGACCCCCCTCTAAGTGAAAGTCAGTGTTTTGAACCTGCACATTGCCTTCCTGCAGATGCTGTCAGATCTGTTGGGTCTTTCCTCTGACTCCCCACCAAATACTCAGCTGCCATCTCACCAGGCCCCCAGCCTTCAGGTTCCAGCCTGAGTATTGGTGTTGGGGAAACAGATGAGACCCTGTGCAGAGGTGGAGTTTGCTCTTCGTGAAGGAGGAGCCTTGCCAGAGAGGACTTTGTTTGGCTAGGACATAGTCCTGCTCCTGTCCCTTTCCCTGGGCAAGCTTGCAGGCAGGTCTCAGACAGCGCCTGGGGTACCAGGTTGGGACCATCCACCTCCAGCACCTGACCTGGATCACCTGGGTGGGGCAAACACAATCTGTGAGTGAACCTCCTTTTATTTTTTGTTTGTTTGAAGCCAGTTTACGTGGGTAGCAACCTTACCATTCTGTTTAGAGCCTCAGGGAGTTTTGTATCTATTTCCTGGTTGTATTTCCTTGAAGTTCTGAGGCCTCTGTCTCAGGGCTCAGGTAACACCAAGGTGTGCTGGAAGGCCCATGTGCATTAAGTGCGTGGGAAACTTTCTGAGGACACTGACAGACTGAAACATACCTGAAGACTGCAGCTAACTTTCTCTTGTTTCATAATTCTTTCTTATTTTTTATGCAATGGAAGTTAAAACTTTTTTTTTTTTTTAAATGAAAACCATTTAACTCTCAGTAAGGTGAATTAGAGGCTGCAGATAAAAAGGGAACTGAAAATTACCCCTGTTAAATCAGGTTCTGAAATGAACGCTGATCTTGCAAAAGCTTGTACAATTGGAAAAGCACTTTAAGGTAAAGGGATGGCTAGGCTGAAGACTCCAGAGCTGCCAGGTTTTTTTGTTTTTCTTGATTTCTCTGGCTTTTACCTTCTTTGTTTAGCAAAATAATGCTAAGATGCATATTAGGGTATAATTTATGAGACAACGGATTGTGTGCATTAAAGAAGCTCAAATCTGTAGCTGTATAAAGTATATGTCTGGCATTAGTGTAAACAAGTGCGCATAACTCATAATAGAAAGATAGAACACATTGAATTCTTATGTGAACCATTCAATGCCTAATTCTGACTTCCTTCAAATTTTACTTCCTTCAAATGCTTTTGATCTATTTATGGATTTTTTAATTGTTTTGGTCTTTAATTAGTTCATAATGAGCTCATGATTTGGTTGATTTTCCTCTTACTGACTTAAACTGTAAATAGAAGGATAAAAGAAATTCGAAATCTCCCTTTCAAAATGTCTTTGAGCGTTTCCTTAATATTCGATGACTTTGTTGTTTTTTTTTTCTTTTACACTCAGTTAGCTTAAGCTGAGAGAAAAAACCCACAGAACATATGTCAGATACTACAAAGAAATCCACACTATAAGAACTCAATAGGATCTATTTTCTGAAAAAGCAAAACAAAACAAAAACCAAACAGTAAACCCCTTCAAACACCCAAACTCAAAGTATATGCCAGTGACACATTCAGATAAAATGCCACAACCCTTTTTTTAAAAATATAATTTAGGATATGAGAGTTCATACTTCCTTTCCATGAACAGAAGTCATTATTTCAGTATGCTCACCTTTGGGATTTTTGTTTTCTCTCTTAAATGATTTCATCTGCAAATTTGATTATGGTTCCCATCTGCCATTTCTTATATAATGCTATGCCTTTGCTTTAGTGCACTCATTAAGGTAATTATAATTTAAAGTAATTTCTGAAAATAAGTCTGCTACTATGTTTCTGAAACTTTATTACTGTTTGTATCTATGGCACTAAAACTGTCAGGATTAACAGTACTGCGCTGGTTGGCTCTTTTTTTTCTGTTTGTTAAAATGTTCTTGCCACTTGTTATTTCAGACTTGTTGCTCTGATTGTCTAGGAAGGAAAAATAACAAGGCCTGCTAAATGGATTGAAAGGCGCTGGAAATACTCTACAATCTTTTTAAAAGCAAAAAAAATCTTTTCAAATCAAATAACTGACTGCTTTTAAATCCAGCTGTGAGATCTCATAGCTGGAGCCAGAACCTAGAGAGCCCATGGCAGACAAGACAGCTATGTTAGTAGAGCTGAATTTCCTCAGAGGCTTTATCCAGTCCTATTCCTACAGTTTCATAAGCAGTTTCTCCCTTCATCTCATCCCAGTTTCCAGCTGGTAGTTCAATATCTTAAGTTGAATTAGCTCCTCCCATTAGTAAATTGCTCATGTTAATCTTCCCAGATGAAGTCTCCTGTAAAGGAATTGTGTGGTAACTGCTGGATGGATGTCAAAGAGAAATCCAGAAAAAAAATAAAAAAATCCCTCTGGAAAAAGACCAGGCTTTGTCTAATTTTTTCTGATCTGCCTTCCCAAGTGTGCCTGCCTTCACATTTTTCTCTATTCAATATTCCCATACTTACAGATGTGAGACATCATCCTATTATTTTCACTCTATTTCAGCTGACTTTATTTTTTTCCTTTTGCCTTATTTTATTATTTTCCTTTCTCTTATTCTAAATTCCCATACTTTCTTTGTTCTCATTATTTACACTGCTTTAAGCTTCCATACATTCCCTTCATGCTTCCTTTATCCCTCTTCACTGTAGCCATCACTGTTTCCATAATCTTTCCCCTCATGTGCCAGATCCCCTAATTTTGGGACACTTCTATTTTTAGTTTCTAATTCTCATCAAACATAGTGAATTTCTGCTCAGATCTTTCCCTTCCTTAGGGAATTTCATGACTCTCCTTGCCTTAGTCTGGGTGGCAATCATACTTCTTGTGTGTGATCCATCACCACCATGTAACTGGGTAAGCCTTTTCAAAGAGGACCTAGAAAGCCAAAATATTTTTATGTTATGTATAAACTTTACCTGTAAAATCTATGATGTGTGAATAAAACCTGAGAGATATTATGCTAATGCCCTAAACTCTCATTCAGAATAGAGACAACTTTTATTTTCGCTCCATGAATTCTTCAACTGCAGCTTTGCCCTGTGATTTCCAAGACCGACACCTCATGAAAAAACAGATTAATGATAAATCTTCTTACCTCTTAGTGATTGTATTTTTACTTTGTACCTCAGAATAGGTACACTAATGTCACAAAAAACTGAAACAGCAATTCTTCCACTAAAAGCTTGCAGAAATACCTAATTTCCAAAAATTCAGCCCTCTGCCAAGTAAGCAATTAAGCCAAAGGCAATTACTGTTACCCCCCAACAGCAATATAATAATGGATGCAGCCTTGAATGCATATAGGAGAATATAATCCTTGAAGGTTTAATCTTTTATAATGAGATCTGGGCATCACAACCCGTGAAGCTGAGAATATACACAGACACAAGACATTCATCACTCTGGAGATATCAAGTTGAATATATATTGGACAAAAGACTGTTATCAACAAATTCAGCACTGATGAAAGCTTTTGCACATAAATTATTTACTTCTGAGACAAAGTTATCTCGCTCATTTGGATGAGTAATTGTAAGTAGTTTCTCTGTTATATCTGTTATGGTTGATGTATTTTACAGCCTGAAAAGAGTATTATATTTTAATATTTCTTCTTTGTGTGGTACATTCTCAAATAACTTTTCTTCATTTCCCTGTAGCTCTCATTAACATTTCTATCTATTGTGTTTAATTTAATGCTGTAATCTCTGAAGTCCTATTAAAAACAGTCAACATCACAAATATGATTGACATTAAAAAAACAGTTTCTGGTTAGGTTATGCATCTCATATTACTACAACAGCTTTGGCTGTCAGGAGAAGACATTTCTTTGGCTAGCTGTTGCCTCAGATTATATGGTCAAATGATCTTGTGGCAATATTTAGCAGCTTTTAATAATCCACTGTTTCGTGAATGGAAGAAGAAAGCAGACAAACAAATAAACGTGATGAAAGATACTGATCTTGTCAAAAGGTTTTTCTTTCTATCAGCTCTTCTTAATTTGGGAATTTTTCAGAGCTGTGAGCTGTAATGTTATGTTCAAAAGAACCCTCTGTAATGCATAATTTCATAATTTCAATTACTTCTTAATAAATTAAAAGAACATACTTGAAGAAAGGCAATTTTTTTTCAACAGGTTGAAGATTGGGCCCATTTAGCATGTAGAGAAGTGAAATTTGCTTGAAATTTCCCAGTTCAGCAGAGATGCCCCACGAGGCTGTGTCTGCATTCTTGGTTAAGAGTGCCCACTGAAGCCCCTTGAAGGTGAATTCTTCAACTATCCAGATTATTTCAATCCTAGGAAATGCCGATGGCCTCTTATGTGTGGTCTAGGAGAGCTGGAACCCCTGAGAAAGCTGCACAGAGAATCACTGCTTCTCATTGAATTGCACCCTTGAATTATGTAAAGCAAAATGCCAGGTGTGACAGTTCCTCATCACCTGCGCAGGCTGGTGTATGGGCTAACACATCTCTTCATCAGCTATACCCTGCCAAATGTCCAGCCTTCTTCATTAAAGAACCAGTGAGTTGTAAGCCAGAAGGATTGTTCTCTCTCTCACTGAAAGACTTAATAAGGGAGGACCACATGCACAACTACAGCTTCAGCCAGAAGCTGCCTTCCTCTTAAATGACTAGTGGACAGCCACTTGGGTGATCAGTGGCATTGCTACAACACTCACACTTTTCAAGACCTTTGATTTATAGAGACACTTTACCCTGCCGAGGGCTTCTGCTCTGCCACTGCTAGCCAAATGACAAAATCAATGTTGTCAGAAGGCCAAATTTTACATAACAACCTCCCATACTGTAAGAATATTAGAGTAATCATTCTGGGCTACACCTAAGGTCTCGTGTCTGAAAGTAACCAAGTGGATGTCTTGTAAAGAATATGTTACATAACAAAGCAATTGTATGTAGTATTTAATCTCTGTGCTTCCCCTGTTTTTCAGGCTATATTATATATACGTATATATATTTAGCAATATTTAATGTTTTTTTTTCCTTGACTAACTTGTGGAGACTTGTCTTGAATCCAGCTTGCTAGAAGAAGCTTACATGACATTGGTCAGTGACAGACCATCTAGATGAGCAGTGAGATTTATGTGAAGTTGTTTGTCCCCATCCAGTGTGTGCCTGAACTGATTTGCTCTCCATTCGTCCCAAAGGACTACTCAGTCTAGCTGCACCTTTTTTGACTAGGTCACAGCAGCATCCATGGTCAGTATGTAAGAACACTGGTATGGATTCAATCACTATTGAACACAGAAATTGGTATAGAAACACCAAATAGAAATACTATCTGGATGCAGAATATCTCATGTTTTAGCCGCATTGATGCCCTCATTTGTTCATATCTATGCTGGTAATTTCTGGACGTGGGTCGCTGTGTGGGTAAACAGTACAAGGACAGCATGGATCATGTCTCCATGCAACTCCCACTGCTCTTATCCCATGTCAGGTGTTGGTATTCCGATTTTAGAATTGAATATTCACAATATCCAGTATTGTGGAATTGTATGAAACTTTAATCTCCCACGGACTTCAACAAATTTCCTTATTGCTTATGCAAAGAAAGATAGCAGTCCATGACTATAAGGAGTGTTCCATCAGAAGGCAGCCCATGCTCACCCTTTGTATAAGTACCACCTGCTTCCCTCGGCAAAGGATTCTCCCATAGATCTGTTTGAAGAAGATATCTGTGGGTTTGGAAAATGTTCCCACTGTTGATACCCAGCAGTGGAAATACACAGACTCCAGAAAGTGCTTTTTTTCTGGTCCCTGAAGATTTAACTCAGTTTTTGTTAGATATGCCAACAAAAAAGTGGAAGTACCTCTCTTCAGGATTTCCCTTAGCAGATCAGCAAAATAAATGAACGCAGGAACACTAGGACTAAGCCCAAGTCTTGCCAGAGACTGGGACTGGGTGGGCTCTGGGATCAGAAAACCTCTCTTCCATGTGCTGGACACAACACTTAAAGGGTTTTGCCTCCTGCTCTCAGGGATCATGTCTCTCCCAGACTCTCCAGCGTTGTGTCTGGGATCACAGTAACAGACCATGAAGGAAAGCAAAAGCAAACAACAGCATCTTACAGACAACACACACTCCTCTGTTACACAGGCAGGAACTTCTGCTGGTCCTGATGGCTTCTTCCCACGGATGGGTGATGGTGCAGCTGTGCCAGGTCCCATGGAGGAAGAAATTTGGGGTTTTATGGGTGTCCATCCTCTGTCCTCTGGCTGGCCTGGTACCCCTTGTTCCCCAGAGTCATGTGCATGACCAGCCACAGGTCTGGCCCACACCTCTGCCCCATGCCAAAGTACTGGCACTAGTTCGGCCCAGCCACATCAATTCTCATTATGTAACAACATCAAAACTGGGTCATATGCAGCTCTGAATCTAGCTGTTTTCCTCTTTTTTCCTGATAAAGGATCTTTTCTGGTGGAGGTGTCAAAATGTAGTGAATGCTCTTGATGATGTGAAGGCCTTTGTTTTCTTGGGGTGATTGAAGGGCGAGAGGAAAACTGCTGATATGTGAAAGGGAAGGAATATTACATTTAAATTCTGTCCCCTCTTTTTTATTTTTTTTTATTTTTTTTTTTTAAATCAACAAGTTATTAAAATAGTCTGAAAGACTGTGGTTTCGTTCTGAAAAACAAACTCACAAATATTGAGTAATGTCAGGCTTGTGATATAGAATAAAATTCAGCATGTTTCACAGATGATTTTTTTTTCTCCTGAAGAAATCTTTCTTCATACGAAGTAAGCACAGGGGAAAGCATAAGTAGAGCTGTTACTAGCTTGCATGGGCTTGAATGTACATCCTTAATATGCTTTCTTTTAAGAAATTTTTTTAAAATATGTGAAGAAATATCTATTTGCACTACAGTAATGCCCAGAAGCCCCAGTTTGTATCAAACTTATTTGTTGTGCTGTATTTCAGAGACACAGTTTTGGTATTGGAGTGAAAATTTCTTGCCCAGGAAAAGGTCACTGAAGTCAGAAGAGAGCAAATGGCAATAATATATATGCCACTGCTCCATCCCAACCTATCTGCATCCATAACTCCAGGCTACTGAGATCCAGCACAATAAGCCCTACAAACCATTTCTTTTGCCCAGATAGAAATGCGAGGTAGCCAATGCTGAATAATTCATATAGTCCACAGAAACTCCTGAAACCCAACAGACAGTTCATAGTGCTTCAGAGCCCTTAAATCCTTCATGCATTGAGTATGTGCAATATTAGAGAAAGAAGATGGACGACTTCATATATTATGTTTTAAATGACATTTTTTGTATTACTATTTCACAATTTCTAGTTTATAAGAATAGCTCCTCATCACTGCTGAATCACTGCTAGTCATTCAGTGCCATTTCTCACTGCTTTCCACTTACAAGAAGTGTAATAATAAGATTTTTCCATAGCCTCTAAGTATACAGGTTCTCTCATCTTCATTGTTTGCCATTGATTGCACTTGCCTGCTGGTGATGTGAGAATGAGAGATGCATCCTCAGTTAAAGAAAACAAGGGAAGAGCCCAGCAGTACAGGCAAGTAAAAGAGGATTTTTCTTTTCCCATAAAACTGTTGTCATTTTTAAGAGTGTCTTGCTGAGAAACATGTTAATTAGATAAATCCTAGTCTCCATTTTAAACAACTTTGAACAAAATTTGAAGCCATTGCCAAGAAAGTCCAATTCACCTTACATGCATATTTAAAATAACATTATATTGTAAAGGGGAAAGTGAAATCCATCTACTCATAATGTCTATGTTGAATGAGTTAATCAATGCCATCTCTAACACTCTGCCCAGCAAGAAGTGATGTTGGAACCATATTGATTGCAATTCCCTGGCTCATTATTCAGTGTGGTGCAGTTTAGTGTCTCTGGAGAGGCAAATGGCTCCCCTCATGCAGCAACAGGTCTTCCATCAGTCTTCTACATCTGGTTTCTTTTTATAGGTATATTTAGTTCTGAAAGAATTTTTTTTTTCCTCTTCAGAATTACTATTTTTCAGGATCCTATCTGATCACAACATAAGTGCATTCATCCCCATATGTTTCTGGAGTGTTAAAAAACCCAGAGAAAGGACACTACATTTATATTTCTGAATGTATACTGAAAACACTTTTCTCCCCAGTGAAATTTGTTCTTTTTAAATTAGTGTTTAAGAAGTAATTATTTTAGTATAATTACCAAAAGCAAGCAAACAAACTCTTGAAAAAAATAAATTGGGGTATACTTGTGTCGTTAATTAGCCACTTGGCAGCCATCAGAAGTCATCATTTTTATTTCCATAAACAATGACTGGTATTTTAGGAGGCATCTGAGCATCCTAGAAATGAAATGGATGAACAGATACTAAAGTACAAATGTGTTTTCTGAAGTGTAACAAAATGCAAAGTTGCAGAGAAGCAGAATGATCGGTTGGTTAGTTACAATATATTGCCCTACAATTTCCATTATCAAAACCAATTTGACCTTGTTTTAAAACATATACTACACCCAAACTAGACATATATTTGATTTCTTTTATATACTGCATACATATTTCAGGTCTTTTTGCAATTAAATTGTTCAGAAATTTCAATGACTACTTGAGAGAAATGTCTCTACTTTGCTTTCCACCTGCTTGCATAGTCCTATTTAGAAATCAGCATCAATTACTTCATCAGCTGCAGAGTCAGATTTACTACCTGAATTCAGCCTTATAAGGGAACACTCAAATCAATGCCTGAATCAGGACCAGAATTCTAGGTACAGACATATGCATATTCAGTGTGTAAACAACTGTTATACCATGGACATGTCCTTAACATTACTTATAAGGTTTAATTCACTTTAAGTCACCTGAAAGAATTCATTAAAGAAATATGAAATAGACTCTTAATAGTACGGCATAAACTGTGTGAGTCATGTACATTTTCAGCACATCCAGTCACTTTCAGTGGCCTTTTGGATTTCAATAAGAAAAGACTTATTAAAGTTGCTTGAAATTTTATAATGAAAACTGTCAGTACAGTTATAGAGTCCTAAGTGTGATGTTGAGGGTTGTGTTTTCCTTCTTTCAATTTATTTAAGAGGGGTACAAAGATTTCTCACTGGCTTGACAATCTGCCTTCTTGTCCAAGCTTCAGTATAGTGAGAACATTATGCTTTAATCCCTTAGTATTCTAGTCATTATGGGCAGTTTAATTTCTGAATAAAAATCTAGATGTGCTTAAGCAATATGGCAAATTTATAAAGTGATTAAAAATACAAATTAAAAAATAAACCCAAATATCATTATATCACAATTAGCACTTAATTGTTACTGAGCACGTCCAAAGCATAGAATCTCAGTCTTCTACTTCCAGCTTCTCAGTTTTTCAGACATACCATGATTTCAAGTCCAAGTGTTTATTCACCCATTTATTAATTTCTTATTATCATTATTCACCTTGTATCAGAACAAGATGTTATCTTAAAGCAAACTAGTTTTATTTTGCTTTTAAGCTTATATAGATATGCTGTTCATTTAATGTCATTGGTCATCTGTGTCAAACATTAATAGGCTGAAATGAAATAGCTAATTAGTTTTCTTGAAGACTCTTCAGGTTACCTTACAGTGAAGTAAGAAATGATGTCTCTCTAAAGTGCCATTCAAAAGCAGAACAGATGCTGATGGAGATTGCAGTTCTTCTTTTCCATATCAGAGAAGTCCTTTGAAAGCAATTCTGAAGCACATTTTGCACAACTGACTTATAACACGAATAAAAAACCTCACTAAAGCAAAGAGAAGTAGGACAGAAAATATAGAAGGCATTTTGAAGCCCCAAACGTTGTTTGAGTGGTGAGGTGCAACTAACTGGAAGGACTGAAATTAATTCTCCTTTCTTCTTTGTCTCTCAACATATATACAAGGTATTTGTCAGTGTCTTGGCTCTTACCATGAAGTAAGTAGTTCAGAGACTTTTTCAAATGTATTCCACTGTGTGATGCTTCACTGAGCTCCTGAGGCAAGCAAAACTGTGTTCTGTGTTGAAAGCAGTTTTCCTAAGAGTGTCATCAACTAGGGCAGGAATACATAGGAAGGTTTGAGAGGAAACTCCTGACTGGTGGGGCCTCTGAAAGCAGAACAGTTGAGTGCTGGGGACTTGGTCTGGGACTGTGCAGCTGTGGACAGATACTTAGTGCAGGGTGCTGGGACCTGTATATTGAAATCAGTATCCCTCTTAAGTTTAAAACTACAGTATTTCACAAGCTTTAGTTTAGAAACCATGGGTGAACTGGCTGAAAAATTATGAAAGACACTCACCTACCCCACACTAATAGCCTTATGTTTTCCCTAGGATGAAGTGCAGACTAGTGACCACATCCTTGTTGTAAAGCTACAGAGATCCTACAAACCAAGGACACTGAGGAGCATCACAGAATGAAGGAGAAATAATCCCTAAGCTTTCTTGCTTTGAGAAGTATGAAGCCACTGAAGTCTCTGCATAGGAAGAAAAACTTTGTAGGTGGAAATCAGTGAAGGAGTCAAGTGAGGGAAAACGCCATGGTAATAGAGAGAGTTTACTAAACTGAGTGCCTTTCAGAACAGATCCTGCATGGAATAGACTAAACATCTTATCAGCTGCTAAGAGGAAATGCCCCTGGTGAGGAATCATCTCCCTGGTATGCCATTTTGTGGGGAGCAATGACAGACAGTGTCCTATATGAATACTTCATACTGAGCATACAAAACAAAATAGTGATTGTCTGAAATAGTTAAAATATTCTGTGAAAAAAAACATTGAAAAATAAATCTGATCCATTGGAGCCTAATATAACACCCATATCCTCACAGAACAGAACAGATTTGCGCTCTCACTGCCATCTGGAATGAAATTATGTTAGCAGTCTCTAAAAAATTCAAATTAACTATTTCATGCATTTCTGTAATACAATGTGACCTTTTCCTGTTCATGTATCTTCATTGGTTAACCATGACAGCTTTAAAGTCATTGTCTGAATATTGCATTTATTTACTGTTCAGATCAGAAACAGTAGTAATGTTTGTGGAACAGATACATGAAACATGAAAAATAATTTAAACAGAGTCTCTGCCTGTCATTAAGTTGATGGCCTTTACTAAAACATAACTGTAACAGATGCTGCTTAAACTAGTTAGATTATATAGTCTTACAAGTAAAATGAACATCAGGTATATATGATCAGTCTTTTACAGGTGTTTAAAATAACATAGTTAACATGCAAACCATGAAAAGGGTCAGATAAAATTTAGGAATATCTTTTTTGCTGCTGGAAGAGAGCCCATAGTAGGTCATGTATTTGCTCAAATTGGTTATTACAATTACTGTTCCATTTTAAAGCAGACCTGCATTTGATTTGCAAATAAAAACCCTGTTTTCCTTTTTCTCAACTATTTGTTATTTACAAGAAGTTGTGGAATAATTTTGCATAAATAAATTTCAGACTGAAGGTTGTTTGTGAAATGGTCACTTCAATGATTCAGTAATTGTGATTCATGTTTTGTAGCTGATCAGTCAAAGCACCTGGCATTATTCTGTTTCTGTGAGAGGAAGATATAAAATAAAGAATTTATAACTCACTGTCTGAATTGATAGAAGAAATAGAACTAAAATTTATGATAGCATCAAGTTTTGTAAATTTCTTAAGTTTATCTGATGTGTGATATAGTCATGGAAACCCAGCAAGGCTGAAGAAATAAGATAATAAATATTTAACTGTTTGTCCCCCAAAAATCCAGGGGTGACATGTTTTGTTCTGGGTGGTCTAAAAATCTGCATTGGTTAATTCTTCTCATTCCTTAAGCCAGATTTTTATCTGGCTTATCCCATGAATGACTCCATCTGGAAGACATGAGCTATATGAAAATGGAGTTAAAAAGATGTCCTGTAAGACATCCCAAATAATTATGCCCAGATTAATTCTACTAAAGTTTATTAATTTAATTCTTGGATGTACTTGCACTAAGGGAGGAGTCAGAGAGCTGAAGAAGAATTTTTAATTCAGTGAGCAGAAGGAGGAAAAAATATTTAATTATTACTTCCAATTCAATAAATCTTCCTAGAAAGGACCATCATCATCTTCCCAGAAAGGATCATAGCTCTCCATCTGCAGCCTGATTAGATTGATTCAGAGCAGTTCTATCTGGATCCAGAGTGAAGAGCTTTTCTGAAATCTGTGTGTTGAATGGTTAGACAATAAACTTGTTGGTGCCAAAAACGGCTCCAGAGAAAATGATTCATCTCTCCCTGACTTTGAGTTCTGAGATGTAAGTGTCTAAATGGGAGCTAGTCACTCCAAAGTTCCCTTCAGCCAATGGAGAATAATAGGCAATTTTATTTTAGACATCCTATTTTAGATGAAATCACTGCAAGGAGTCATTAAGTTGACTTATGTCAGTGCAAGGTTTTCTACACTGTGACGTAACTAGGGTCAGGTTAGGTGCTTCTCATTCTTGGCTCTAATATGCTCATCCATACTGGGAGTTCTACTGTGAATTTTAAGGCAGCACATTAGACCCTCACCTTTTCTGGGCTTTTTCATCAGTACTGTGTAGCTGCCTCAGGCATATCAACGCCCTGCAAGAGCCAATAACCCTTTTTTCCTAAGCTATTAAGTCCTACAAAGGCCATATCTTCAGATTTATATAGTTTTCAGCTTGCAGTTGAGTTAATTATGTCTGTGGAGCACAGACATATATAATATGGGGTTTGTGGAATTCCCTAGATGCCTTTCATGAGGAACTCAAAAGACTAATCCCACTCTGTAGGTACCAAAATTAAATGATAGTTTTGTCTTACTTCAGAAGGTACAGGACCCATGTGCATTAATAAATGTGTTGTCATTATCCTGGCAGGTGTGTATTGATAACGCATGAATAACATGTCAAATACTAACCAGATGACTTGATGGAGCACTGGAGCTTAACCTCCTTCTCAGATCTTATATCAGACAAAAGCTAATGTATTTACACTCCAGAGCAAAGCACTTCAAACAGGATTTCAATCAGGAAACATGCAATGACAGGAAAGAAATACAGTCTGGCAAAGCTTTTGTTTCTAGTCGTGAAACCAAGTACTGATGTGCTATCCATGACCACCAGTATTGTTTACAGGCTTGGTTGCTGTGGTGATAACATCATATGAATACTGCAGTTGGGACTGAATCCTTCCGGCAGCAGAAATGGTTTTCAAGCAGCCTTTAATTTCTTGTTTACAAAATACTCTACAGTTTTCTAAGCACACAGCCTAACAAAATAGGAATAGACTTTTAAAAAGTCTCCAGCATTGCCTTTCTGTGTAGTGGAGAGAAACTGATTCCAAATTACATGAAAAGAAAGGGATGGGAAGGAGAAAGGAAAGGAGAAAGAGAAGAGGAGAGGGGAGGGGAGGGGAGGAGAGGAGAGTCAGCTCAATCAGATGGTCACTGACACTTCTGCTCTTTTCCCATAGCTGCACAGCTGGGAGCTGGAGAGTTGTCTCCCCTCTGCAAGGGACCAAAGCACCCTGAGATGGCATATGAGAGGGCCCTCTACAAGCTGAAAATCTACAGTGCCTCTTCTTGAGCAAAAGTTTGTTGTGACTCCAAAAATGTCAAGAATTGACTTGTTGAATCAGAAACTGAGGTCCAGCAGCAATTGTACCTTTCCCAGCATCTTATCACTGTCTCACAGTTTCAGATCTGAGTGTCAGCTGAGAGCTGGGTGTCAGCTCTGAAACTTCTCTGCAGCATCTAGAAGGGATATAAGCCTTCCTGCTAGGTATGCATCCTGCCAGTCAGGATCCAAACCCATGGATTGAGGCTAGTCGCAGCAAAGTGCTGTTGCTCCTCCAAAGATATTTTGAGCACCAGTGCAGGTCATTGTTAGACTCTGCCTTGGAAGGATGGGAATATGCCTGTCATTTTTTATATAGCTTGATAAGCATGGGGGAGTCATTTCGTATGCTACAATCACTGCCCTTAGGTTGGTTTCTGAAGCTGAGGAATGGAATCAATAGAGATAGCTAATTGCCACTCTTTTGTGGTGTCCCTGTCCTTTCTGGCTGGATTGCACTGCATTAAACTCATGTCAGAAACAACCATCTTGTTCACTAACATGACTATTTGTTTTCTTTGTCTCTCATGCCATTATCATGATGCTGGGACTGTGTGACAGATATTAACACTTCAACATTTCAAGCAAACCTACCTCTTAACCTTTGCCCTGGTGTGAAATTTGTCCCAAGTGTGCAGCAACAAACTTAAAATATTCTTTCTACAATGTTTTTCAGGAGCCTTTCCCTGGAAAAGAGCCTGTTCTATGTGCCCTGGAGTTGGAATGGAGGAGGTGAACACAGCAAGTGTGGCAGTAAGCCTCAGAAGATAAAGAAAGCTTCACCATAATGTTTTAAAGTCATAGGTTTATTCCCTTGTAAAATGAAGTTTGTCCTGTCTGTCTTTGTCTGTTCACAAAGAACTGACAACACCCAAATTAGTATGCAAGGACTGGTCAAACGGGTTTGGTGAGAAGGTGTCCCCTGCCCCCTGTCCCTTGTTTCTATTGTTAACCCTTTGCCTACCCTCTGTCCCCCAAGGTCCAGGATGTGACCTCACTTCCCCCTGAGAACCCTATAAATATCTGTGACCCTGGGAATAAAGCCTCTTTGCTTCCTGCCCTGCTGCCCGCGTGTGTGGTCCCTACTTTGGATATCTCTGGGATCTTGTGGACTTGGGGGGAGAGGAGTGGAGAGCATTCCAACCAGACTGCTGGAAGCAAGAGTGTTCAGGTGTTTTGCATTTTAAACAAATGCTTCATATCTTCTTATTCCAGAAAGGAAATAAAAGATTTTTGAAAAGTGTGAAGGAAAGCATACAAACAGCTACATTGCTATTTCCATCCCTCAAAACTAGATCTTGTCCAGGTCTATCAAAATTTTCAAGTGTTTGAGTTGATCTATCTAACCTGGTAAACCAGACTCTGACATGAGTAAATTTCTAATCCTTGCCCAGAGTACCTGATGAAGTAAAATTCAAAACAGTTAGTAGCTTGCACGGGAGTTGCCTTATGCTGCATTATTGGAAATATTTAGTACCTGGACCTGGATTTCCTATTTGGGACTTGTCTTACCTCTTCTATAGTTTCTGACATTTTTTGTCTTTCTTAGCCCAGGCTTAAGCTATACTTGAGTCTTTTAAGATTTTTTTATTTTAATTATTTTTAAAATTAGCCAACTATAATGTATTTTCATCTTGCTTGCCTTACTGAGATTCCTAAATGCTTTTGCTAAAATCTTCCCTTTAATTAACAGATTATATTTTACCTTGCTAATTGGACACCTCTACATGGGAAGTTAGGTGAGGAAATGAAACTGGAAAAAAAACCCCACATTGCACTGACTAGAATTGAATTTGCAAATAATGCTTTATCACTTAATACATTAAAAATCTAGAATGTTTGTTCCTTGGGCTAGTTTGGTGGCATTGGATACATCCCCCCCAGGTGCAGGTAGCCTAATGGGAACTCTTCTACAATTTTTGGGGGCTGGCTGGCTGGAAAAAATGAGGAATAGGCAAGCTAGAGAGGGAGCTGAGGATGTGCAGAGAAGTTCCTTCTGCCTGCATGACTTGTGAGGCTGTGTTTGAGCTTATTTAATGACCACTTGGTTTTATCTCACAGGCTGGACTTGGGTAGCAGGATGCCATGAAAAAAGCTGTGGCTTACTGCATTCCATGTAGCAGCTTCTGCTTCTTAAAGAGGTACTCATGACTTTCTTTCCTATTATTGCACCTGTATTGTATTCTCCTGCTTATTACTTGTATTACTAGTGCCTGCACCACAGACTACATCATTCTAGCATGAATCCTCTGAAGGAACATGTCTCCCCTGGCAAATGTATCTCTGATCGGAGATGTGAAAATGCAGGCAAGAAAAGCACGCTTGATCTTCAGAAAATGAAAAGGTAATGTGAACCAGGAATAAACAAAACTGTCTCTACCCACCAGCTGGAGACAGGCCTGCAGTTTGTGATGATATACGTGATAGGGAATGTAAGCAATGGTTACTGAAGTACTGAAGTGTCCTTGGAAAGTGGCATTCTTGGTGCAGAAAGGAACTGCATAAATTGCACCATTAATTTTGCATTGAATATTTTGCTTACTCTAGTGTTGAACTCTAAGTACATTAAATAATTTATAGTGAAATCCACTAGCTCTGAACCAGACTGAGATCCTGGTGATAGGTGAGCACAAGAGTTTTCCTTTCCGTTTTTTTTTTCTTCTTTTTTTTTTTTTTGGCTTGCAAATTGTCACATCTGCTGGACAGCTGATGAGGGCATTTGCAGCATAATGCAGCCTCTGTGTTGTAGTGCTGGCCAGTGGCATTTTGTTAGTTCAGCCTGCCAGTAGTTCCATTGTGATACTTGGCACAAGCAAACTGGATTCATCTCCATATGGAAGGAGGGAGTCTGCATAACACAGGCCATAATTTGGATGCTGGTTTTGGTCCTTATTGTGGCCCAACCAAATACCCAGCTTTCACACAACGAAGCCTCTTACAAGAGAATGTTGACTGGGAAGTGGGCCAAATTCATGCTGGTGGAATTCCATTACAGAAGTAGACTTGCCATGGGGAACATGTCACATTATTCAAACAATAAATCCCTATAAAGACTTTTTGGACAAGCTTTGCTCCTTTACACTCTCAATTTGAATACGCGGTTTGGCTTTGTGGTACACGTTGGGATGGAAGGGCCTTTAGGAAAGGGCTGTGTAACATTTGCACAGTGGGATCATGCCTCTTGGGCAGGTTTGTGGTACCAATTCTGTGAGCTGCCTAAACTCAGGGGACAGGTATTTCCTCAGAATGTATTCCTTCTTTATTGTTACTCAGATATGTTACATGACGGGTCAGTTTTGACCAGCTGTAAGCATACAGCTTCCAGTAATTTGGAAGACTGGTTCTGTTGGTTCCTAATCCGTGCCATCCTTGTGTCTGGGGAAAAAGACCACACATTTCTTTTGACTTGGATTTTGTTCCTAGTATAGGAAAACAGAACACAGGTTTGTGGGCTAGGTTTATCTACATTTTGACAGCAAAAGACTGTGATTGGCAATTTTTCCATCTGTTTTTTGGCAATTTCTGCCAGGAAAAGAAGATGGGAGGATTAGTTGAAAACTGACAGCAGAAATAACAAATAGCAGCAACTGTAAATAGATTAATTCTGAACTTATTCTTTTAACTTGGTGTTTACTTCTTACAAAAAGGTGAGCGTTTTGTGATGCTGATCTACAGGAGAACAATGTAAATATGAAAGCACATACTTACACATGATTCAGGGCAGAGATGTGTCTGATCTACAAGGCTGAATGGCAGGATGAGGTATGAATTATTAGTATGTGATCTAATTTGTGGTAAGGACCTACGATGCATGTCAGTTAATAAGCTGAAAAGAATTTCTTCCTCTGTACTGAACCATGTGTTCTTCATTTTTTATGAGAAGATATGAGGACTAAAACACACAAAGTCAGTCACAAAAAGACACTGGTAAATCTCAGCTGAAGAATGTCAACTTCTTATTTTAAATTAAAATTAATTTAAATTTAAATTAATTTTCTCTTTCCTGTTCTACCTTCATTATTTTTCTTCTCATATATTCAGCATTAATAATGGCTTAATCTGTCTGTTCAGGACTTCAGTAGTTACAGCTTTTGTCACTGCAGCATCTAACACACATGGCAAAAGTTATGGAGCAATCCCATGGAGTCTGTAATTCTGGCAGGTCCTGACATTGTGTTCTAAAGGCTGTAATGATGTTGCTAGTTTAGGACAAAAGAGCTATTAGTATATGAATGTTGCTTCACTGGACAGCAGACCTTAAGCAAAGACATGTTGATCTTGGAATATTTTTCCATAATTCAATGTCTGGATTGCATAATATATTTAATATATTTCATGCATCAGGCTGAGAGTTACAAATCATAAGTCTGTAACCCAGGGCCAGCTGTAAAGAGTAAAATCACCAGTTATCTTTTAACTATTTGCAAGACAATTTCCTTTTTTCTTACTGTGTTGAAAAAAATATATTTAGGAAAAGTCCATTCACTGTGCATTTGGTTTTTTTTTTTTTTTTGTAAAATGGCAATATAAGAGGCTGTTTTGAATTCTTTTCCAAGTTCTAGTGAAAAACTGGTTCATACAATAGGTAGTGAAGAGTCATGCAGACTTCAGTCATTTCTCAGGATCTATCTCTGCTACACAGTGTTGGAAATAGAACTGCCTTTGTGAGTCAAGCCATAGGAAATGAAATGTCTGTCACAGCTTGCAGGACTACACTGTAATACTAGGTGACTTACAAGCACTTTTAGTTTTAGTGAAAGCTGTACAGAATTGGGGATAATTAGAGAAAATCTTATATCTGCAGGAGTCTCTCTTTCCCTGACAAGAAAGAGGATTTCATTTGGAGAAACTGTTACAAAGGCCTATTTTTTTCACATCATAATAGGCATTTCACATAATTTTAATTAGAGGAACAAAACTGTAAACTTCTTATAAGACCCAACCTAACTTCAGGCTGTTCTGGGTTCGTTAGTATGTTGTAAATTCATCTCACTGGAAGCTTCTTGGGGGTTTTAGAAAGACTGGGAGCAACAGAGGTTTACATTGACTGGTGGTGGGACTGCTTTTATGACATTAAATGGGATCCCTTCCTTATGCTCACCCCAGCTAAAGGGTTCCTGGTGTCTGCAAAGCAGAAACTTAACATAAGTAAAAGAGATAGTAGTGCCCCAAAAAGCTTTAAATCGGCATTGTAAGCCTAGATTTTTTTATTTTTTCTTCTGTTCCACACAGAAATGCTATAATAGGGCAGCATGTAAAACTGACCTGAACAAAATTTCCCTCCTGTTTTTCTGTGAGAAGTGTTATGACTACTCAGGCTTTTTTGAGCATGCCTGTGAGAGGCACAGGCAAAATGGGCTGTGCTCCTTTTGCTGACAGTGTCATCTTCTAGCAGAAGCATGAGCTCTATACATCTGGGTCACAGTTTTGTCAGAAAATATTGTAATTCATATATAACAAAAAAACAAACAACGAAGTTAATTATAACTAGTTCTTCAGCTTAGTTTTTCATTAAAATCCTTTCTATTAAGGGATGTCTTCCGTTACTGACTGCTCATCATGTCAAGCTCACTATTTGCACCAAACTTAAACGCCTCATCAAACTGTTATGAACACTGAGTGTGTGGTAGATCCGATTTTGTCTGGAGACATGTGTTTTCCAGTATTTGTGTTTAAATAAAAGGAAAAGCCATAATAATTACAGGATTCATTAAAATGCTCAAAAAGACCCTGAATGACAAGAAGCTGTAATTGAAAAATGCATTTCAATTCTAGAGACATAATTAACTCCAGCCCTGTTCTTTGGTGACTGATGTTTCCAAGAGCCCAGAGCCCCCAAGGCCCCTGTCTGCAGCCAGAGCTGTGACTACAGCCTGCACTGCTTTGCCCTTTCTGCAGTGAGTCTGCATGGTGAGAGCACAGACAGCTGTGTACTGGAGACATCAGCAACAGCTGCTCTAGTGTGGTTTAGATGGTGAGCATCTCTACAGACTACGCTCTGGTAGAGCTGTTTGTGCATGGATACTTCAATGGAGCTTTGAGAAGACAATACTGTAACAAATGAGAAAAACATGTCCTTCATTATCAAAATAATTATAACAAGATGAGAATACTTTGTTATGTCAGAAAAACAAAAATGAATTACTTTATAAAAGACCTCTTAACTTTCTCCTTTCCTTTTTGCTCCTTTTTGTTCTCAACCATATTTGCCATGTGGCAATCCCAGAAGCTCAGAGTTGACCCACAAAATTCCTGTCTGGAGGAAAGATTGCTCAACTTACATAGTTTATGTCATATCAAGATTGAAGTGGTTTATTAATTTATTAACAACACATAATTAAAGTGATCAGTGAAGTATGCATTCTGGACCAATATCAGTACAATACAAAAGGTAAATCATATGTTTGCTAATATTTTGCACATGTAAAATATTAGAAAACATGAATTTCTAAATGCCTTTTAAAAGAAGCCCCAGAAGGCACCAGCACACCCACCTCTCTGGACACAGGGGTTCCCTGATGTGGTGGTCTCTGCAACCTGGCTCTTCAATATTTTGCTGGACTATCTCCAGTAGCCTGTCCCTGTTCCCTTGTGCTGGGGCGCCCAGTATTGGACCTATCACCCAGATCTATGTCATCAGGCTGAGCAGAGGAGCAAGACCATCTCCCTTGATCTCCTGGCAGTGTTCTGCCTGATGAGACCCAAGAGGTTGCTGGCTTTCTTGAAAGTAAAAATGACAAGAAAAATTTTAGTAATGTTTAAAAAGTTCAGGTGGGTTCAGACTACACTGGCCCAAATGAAAAGCTGACCCTAAGCATCTACAAACAAATATGCAAGATTTTTCAGACTTTGTCTACGTTATAGTCTATGGCATTACAACAAGGCTGGAGAGGAACTTTTTTCAAGAGAATGTAGTGACAGGACACTGGGAAATGGCTTTAAACTGAAAGAGGGTTGGTTTAGATTAGATTTTAGGAAGAAATTCTTTATGAGTGGTGAGGTTGCCCAGTGTTGGAAGGTATGGGTTAAACTGGCAAGGAGGACTGTAAATTGATCAAGGGACCATGCAGCTGAGAATGTCTTCATAAGCGTGTGTGCACAGCAGGCCAGTGATCCTACAGCATGGACTAAGTTTAATGGTGCCTATGGCTCCACTTGTGTACCTTTTCCCATGAATTGCTTCCAGGATGCCCTGGTTAGCAAGGTAATGGGAATAAATTTACTCTTTGCACTCTATCTGTGAATTTGTGGTTGTCCTGGCTGCCTGCTTGTGTCAACTCACACACCTAGAGAAGTGGCTGTCCCATCCCTGGAAGTGTTCCAGGCCAGGCTGGGCGAGCCTTTGAGCAACCTGCTCAAGTGGAAGATGTTCCTGCCTATGGCAGGGGTGTTGGAGCTAGATAATCTTTAAGGTTCCTTCTGACTCAAACTGTTCCGTGACTCTATGATTCTGTTATTTTCACCATTACTGATTTTTGTACTAGGGAGCCAAAGTTAATGCAGACTTTCTTTGTATGTGCTGCAGCTACACCCTTTGATGTCAATTTGGGAAAGTACTTGGTGTTTTGAGCTAAAATGCTGAATTTTCAGCCAATGTTACTGATCCTTTCTGCCAAGTCTGCTGAGGGAGGAAAATGGCAGAACAGATGTGAAGACAAGAGGTATCTTCTTGTCTTTAGTGTGATAACCTAAAGATAGCACAGTAACATTCTTTATTTGGTACCTTAGTGGTGGCTGAGCTATTCCCCAAATCTGTGGTATCAAGTACATGGTGCAGCTTCATGTTTTAGAGTTGTGATGTCCTGTACTGTGTGTTTCTCAGTACAAATGCTTTGGTCGTTCCATCTGTAGGAGCTGAAAGCAGAACTGGCCTTCCTCTAAAATGATTTGCTAATCTGCGCCCATGATGTGATAGATAAACTTGCTGTATAAATGACATGATTGACAAACATTGCTTGGGAGACTGAATTTTAAATCAAGAGGTCTGAAAACAGAAGACAAAGCAGCTACTGGATAAAGTCTGAGCCACATTTCACCATGGGCATTTCTAGGAAACTATCTTCTGAGCTGGTAAAAAGAGTGAATCAACTAATACCTCCCAGAACATTTTTCTCATTCTTTTGAGTCCTTCATAAAAAGCACAGGATGCAATAAAGAAGCCTTTCCCTAAAGAGAATCAATCAGCTATCTAACTGCATTTCCTTTCTCAAACACAGATCAGATGCTGTACAAGAGAGCACAAAAGACATTACAAAACAGCCTTCCCACAATGAAAGCTTCTTCCTAATTCTCTATAATTAGAATGACTTTTGAATGAGAAACAGCCTGTACAATTTTTGTAGCCTGAGAGACTTCCTGCTCCAAGGAGCTAAGAAATAATAACCCAGAGTGGGCTGCATCAGACCTTCCCTGTAGAATTAATTTTGTCTCCTGGACATCACTGGAAGTTTTATGATGGATTCATAGAATATCTGGGGAGAGGGGGAACACTCTGATAACACAGTTTGCTCTCTGTTTAACGAAGACCATGAGGATAATTCAATGTTTATCAAAAGCAGGTTATTTCACCCATTCAGTTTAAGCCTTCCATGTACACAAATACATAAAGTTAAATAATCCATGGTTGCTAGATGTCTATTTTTATATTGCCCCAAAGAAATGGGAAATAAAAAAGGGTTTATTTAACCTACTATGTGAGTTATATGCATTCTGTGTGAGTTATATGCATTCTGTGGCAATGACATAATCTAGGACAGTGAAATTACATTAAAGAAAAGCTTTGTTTGCTAAGAATGGTATTGGGCCACTGTAGAGGTAAGTGCTGAGAATCTGGACCAAAAATACCTTCAATTATTTTAGTTTTTTACCATGATTACTGCATTAGAGTAAGCCTTCAGTCCAACAAGTACTCATTTTTCCTTTGGAATGAAAGATTTTAATGAAGTATTTTTCTAATAATGGGTCAGTGAAGATAACTGACTTTTAAAAAAATCTGGTCCACTTGGAATACCCACTGATCTCAATGGGAGACAGAGAAATTAGTAGCTTGTTATCTTTTACAATTCCTTTCTTCTACTATCCAGTGGTGACTTAAGTACAAAAACTGCTTAGCTACACAAATAAGCCATAGTAATCAAAACACATAGAGAAGGAATAGTTCAAACTAAGTTTGTAAATTACTTCTATATTGCAAAGGCTGTATTAGCTCCTGCAAGTCCTGAAGAAAATACAGAGGATGGTCTATATTATGGTACTTATTTCATGACTACTTGATACTTTGCTGCAGGTCTTGTATCTGCTTAATATTTTCACCTGTCTCTTGATACCCATTATGTATCTGATAGCCTTTTGCTTCTCTTCAAATGAGAAAATTCCAAGTCCATGTACTCCCTTCCCCCATCTGCCTGCCACATTGCCCCAGTCTAATAATCTGGATTTTATGCAAATGAAACAGAAGATGGGTATAAGAAAGGAGATCAAGATTAAGCTTTTTACAGGTATGTCTTCCTAAATTTATTCAACATTTAACTTCCTTAGACTTCCCTTTTCAGTTTTCCTTAATGGCTGACTTTTGTTCTCCCAGTGCAAAGACAAACCCTAAATGTTTAAAATTCAAAACACCATGGCAATTTTCACCAAGACTTTATTATTATACATTAGTAGGGATATAAGATTAGACAAATCATTGCATCATTGTTTTACTTTCATGGATCCATTGTTTCCCATTTCACCCACCATGATCCAGTTCTGAAAGTAGGTTTTAGAGCTCATTGATAGATTCCATGTTATGAATTCTGCCTTTTGTATACCATAGTTATTTCAGTCCATCCAAGTAAGTAAAACTCCACCTGGAAAAGCAAATACACTATATGGCAAATAATAAAAAAAGAGATGCTTAATACTACATTTTTGAAGTAGTCTATGTGCTATACAAGGTTAAATAACTTGAAAGTCAAAACCAAAAATCATCTGCACCACTGCTCCTTGTACTTGCTCTCTCTCTGCTTTTGAACCGCAACATGTCCATGACACTGCGTGCATATATGTCTCGCAAATTAACATTGATATTTGAATCACTGGATGAGTTCTTCATCAGTTTCTTTAAAGCTTCACGCTGCCGAAGAGCAGCTTCTTTTATCTTCAGTGTGAAATAACAGGCAGAAAAACGGTCATTTATTATAGCTATTGGCAAAGCCAAAACCAGTATTCCTGATAGAATACACATAAAGGCTACTACCTTACCAATGGTAGTGTCTGGTCTAATATCACCATAACCAACTGTTGTCATGGAAGTTGTTGCCCACCACCAAGCACCAGGTACGCTTGTGAAAGTGGTGCCGGGCACACCTTGCTCAACAAAGTACTCCACAGTGGAAAATATAGAGATTCCTACAGAGAGAAAAAGCAGCAGAAGGCCAACCTCCTCATAGCACTGAGCAATAGTCATCCCAAGAGACCGCAAGCCTGAAAGACAAGAAAGGCTGTCAGTAGGTTGATTCATGTAGCTGTCATCACAACTTTGCAAAACATCTCTTACTTTAAAGTTGACTGTTTTATGTTTTTCTTTGACTGCTAGTGAACATGTCTTGAGAATCACAAAAAGCAATAAGGTTGGAAAAGAACTCCAAGATCATCAAGTCCAGCCTCTAACTGAACACCACCTTGTGAACTAGATCATAGCCCTAAGTGCCACGTCCAGTTGCTTCAGGAACACTTGCAGGGACGGTGACTACACCACTTCTATAGGCAGCCCGTTCCAATGTTTAACCACCCATTCTGTGAAGAAATTCTTTATGTCCAACCTGAACCTCCCCTGGCACAGCCTGAGGCCATTTCCTCTTGTCCTGTTGCTTGTTGCCTTGGGAAGGGAGCCTGAACCCCCCATTACTACAGCCGTCTTTCAGGTAGTTGTAGAGAGCAATAAGGTCCTCCTTGAGCCTCCTTTTCTCCAGGATAAACGACACCAGTTCCCTCAGGCACTCCTCATAGGACTTAGACTCTTTACCAGCTCTCTGGACCTGCTCCAACACCTCTTTCTTGCGGAGGGGCCCAGACCTGGACATAGTACTCAAGGCGCAGCCTCACCAGTGCTGAGTACCGGGTGATGATAACTTCCCCAGACCTGCTGGCCGCACTATAAAAGCCAGAACTCTATTGGCCTTCTTCGCCACCTGGACACATTTCTACCTCATGTTCAGCTGCCTGTTGATCAGCTGCCCCAGACCCTTTTCCTCTGGGCCGCTTTCTAGCCACTCTTCCCCCAGCCTGTAGTACTGCATGGGAGTTGCTGTGACCCAAGTTCAGGACCCAGCATTTTGTCTTAATGAGCCTCATATGGTTCTTGATCCAGCCTATCCATACACCACTTCAGAGCCCTCCTACCCTCCAGCAGATTAACATTCCCACTCAATTTAGTGTCATCTTCTGCCAGCTCCTTCATCATCCTAGGATGAATCCCATCTGGCCTCATAGCCTTGGTTTGCAGGGGGTCTATTCTGCTCTGTCCTTGCCTACCAGCTCAGGGGGCTGGTTGCCTTAAGGATAACTGGTCTCTCTATTAAACACTGAGGCAGAGAAGGAGTTAAGCATCTCAGTGATAGTGTTCCCTCCATGTCCAATAAAGGATGGAGATTTTTTTTGCCCCTCCTTTTGTTGTTTTAAAACCATTTTTTATTACCTTTCACAGTGATGGCCATGTTGAGTTCTAGCTGAGCTTTCACTTTTCTAATTTTCTCTCTACATGACCTAACAAAATTCTCGCGCTCTTCCTGAGTTCTGCCTCTTCCCTGAATTCCAGCAAAAGCTCCTTGTTCAAACAGGCTGGCCTTCTGCCCCACTGGCTTGTCTTTAGGCATATAGGGATGGCCTGCTCCTGCACCTTTAAGATTTCTTTCTTAAAGTATGTCCAGCTATTCTGGACCCCTCTGTTTTTAAGGGTTGATTCCCAAGGGACTCTCTGAAGCAGTGTCCTACACAGACAAAAGTCTGCTCTCCAGAAATCCAAGGCAGATGTTTTGTTGACCTCCTTCCTCACTTCACCAAGAATTGAAGTCTATAATTTCGTGGTCACTATGCCCAAGATGGCCTCCAACCACCACATCTCCCACAAACCCTTCTGCTGATCTAGTGGGGCACTGCCTCTGGTAGACTAAAAAGAGGTGCTGTTCTCAACACTACTGGGAAAAAGTGATTTAAAAAAATAGATCACCATGTTAGACTGAACCTCTGGCATCATCTCTATTTCCTTAATACATAGCATAGAAATTCTCCTCCTTACTCATCCTCATTTGAGCCACATACACATATAACTTAGACAAACTAACCTATCTTTATTTAGTAATTGGCTATAAGACAAGATCTAGCAGTTTTTAATGTTATCTAAATAGCTATTTAAAAGCAGAGCAAAAGCACCTGCTTCACACTTTGAGTCTGAATGTGCCAAGCCTCTGTTTTCCAGCTATTGTCCTATTTTCTTGTTGGACCAAGCAGCCTTCTGCTACCTAACTCATGTTCCCAGGTGTGTGCTTAGAGCCCAGTTCAGTTCACTTGGTAACTTTTTCTTTGTTAGGGATGGTATCCAATCCTTTTATAGTTGCCATAGACTCTCTTTGACCCCTTTTTCCCCTCAAAAAGACTATCTTCTTGTATCTGTAGACATCAAAACAAATACAGTTTTCCAGCAACAGCTGCACTTGTGCCAAACTGGAGACAGCAAAGCCTCCCAATGCAAGTGCGCAATGCTGTTAATTCACTGATGTACTACATCACCCTATTGCCCATGAGCTGCACAGGGAGTTTGGGTGCAGCTGACCACTCTCCATAACCCCCTATATCGTTTTCAGAGCCTCTTCTTCAAGGCTACAGTGCCTGACACAACAAGCAGGAAAGTAAATCCAAAAATAGTGCAATGGATAAATGTTGCACACATAAACAAAAAAGGAAAATAACAGGGCATGAATTCAGCAGACACATATGGAAGACTGAAATTATCTTTTGAATCACACGTGACTTTGGATTGGTTTCTAATACTGTTCTTTAACAATGTGCTGTGTGTTCTCTAATAAACAAGAAAAACACAATACTTACAAATTACCCTTCATGGGATACACTTTTCACTAAGTCAGTGTTTGCAAAATAGTTTACTGGAGATCTTCCTCTGCTTGCAAACTTCACATGCTCATCAGTGTTATAAGCAATTTTGTTTGCTTTTTTCCTACAGCCTCAAAATACAAGATGTTAAAATGTCTTGCTTTTGGCTCTTTCATTTCCCCTGCAGGTCTAATGGGTTTTAAAGCTATTGTTTATGTACAGCAAACAATGAAAGTACACACTAGAGTTTGTAGGGAATGTTTAGTTTGGGTTTTTTTAAAAGCTATTTACTACCAACTCCAGTTAAGAACTTGCCCATATCCAGGTTTTATATTACTATAACTATGATCTGTTGGTTAGAATGTTTATTACAGTGATATAGATTAAATCTCTAAGACAAAGGGAATAAGATATAACAGTGCAATCTTTTCTCTGTTAGTATGACTAACTCCATATTTTGGAAACATTAATATCAGCAGCACAAAAGCTCTGTGAGATAACTGCAAGGATCCAGATCAAATTCTCATCTTCCAAGGAAGTTACTATGATCCATTGCCCTGTAAAACTTCCTACTGAACAAAGCAGGAAGTCCTTTCAGGGGAGATGGGAAGAAGGTATTTCAATTTAAAATTACCCCTGTAGCACTTCTTTTCAAGGCATAAATGAATACTATAAAAGCCAGGGTTTTTACCTTATGATGGATCTTGAGAATATTATAGCTAAAAAAAATGCAACTGTCAAATAAAGCAGATTCAAATAAGGAGGAACAGACAAGTGCCTGTTGACTCTTTTATCACATTGATGACACTTTCAGTAAAATATTTTTCCTATGGTTAATTTTTCTAACTTCAGTAGTCTGACTTTTTCGTATTGTTACTCTTAGTCCTTTTATCCTCATCTAAAATTCTTCATGTCTTTAGATGAGGTCAGGAGACATTTTTAGACAAGTTTATGAATCAGGCAAGGAGTCCAGTAAGGATTCCATAGCTCATTCTAAGTGAGAATCAGTTGGTATATAATCACATCTACAAAGTATTCTACTATATTATTTTGTAACTTTTTTAAATGTCTATGAGCCCTAGCATGTGGCCAAACTAGGACTGTATCAGCACAAACACCTCAGCAAGTCTTAAAGCTCCCCGTGAGAATTCCTTGTGAGGAGATGTGACAGCTTGGTTACTCATCCTTGGAAGGTGCTGAGGTGCTATAACAGAGTTGGCGTGAGGCTGGCAAGCAGCCCCAGCCCTGGGAGGAGGAAGGGGAAGCATTTCTGCCATGCAGGTCAAGTTCCATCTCTCTATTGCCCAAAGAGACTTGGCACTATAAGCTGATGATATCTGGAAGCTTCAATTTAAAGTGTTTAAACAATCCTAAATTTTTAGCACTAAAAGTGTTAGTTTCACTTTTTCATGTCTCCAGTGGCATGACAGCCTGAAACGTGTTACAGTCTTCTCTCAAACATATGCCCATTGCCATCACAAGTAAGATGCTCACATCCTACTTCTCTTCAAGAAGTCCCAATGTAAGTGCTTCCCAGACAAGGACCAGCAAAATTTCACAGAAAACAAGGCTGCAGGAAGAAGGCAACAGCTGAGGAACATCAGAAAATGTGATAAATGCAGGTTCAGTTCTCATCCGTTCTTGAAGCCACTAAAATCCATAATGTTGATATCTCAGAACAGTGGTCTCACCCTCTAGCTATACATTTTATGGATAGAGGTACTACTGATTTCTCAGTGGTTCCTTGATGAAGTATGGCACTTTGCATAAATAATTACGCACTCACATTGGTCTAGACCAGATGTTTCTAGGCATAACATCCCTCCTGTGAGCTGGCTTCAGCTTCCAAAGGGGCAGAAATTACTTTTTTTAACTTCTTTTTTTTTGTCCTGTTCCCACAGAAAGGGTTAAGTTGCCTTTTCTTGAAAGCAAGGAAAAGAACTGATGTTTTTTTCCCCTCACCCATTCCTGCCCCTGACAGCAGGGCCAGGCTGCTTTTGTGATCTCAGCTTTGTTATGACTCTGCACAGCACTACAGAGATGTTGCCCTTGTGACTGTAAACACCCCCACTTGATGAAAGAATTGCTGCCTACAATTTCTGACTTTGCACTCCTCTTGCCACACAAAACAACAGAGTAGTGTGTGAAGCTTTGTCAGGTCTGAGAATGCAGGACCTGGAGAGAAGCCTCACTAGGAGGAAGCTTTAAGCTTCCAGATCCAAGGCAAGAGAGCAGAAGAGTTGCAACAGGCATCCCTGAGCACTGAGATTTATCTGTCTAGATATGTGCAAGGAGAATAGTCTCTATGTATGATACTTATGGAGTTCATCTTATATTAGGAGTTGTAGTTAAGTATGTACTTAGAAGTACATTACAAAGCTCTCTTCTGCTACACACCTCTAGTCAGAAACTGGGCTTCAGATCTGCAAGCATACATTTATATTTTGATTTATTATTACTGTTTCATCTTAGTAGAAGCATTTCCTCTGACAGAAGATCAAAACAGTGAGTTTCTACATTTAAATTATACAGATTTGATTTAGCATTCTGGACTTAAATGGGCAGCAACTGAACTACCAAAGAGGCAAGCACGATGATGGTAACACTGCTCTGAACGGTTTAAATAGATACATATATTGCTTCTTGTAAGTTGAAACCAGTATTTTGATTCCACCTCACTTCTGGATTAGGACACTTGATTTTTACACAATTCATTCACTTCTACCTAACATGGAATTATTACACTCAATATTAAAGGCACTCAATATTGTGACAGAAACTGTGGTAATATTGAATAATGAATTTAAAAATAAATAGGCCCAAGTGTTTTGACCATCCATGAAAGTTAATATACTTGAAGTTAACAGTTATACAAGCATCTGAAACATCCAGTTTCAAGTTGACAGAAAGAGCCACAGAACTGAGTTTCATACTTTCATTCTGTCTCAGGAAAGTGCAATAAACTGGAAACTTTATAACTAGAATCAAGAACCTTTTGGATCACTGCTTTGTTAGTCAGCACAGAAGTGCCTTGGTGAGATAAAATCTTTTTCTTATTTTCAAAATATAGTTAGAGAGGAATGCATTCACATCACTGCTACCATCAAAAGTGGGTATAAGCCTTTCTTGCAAAAAACCTCTACCAAACCCTGCAAAACTTATAATGAAGCAAAACTAACACATTGCCAGACCAAACCACTAAAAGCTTCCTTTCAACTACTTTCTAAGGGACAGTTATGCATCAGTATAGGCATAATCTAGGGTAGAGAATAAGATTAAGATGCTTCCCAAACCACTATGATTATGTTTAGTAGCACCAAAGCTACTCCCTGCCATTGGCAGGAGCCTTGCTACCCTTCAGTGGGAACAAAAACAGAGACACTTCTGGTGCTGTGAGCACACTAACTTCTGCTGAACTGTGGTCAGTTCACAGAGATGGCTCTCCAAAAAACTAGACAGGCATCAGCTGATTTCTGCTTCATGGCTGGAATCCTGAAAGTGTACATTGGGTGCATTTTAAAAACGATCATCGCCATCTTCAGAACAGGCTAATATTGCAGGAGAGAGACTATAATTTACTATTAGAATCTAATTTTTCAAAGCTCTGAGTGTTTGCTGAACATTTCTGCCAAATTTAGCACCATATTCCACAATGATTTACATGGGGACATAATGAAATCGTTTTCAAAACGCTGAGCACTGGACAATATCATGGCATGGTCAGGGTGTGTTGGGAATACAGCTTTTATTCCTTCATATAACCAGGCATGAGCACATTATGAAGCAGTAATAAGAACAGGGGAAGCATAAGTGGAAATGCAACACCTACCAAACATTTCCAGCTTCCTCTGATAAATTCCCAGCAGCAAATGTTACCTTCTGTGCCTTGCTTTCACCAGAGAGAGTGAACAAAATGGTCCTGAGAAATGAATTTCACCTTCCACCCGCCCCTGCTTGCTGTTCACCCATCTGTCTGCTGACCTGTTGGGGGCACTCGGACACTACGGGTCCCACACGAGTGCGTGAACACTGACTGAACCTGACACTGCTGGTCTGTGCTGCACCTACATCCAACTCAGTAAGCAGCCCTCAGCTGGGTTCCACATACCACTGGGATACCAGGGGGCTCAACAGGGCCAGAGACACTCTAAACCCACCACCTGCAAAGCTGCAGTTTAAACAGTCTTCTTGAAACATTTTCTAGTGTGGTTGTTTTTAGGATCTTTTAGGACATAGACAAAAATCATGATCCATTTCTTTGCATATACTTTTAAACAAATCAAATTGTGACAGCTCTCAGGAGTGGGCCTTGGATAATACAAAGAGTGTAGGGTGATGATCTCTGCTTCTCCCCTAATGAAACCAACTCAAATATACATTTTGAAAATTATGACACTGTGAATAACTGGTGGATTTACAGCATGCAGCTTAGGGGTCTGTTTTTGTAAATGTTCTATGGAAACAATATATAATAGCTTTATGAAGAGCTAAAATTTATCAGAGCAGACCCTTGTCTCTTAATTAAAATGTCCAAAAGTAAGATTTTCAGAAGCCATTGCTGCTAACATATTGTGTAAAAAATCTTTGGCAGAAATGCACACAAAATGGAGGACTGTGCTCAGGGACAACTGTTGCAGGCAGCAAAACTGAGAAGTACTATTGTCATGGCCAAAAGTACCTGTTGAATGTCTTCCCAGCTTCAGCATCCGCAGGGCTCTGAGCAATCTCAGCACTTGGACAATACGTCCCACATTCTCCAGTTCTTGGGAGCTCTCATCACCACACAGGCTCTCTACCAGCAGGGTGATGTAGAATGGCAAAATAGCAAGGAGGTCTATGATGTTTGCCACACTCCTCAGGAAGCGACACCGATCTCGTGCACACAGGAACCTCAGAACAAACTCCACTGTGAACCACGCAATGCACAGGTACTCAAGGGCATCCAGTAGTGGTGGTGCCAGCCAGCTTAGCTCTACTGAAATCAAAGCCATGTTGGCAATGGACACAACAACAAAAACCATGGACAAAGTGCCAAAAGTCCTGGCTGCTGCAGAGGAGCCAGGCTTTTCCAAAACTTCCCAAAGTTTCTGTCTGACATTGGGACAGAGGCTACCAGAAAAGTCCTCTTCTTCATCTTGGGCATCCAGTTCTTCTGCATCTTTCTTTATGTCTAAGGCTTCACTCAGCTCCTTTCTCCTGAAGTACCTGTCCAGGAACACCCCCAAAAGACTCTTAATAGCAATATGCATATGCTTTTCATCCTGTACCATGCAAGTCATATGAATGCACATTAAAGTATACCATATGTGAGCTCAGAAGACCCTAATATCAAGCATATGGTGGAAGATTTTATTAATTGAGACCCTGCAGCATGTTTCCATGGACCTGATATACTTCTATTCCCCCATTTCACATCGGTAACACTTTCTATGTGTAGAGTAATTTTATTCTGATATTGTTTTATTTATATGGATCATGTTGACTACAGTAGGATCTGCAACATGACTAACATACATTCTGGTAAGCAATTCTGGCATCCCCAGATCCTGTGTTTTTAAAAGGTTCTCAGCTTGATTAATTATACTGCATTTTTATCACATTGGTGTGTATTTGCCATACTTAACATGACAGCATAATAAAAGCCAGAAAATGAAGTTCTGATCAATACGCACAAGCGTTTGTGCTGAGCAAAACTTACAGACTGCAAATACATAATTTGTCAGAGCAAGAGTATATTTATAGGCTAATTTCATGAAACAAAAACACACTGAAAGTACGCTAAAAAAAGTATCTCTACTTTTTGACTGTTTCAAAGGTCAAGCCTTAGACAAAGGGGTTATGCAATTTTGCCTTCATTTGATACAGTTAGTCCTGCATATGCCAGAGGTCTGTAGCTCCTTGTATCACCAAAGAAGTAGTAGCTTTCAGTTACACCTAGCAGAGAAGGAAGAAACAGAAGCAAACTAACCTCCAACTCCCCCAGCTACAGAACTGAACCATGCTAGGGTAGGATAACTAGTATCCTTTTGGGGTGAGATTGGTTCTTTCTAATAATTTTGACATAACAACTTTAGATAAATAGCAGTTATACTCTTTCTTCAATACTAAAAAAACTCAAACCAGTAACATTAAAAATGGTTGGAAAAATTAAAATTAACTCCAAATAGAATTAACAGAAACATCCTGGGGGTGGTTCAGTCGAAACCCACCTCGTTCCTAAACTGCCTGTTACAATTTGTCTCCAGCGAGCCATGTTCCCGCTGTTGCTGCCCCCTCCCTGTAAGCTGCTACATCCACGTGCGATGCTTCCTTTCATGGCTCCTCCTGGAGCCATGCCACCCACACTAAGCCTGGCAGGTGACCAACCCTCCCCTTCTGCCTCTCCTGCTTGGATTTGGAAATCCTTCAACATGAAAGTCTGGGGTGGGGAGGATTCAAACCCTCCCAGCATCATGCCTGACTCCACATTCAATCCCTCTAAATATGATAACCTCAAACTTAATGACTGAAGGGGTATCTCTCCTTTCACCTTTTTCATCTCTGGCATTGTCCTTTTAAAACATTTGAGCTTCCAGGGCCAGTCTGAAGCCAGTACAGGGCAACCCAGACCCTGCTCCTTTTAGGGTCTCACTATCTTGACCTCACCACCTACCTGTTCCTCAGGAAAGGTTAACTGTGACTTCCCCCAGTACGTCTCCTCCCATTTCTGACATCATCCACCTCTAGAGCAGCACTTGAGGCTGAACTTATCCAGCTCTGAGCACTCTTTTCCAAATGCCCTGCTAACTCACCTATCCCCACTGCTGGATCTCTCATCTGAGTGTCCCTGAAAGCAATTCAATGCTGAGCTCACTCAGCCCACCATCCCTCATCTTCCCACAACTCACCGGTCTCTGCAGCAGGAATCAATGCTGAGCTCATCCAAACCCCAGTACTGAATCTCTTGCAGGAAGGAGAGTGCACAAAGCTGCTCCATCACATGCAGCCTCCCTGTCTGGTAGTAATTCAGGATGTAGTGAAATGCCTGGGAGCTCCGGTCAAAGAAATATTCATTCTCCACAAGGTTGGCATCATCACAAAGCTCAAGGAGGCCAGAAGCCACATCCCGGGCAGCAGAGACCACTACAGCCAGTTTGCCAAGACGGGTGTCAGGGTAACAAGACAAAGTTTGCTGGGACATCACAAAGCGGCTGCCTCCTACATTGATAGTAAAGCAGTCCAAGGGGGGAATGACCTTCTGGAGCAGGGGCCCCTGCTCTTCTTCACTGGAGAAAACACTGGAGTTCAGGGAGCCCAGGGACGTGCTACTCCCTGGTTCCTCCAGGGATGCTTGGGAAGAAAGAGACCTGCAGCAGGGAGGCGACTTCATCCTGTAGCTGCCAGCAGCAGCCTACACTCTCCTGGATCAAAAACACAACAAAGCTGCAGAGAAGACTGCCCCGCCTGGGGGGCGGCCGGCCAGACTGGAAATGTGTCCCTTGGCTCTGGCTACCGTCCCAGGGCCACCTCACCGCCCCCGCTGCTTCCGAGCGGTGCCTCCATCGAGGTGGAGGTCAGGCAGGGTCTTGCGCAGCCCAGCGCCGTCCGCACCCCCGAGGATGATGAAGGAGCCACTGTACCTGAGGCGGCGTCACCTCGTGCTGTCCGCGCCGGCACCATCCGCCCGCGACGGCCCCTCCGCTTCGGCGCTCATCTCCGGCCGCTGGGTCGGGCTGCGGGAAACAGCCGGGACGGCACAGCACGGAACACGGGCTTCAGCGGATACTCCGGGCGGCGCCCCGACAGCAGCCCGAGGGGCCCGCTCTCGCACTTCGCCCGGGGCCGCCCGAGCTGCGTCCCCGCTCCCTCCGGGGCAGTCGCCGCGGGACGGGCGAATCGGCGCGGCTGCTCCCCCGGCCGGCCCGGCCGCTCCCCGCCCGCCTCCCCTGCCCCTGCCCCTGCCCCTGCCCCTGCCTCTGCCCTTGCCCCTGCCTCTGCCCCGCCTCACCTGCCCCCGCCCCGCCTCACCTGCCCCCGCCCCGCCCCGCCCCGCCTCACCTGCCCCGCCCCGCCTCACCTGCCCGCCGCCCGGCTGTGCCGCCCCCTCGGCGGCAGCCTCCGCTCGCTCCCCCTGCTCCAAACCTCTGGGCAGCGCCAGCGCCCCTCCATGGCGGGTCATGTGCTGCGGGGGGCAGGCGGGAGCGGGGGCTGTGCGGGCTGTGCCGGGCGGGGCCGCCGCGGGGCCGAGCCGCCCCCCGCCCCGCCTCGTCCTCCCCGCCCCGGGGTGCGGGCCCGGCGGCCGCAGGTGCGGCGGGGCCGGGGCCGGGGCCGGGGCGGCCGGGTCGGAGCCCGCTGTGTACCCGCGCACCGGGGGATCCGTCCGGGACAAACCGGCCCTTGCGAACTTCTCCGAGCGAGTTCGCAGGGCGGCTTGGAAGTCATCCCCGCCGTACTGTGTGTAATCCCAAACGTGTTTCTAAGTAGATAACGTGTCCGCTAGGCTGCCTGCTCCCACGACTCAAATCTGAAGTCACTCGCGTAAAGCAGTCATTGTAAAGGGATGAGCGAGCCTGTTTTAACCGAGCTGCTGTCAACCGGTTTTCAAAAATACTCTGGAGTATCTTTGTCACTATCCTGTGCTGACTTTCTAAGTCTTCAGTTCAGCAGTACATGAATTTAGTTCACCTTCCCCACTATATTTCCCTTTTGAAGCAGTTATTTCTGGCAAATTAAAAATATTTGCTTTTGCAAATTTGCGTTTTCTGCTGCCTCTGACTCCTTGCCAGGGTGGGCAGGTGCTGGTATTGCAATGGAGCCTCCCAGGAGGGGAAATTCTGGAGCATGCAAAATGTGGCATTGAGTGTTGTGCCACCAGCATCATGTGCTGTTCCATCAGCTTTGGTTTCCACTTGTTGCATACAGCTGTGTCCAGTTATGCACATTTCTAACATTTACTTCAGAGAGGTCTCATAGCAGTTAATCTTTTGGATACTGACAATCCATATTTTAAATGAAGCTCAGCTGAACATTTACTATGTCGCAGGGTTACAACACCTCCAGCAACCTCTCTACTCTGCACTTGTTGGCATAAAAATCTGCTCTCAGTGACTTTTGGCAAAAGTATACACTGATCAGAGAGAATCCGGTGAAGAAGAGCAAGGGTGGGATTTGGAAGTCATGGCCCAAGAAGAAAAGATGATTGAAGGCAAAGAGCATTGTAAGAATCTTCAGACATGTAAAAGACTACTCACAAAAATGAAGGGCAATATACTCTGTTTTCCTTGACACATTGGACAGGTAGTAGAAATTCTGTATTTTGAATATGTCATAAAGAAAAATACTTATTTGCATAGACATTTTACTCTTTATTGTTTAAAACAATAAAATTTTAAAATAATTTAAATGAATAAACATGAAACTGTGAATTCATTTTCCTTTGAAACTATGAAAAACTGTCATTATAGAGCTGGCTTTCAGGAACTGTTCATTTTAAGTCCAGGATTGCCATTCAGGAGTGCAGTCCCTCTAATGGATATCAATTAAGCCAGCACTTAATAAAAAGTAATGATTAAAAAATTATTTAAAACCATCAGTAAGACCAACCTGTTGAGATCATCAATGAGAAGTACCACAGAACAGCAAGATGCCTTACTGACTGTAACAGCCCCATAATTGTTCAGTCATTAAACTACTAATTCAACCTCTTTTCAGCAGTCATTCTTTCCATCAGCCAGAAAGACTTTTTCAGGAATATTTTCTCCATTAGAAGGGAGATCTGAAAATACTCACTTCCTATCATGATGATTCAAGGGATTCCCATTGCTTCAGATCCACTGGTGTTTCTAAGAACCAGGCTACAAGTTTTCATATTGTCTAGTCCAAGTGAGTATCAAATGCTCAGCCTCATTAAAACTGTAGATCATTTGTCCTTAAAATACTGTGATGCATTATTTTCAGCACATGTATAAGACTTTGTGAGACAAGGTTCATTTTTCTGTTTACTTCTGTTCTTTATGGAATAATGAGTGCATACAGATGATGCCTAAAATCCTGGAAAATAGGCACTCAGAACAATGTTAATGGAGAAAGATAGACAATACCTTTATTGGGAGTTCGGAGGCTTTGGGCCTCCCCCGGGCCTACAAAACGCGC
>JAWWTY010000077.1:133653108-133667363 GCA_035222235.1 Margarornis squamiger
CCACAAAATAGACACCAAACCTTCTAAAAACCCTCAAAATACACACCAAAAAATACACACTAAACCTTTAGGCATCACAGACATGCCACTTCATTGTAAATTTTTTGTCTGATTATCAGCTGTTCAGACCAACATGTTTCCTTCAAAGCACTAGAGGAAAACCATGTGTTAAGGATATTCTTTCCCTTAGTTTTATGTATTCTTCTACTCACTCATCATGGCAGGAAAGTGACATCACTAGCAGAATTCCATCATATTCACAACTTCCATAATGTGAACTCATATCAGCACAATTAGACAGGAGATCTCTGTATGATATAGCATCTTTTTTCTGAATCCCGGTTCTTTTTGAGTTATAAATTAAGATTTTTGTTAAAAAAAGAACTTCTGGAAAACTGTCATGAAAATTATTTTCAGATGTACCACTTAAATAAAGCTGGGACATTTCAATGAAATTAGAAAAATGTTTTATGAGCAGAAAGACTCAAAAATAGTCGATTTATTTTTCTACCACTAGAGAAACAAGAAAGAATATATTCTGGGGAACTCTTAAAGGACCTGCTATTTGTTGTTCCTGATCATTTGTCTGTGAGGAACCAAAGTAGCAACTTTTGTAATTTTATCATTGCTTTGGCAAAGCTGCTCAAGCAACCATATCCTCCTGGACTAGTAGAAAAAAATGCTCTAACAGTACAAAGAGTAATTCGGTCTTACTCTGCAGTGAAATGCTGCTGCTGAAGTGAACCACCAATATTTCCAAGATGATTTGGCTCATAAAGTTTGTAATGTATAGAACCATGTCTGCATGGTTCAGAGCTGTGGTTCAGACCAAAGGGGTTTTTCTGTACCATTTTGTCATGTCAGAATATCTGTCACAACTAAATGCTAGTGATATCTCTCTGAACAATTGTCTTTACCAATGCTCTGGCTGATACTTCCCTGATATGAGACCACTGACTAAAAAAACAGATTTCATTATTTCAAGAGATAGTATAAAAAAAATTTGCTGGTATGCTGAAATATGAGTTGCAACCCAACTGTTGTGGGAGTTGAAAAATTTGCTTCAGCAAAAAGCCAGCTGTTACAAAAACCTCTTTTATAATATGTTTTTCTGATCTTCTCTACTCATGCTGAAAGCTATGATTTTATGGCAATTGTGCAGTCACTTTTTCTAGCTGGTATGTTGTGATAAACAGGAAAAACCCAGGATGTCCAGGTCCCGACATTTGTCCCTATCTTTTCAAATAGTCTTGGTTCTCTTCTTGCAAAAGTAGTTCCTCACAGTCAACTGATTGTGAGTTACTGTCTTTTCTGACACATTATATTTCCAAATTTTTAAAGCATTTTGAACTCATACATTACTCTGTGTTTGGAACTTAAAATCTGATTTCCTCTCCTGAACCTTATGTGGTAGAAGAGAAAGAAAGGATTAGGAAAAAGTAGGATAGATAGGATATCTAGGGAAAATTTCCTCCAGGAACACCTTCATAGTTCAGCAGCACAGGCGTTTGGTAAGCAAGAGGCTGCATGGAGCCTAACATGTTTAGTGACCTTTCATGATGCTGCAAATTCTTGTTTGAACTCGTTTCTCTTTCAATGTTGATAACACTTTGTTCAAGATTCTCCACAATTTAACTGTGCACAGAGTGAAAGATACCATTCGGTTCTGTTAAAATTCCTTTGTTGTGATGGTGTCATAGATGCTGTTCATGTTACCAACACCATTCATGATTTTGCTGACATCTTCCGTGCAGTAGTTTCTATGGAAGTGATCAGTTTCAAAAATATATATTTAATTTTTTATATGGATCTAAGCTTTGTGAGTAATAAACCATAGTAAGGGTTAAAATTAATGATGTTGGCAAGCCATTGAGCCCTGAGTTCCATTGCATTGAACATGACACATAATCCATATCATAGACTTCATTCCCTTTACACAGATCACGAGTGACTCCTGCAAAAGGAGTGGTACTGGCTAGATTCTCTCCTAAATCTTCCTCTTTGTTAGTGTGAAGCAGGGTTCTTTGGGAGCAGTTGTGCTTCCTTCACTATCTAGTTGTCTGAAGCCTGCCTTCCTTTCATGTAGTCTGGAAGCTGCTGTAACATTACTCTTGCAATAGCAGGTGAGACAAGACTAAACCTAGACATTCTCTAGAAAACTCTCTGCTGTTTCCTTTGGCAAGAGAAATAAGAGCTTATTAACACAGATTTATTCCCTCCAGGGATATTCTTCTTGTGGAAATGGTCCAGCCAAACCCAGCCAGATCTCACTTCCCTTGAGCTAGCTGCACAGAACAGACAGATCAGAAGAAGACACACAGTTTGGTTCACGTTGTGTGAAAACATTTTAAGAGAGTATGGAATCAGGGCTATGTTAAGAAAGCTGTTTTCAGAATCTCTGAACACTACCCACTTTCAGACTCTATTTATTTTCTTGCCTTTTACAAAGTGGTAGGAAGTAAAAAAAGCATAGCTGGGGAGGTAGTTCTGTAGGGCAGCTTACATATATGAGCAGTTTTATTTTCAAAGTAAGGGCTAGCATTACATCCACCAGCTGCATAGGAAAGCAAGCTGATGCTATTTTCTGCTGAAATTGTAACAGAAATGGGCTTTAATATATAAAACCGAGTTTGGTAAACACTATGTCTAATGCTTGGCTAGATGCTACTTTCACTGTCATTAGATTGGCAAAGGGAATTAATATGGATTTTCAAATTTTAATTTTAGCTGCATTTTGCCAATCCCCAAAGTCCTCAGAGATAAATAAAAGATATGCAATCAGAACTGACTGTTGACCTAACCAATGCATTTTTTAGGAGCTATTACTCCATCCTCCTATCACTGAACAGGTACAACCCAGAAATGTCAAGGAAGATTACATATAAATATCGAGAGGAGGAATACTTCCCTTTAAACATGACCATTTTTTTACTCTGAGCAAAAGCTTCAATGACTTATTATGCAAAATCATACCTTATTCAAAATTAATTTTAAAATAGATCAAAGAGAGTGAAGTCACTCAACACAGGATGAAATTTAAAGCAATCAGTCTGAGATTTAAATTCATACTATCAGAGACAGAATACACATTAAATACATGCAACAATCTATGTATTGTTCCTGATACTATCCCTGCTCCAGATTACTTGTTTTATTCAGCTGAACTACTACTCTGTCAGCCAACCAGCAGAGCTTTTGGTCTTCTACTTAAGTAAATTTGAAATAACTTATCCTTCAGATGAAATGTTTTAATTTGGTAAATGTCAGTTCCTGTCTTCTAGCAATTCAGGTAAACTCTGCAGCTTTTAAATCAATTTTGTATTCATTCTTTCCTGTGGTCTGTTCCAATGATTATATTTTACTGCTTGTTTCTTCATTAGTTTCTCCTGCGCTAATTTACCACACAGATTTTTGCTTTCCTTCAAGACCACTCACACCTTATTGCCTGAGTTATTTCTACACTGAGTTGCCAGTGCTTATCTTAGCAAAATTTAGGCTCCTGGGCTCTCATCACCAGGGCAAGAACCTGGCTGGGTCATCTTCTGGGAATATCAAACTAACATCAGTTCTCACTGCTCTTCTCCATAGACAGTTGCTACATTCCCATGTATACATTGGCATTGTTAATGTTAACAAGATGCACCATTTGCTTATAAATTAAGGGAAATGTAGTGGGTGTGGCTGGAATAGTGTTAATTTTCTTCAAAACAGCCCATATGATGCCATTTTTTAGATTCATGACCAAAATGGTATTGGTAATGCTAATATTGTAGCTAGTGCTGGACAGTGCTTACAGAGTGTCAAGATCTCTCCATTTCCTACTCTGACCCCCAAGGAGTAGGCTGGGGGTGGGCAAGAGGCTATGAGGGGACACATCTGGGGCAGCTGACCCAAACTGAGATATGCCATACCATATGACGTTGTGGCCAGTGGTAAAACTGAGGCAAGCGAAGTCTTTTGAAACTAGCCATTGCTTGGAAACTGGTTGGGCCTCTGACGGAGGGTCAGAGATGGCGAGTGAGTGTCTTTGCATCAGTTGTTTGTTTGTTTCTTTTTTCCACCTTCCCTTATAAAATTGTATTTCCCTCAAACCATATGGTTTTCTTCCTTTTAACCTTTCTATCCTCTCCCTCTTCCCACCATGGGGGGAAAAAGCGATCATCTGAGTGAGGGCTTTTTTGCCACTTGAGTCAACCCATCACAGGAAGGAACACTGAAGACTGTATGTATGTACAATACACGATGTACTGCTGCAACAGTGTGCAAGATTAGTAAGTCCAAGTATATGAAACAAGTAATACCACTATTCCTTTCAGAACATGATAAACTTGTACAGCTGTTACCATTTTTTTTACACAGCCTTGATTTTCTGATGACTCTTCATTGTTCTCCTATGATCAGAAAAAAACACTTCTGTAACCTATTATGGAGAGACCTGTGTATGCAAGTGAACTCAGAGACACTCAGAGGAGAAAGATCTTGCAAAGAATTATGCATATATTTCACTTTATGAACATTGCTGTCCATCTTCAAGAAAATCCTGTATTAAGGTAATTGAATAACTGGGAAGAGAAGAATTGAAGACAGAAAACTCGTATAATCGTGACCTTTTTCTTCTAAGGGTGCGAACAGGTTGGAGACAAACTTTTTTAATAGAACCATGGAGTCATAGAATGGTTTGGTTTGAAAGGGATTTTTGAAGGTCATCTACTCCAATGCCTCTGTAAATGAGCATGGACATCTTTAATCAGATCAAGTTGCTTAGAAAGACCTCTCTTTACCTGTTTGCTGGCTATGCTTCTTTTGATGTTGCCCAGGACGGCAGTTAACTTTCTGGTCTGCAGGCGCACACTACAGAAACTCAGAATCACAGAATATTCTGAGTTGGACCTTGCCAGGTCATGCTGAGCTTCTCATCCACCAATATTGCCAAGTCCTTCTCTGTAGGACTGCTCTTAATCCATTCATTTGCAGTAGGCATTGGTATTGGAGATTGCTCTGGTCCGTGTGCAGAACCTTTCACTTGGCTGTGATGAAATCCATGAGGTTTGCATGGGGCCACCTCTCAAACTCTTGGAGGTCTCTCTGGATGGCATCCCTTCCCTCCAGTGAATCAACTGCACCACTCAGCTTGATGTCATAGGCAAACTTGTTAAATCCTACAGTCCATGTCATTATTAAAGATACTGAACAGTATGCATGCCAGCAGTGCTCAGTGATGGAAACAGAAACAACTGAAATGCAGAAGGTTCTCAAAGAACAACAGGAAACAATATTTTACTTTTAATTTTTTTTTTATTATGATGGTTATTGATTCCTGTGACAGATTGTCTAAGGAGGTTGTGGAGTCTCTGTCCTTGAAGATATTGTAAAAAAAAACCCAACTAGACATGGTCCTAGCCAACTGGCCCTCCTGAGCGGGAATGGTGGAGCAAATATCCTCCAGAAGTCACTTCCAGTCTCAACTGTTCTGTGTGTAAATTTGAGTATACTAAATAAATAACAGACAAATTATTAAAAATATAGTACAATACCACAGCACAGTATACAAGAGAATGCTCAATTTTTACATCAAATATGAGGTTGACCCTTCACTTTTAAGTGGAAATTTTATGAGGATTCTTGGAAGTGAAGGCTTTTGGAGGAATTTCTGTTGTTATTTACTTTCTTATCATACACTTTGGCAGAGATGGAAGACAATGATCTTTTAAATTTTAAACATGTGTCAGGCAAAAAAGTCTATACCCTTCAAAGAAACTGGCTCCTGATTGTGTTCATTGTGTTATGCAACACGTCATGGTATTCTGGTGGCACACTGGACAAAAAAAATCCTTGTTTTTTTTGGTTTAATTTTGCCTCTATTTTTCCCACTTATAGAAGTATAGAAAGTACAACAGCCAACAGCAAGAATATCTTCTTTAAAAATTATATGATCAAATTCCAGCCTATAGAAATATTACTTATACATACAAATCAATAGTAATATCTGACTAATAGTTGGAATATAATTATTTTAATCAAAACTAATAATTATTCATTAAGAATTTGTGTCACATCAGCAACTTATCAACATCTGACAACTTTCAAATATTGAGTCATTCGTAAAACTTTTTTTATTGTAATAACTTATATATCTGCACTAATGGAACATTATCCAATCCATCTACCTATGTACTTAACAATTCCATTTGCAGCTCTGAACAGGCACAATAGTTGAGCATCTGATAAACAGGAGAACCAGATCAGGCATGTCTGCATACAGAAAGAAACATCATAGTGGAAATTACTTTAGAGGACTTCATTTAGTGCAAAAAAGAAACATGTTCAGGCAACTTTGTCTCTGCTGACTTTAAGCAGCATTTCTTTGCCCCACAATCCTGCAATTTACATTTTATATATATGTATAATTATGTATGTATAATTTTTTTCTATTAATGATGCAAACCCCCATACTTGGTGTAGTATGTAAGATGACTGTTCACCATCTTTTCAGTCATCTGAATTAGATTAAGAGCCTTTAAATTTGCGAAATTAACTTGGTTATATTGGCTAACCTCACATATATTTTGTAGCTAGAATAATTAATTTTGTTAGAGGAATTGTAGTTCTTAAGTGCCAATTACGTGTAAATTGGCTTCCTGTGTGTGTGACTGACTACATAATTGATCAGCTTTGTCTGCCTATGAGTAGCAGAGATTTCTTTGCCCTACCAGTCACCTTTAGCCTCTTCAGTCAAAGAAGAGAAATAGAAACTTCAAAGAAGCAATTCATTGTTTGCTGTATACACATTTGCTTTAGGATGGGATGAATCACATCTCACAAGAGTTCATTTGTCTTCCCTGATGGAAAAGGAATGCTAGACAACAGCTGAGATAACGTATTAAGATTGTAGATGTCTATTGTTTGCCAGATGAATCTGACTCTAGGAGGCTTTACTTTTTGTATTATTTTATGGTTTTTTAAAAATATTAAATAAATGATTCTTTACTACTTAAATCAGTATAGTTATTAGTTCTTGCTTACCAACACAAGCATTTATACCTGTATGTTACACACTTTTTTAGATAACTGTGAAACTGCTTTGTATTTTTGAAATGACATAATTTCTTCTGGATGTCACATATAATTTTAGAAATGCAATATTTGGTTAATCCTTACAATATTACTGAGAAATAGGTAAGTACTGTTATGTTTAAATAATGATGGTTAATTGCTGCAATGTGCAATTAAGATTTACTTTCCCAGGACACCTCAGGTGACTGAATGTTTAGAGGGATCTGGTTCCTACAGGACTGGATAATAAAGTGCTGTTGGGGGAGATATTCCTCACTGCTTTTGGGTGCAAAGAAGGGAAAGTGTGTTCCTTGACTTCTTAGCTCATGCACTAGAGTTTATGTGTGCTGGATGAGGACTCCTTGTCCTATGGAGAGCTTTTGGCATGCAATTCTGAGAAAACTTTCATGAATAGAAACAGTCCTTGCTCCTCAATTTCAGCCTGTCACATTTGCACAAATAGTACCTCATTAATTAGACAGAGTACATTTCCTAAGGTTTTCAACTAGGTCAACAGCATGACCTGAACCTGCCCTGGAAGAGTTGTCGTGTTTCATGCACTGTGACTTGCATACCTGACTGTGGGTGTAGGGACTAATGATGTTTCATGACTGTCATAGTTTAACTGCAGCCAGCAGACAAACACCATGCAGCCACTTGCTCACTCCTCCAGAAGCAGGATCTGGGAGAGAATCAGAAGGGTAAAAGCTGGAAAACTTGTGGATTGAGATAAAGACAGTTTAATAGGGAAAGCAAATCCACTCACATAAGCAAAGCAAAACAAGGAATTAATTCACTGTTTCCCATGGGCAGGCAGGTGTTCAGCCATCTCCAGATCAGCAAGGCTCCATCATGTGTAATGGTTACCTGGGAAGACAAATGATATCTCTCCAAATGTTCCCCCCTTCCTTCTTCTTCCCCCAACTTTATATACTGAGCATGGTGTTATATGGTATGGAATATGCCTCTGGTCAGTTTGGGTCACCTGTCCCAGCTGTATCTCTTCCCAGCTTCCCATGCACTCCAATTTCCTTGTCAGCATGGCAGCATGAAAAGCAGAAAAGGCCCTATCTCTTTGTAAACCCTGCTCAGCAATAACATAAACATCTCTGTATTACCACCCCTGCATTCAGCACAAATCCCAAACATATCCCCATACTAGACATGTGAAGAAAATTAACTCTACCTTAGACAAAACCAGCACTTCTCTTTTTTAAAGAGAAGACAGGATTCTAAATAATCCAGTCATATCTTGTTGCATCTGAACAGTAATAAACAATCATGGTAATTTCTGTTCAATAGGTAAAACCCACCATCTTTATTATAGGCTTTACTGTGAGGATAAATGATCTCACAGATGATTCCCACACATTAGTAACTTTTTCTTGATTTATCTGAATGCATATAGCAAGAGAAAATAATGAAGTACAAGCAAATGTATGAAAGTAATCAGTTCAAAGAACTATAAAATGAGATATGTTAATGTTCGTTACCTCCACTCACAATATTCCAATTACAGTTTTCCTGTGTCAATATCTTTAGTATTCACTTATTAAAACTCTAACAGGCGGTATTTTTATAGATGTCAGTAGGTGTATGTTTATGGGTATGAGCCTGTCAAAAAAGAATCTGTTTAATGTCTCCGATTTTTATAAATCTTTCATTGTTGTCAGACAGATTTTCCTAGGGGTGGTGATGGGTTTGCTGATCAATTTCATTCCTTTTTCAGGCTGCATGAGACTTCGTATAGCTCAGATCAAACATGTAATATTCACAGCTTTCCAGTCACTCTTCTCCCAGCCTTTGGTGGTGCATGGGGTTATTGTGGCCAAAGTGGCCATGCAGCACTTGGTCTTCTTGAACCTCATCCTAGTGGTCTCAGCCCATCTATCCAGTCTGTCCAGATCCCTCTGCAGAGCCTTCCTACCCTCCAGCAGTTCGACACTTGCACTCAACTTGGTGTCACCTATGAATTTGCTAATGGTAGACTTGATCCCCTCATCCAGATCATCAGCAAACATATTAAACAGGGCTAGCCCTAACACTGATCCCTGGGGGACACACTATTGACCAGATACCAAGTGGATGCAGCACCGTTCACCACCACTCTTTGGGTCTGGCTATCCAGCCAGTTCTCAACCCAGCCAAGAGTGCCCTTGCCCAAGCCATGGGCTGCCAGCTTTTCCAGGAGGATGCTATGGAAGATGGTGAAAATGGCTTTGTTGAAGTCCAGGTAGACATGTCCACAGCCTTTTCCTCATCCACTAGGAGAGTCACCTGGTCATCAAAGGAGATCATGTTCGTCAGGCAGGACCTGCCTTTCCTAAACTCATGCTGGCTGGGTCTGATCCCTTAGTTGTACTGTATGTGTCATGTGACTGCATTCAAGCTGATCTGTTCCATAACCTTGCTGGACACTGAGGTCAGGCTGACAGGCCTGTCGTTCCCTGAATCCTTTTTCTGTCCCTTCTTGTGGATTGGCATCACACTGGCCAGCTTCCAGTCATATGGGTCCTCCCTGGTGAGCCAGGGCTGATGACAAGTGATGGAGAGTCGCTTAGTGGGATCTTCCACCAGCTCCCTCATCACCCTAGGATGGATCTCATCTGGTCCCATAGACATGTGAGCAGCTTGAGCAAAAGATCTTGGGATCATATATCTTGATCTAAAACTGGTTAGTTGGATCTTGTACTATTATAATGCATTTAAAATAAATTTCTGAACATTTCAAGACCTCATTCTGGTAACTGTATGTGTAAGTCTTAGTTAAATGCCCGTTTAGGTCAAAAAGTGATTGCCTTTTACTTTCAAAAGACTTTCGACAGGGCCCAGACGATGGTTGTGTAAGCACATACTTCTGCCATTGCTGTAGAGAGGAAGTCCTCTCTGCTGCCCTTGGTCTTTTTCTTTTGTGTCTTGAACTAAGGTTGATATTTAGAGCATTGAAAGTGCAACCTCATTCTCAGCTTGCCTGGGAAGAAATACAGTTGAATTCCTCTCCAGACACTACTGTAAATCAAACCACTAGTAATAACGTATATTGTAGCAGTAATAACCTTAAGTGTCCATACAACTGTAAATAATCTTTAGTAACCATAAAATATTACAGTCATGTTGACAACTGAAAGGGAATTAAAATCCAGAAAAATGAGGGTAATCTATTGTAATATCCAGATCTACTCTTCAGTAACCATGTTTGTGCTGTACCAAGGCTTTATCTAAAGGGAATGGTAGAAAGCCTGAAAGGCTCATGGCCATATTTTTCACTTCTCTTTCCCATACTGTTTTGTCTTCATAATTTCTTTTCTTTCAACTCTAGTTTGATTTCCATTTGCCTTAATCATGCTGCTGTTCCTGATATCTCTCAACTTCTGACTCAGTGGAATAGTTCCTGACTAAAGGACTGTCATCTATGAATGTCATGAAACTTGTCATCAGGAAAAAAAATATGTAACATTAACATGCAAATAAACTCAGTTGTTTCAGGGAGAAACACACACATATGCTTTTCTTTAACTGAAGTATATAATCCTAATCATAGAAATGACCTGCTTGATAAAAAATTGGGATGTGATGTTGTAAAATAATCCCTTTTGATTTATCTTTGAAAGCATAATTTAAATTATGTGCCTTTATTAGTGATTTACTTGTTCATTTATATTAGAAATAAGTTTTTGTTAATGAGTAAAAGTGTTTCAAAAGTAAATTGCAGAAATGTGGAGCAAAGGCTACTAAGCTATAAATTCTCTATGAAGTGATAGATACCATGAATGGTCCTTCTCTATGCACCACTTTTCCTTGCCCCAAAAAACCCTTGGTTGAGATTTGGTGATCTCAACCAAATTTTGTTTGCTTTAAACTCTACTCATACAACTAAGAAAATTGTTCTAATCTAATCCATGATTTTTAACTAGATATCTGTGGTTTGTGGAACAAGTATTGTCTTTCAGGTTTAATTTTTATTTTCTTTTCACTTGAACTGACCTCAACATGAAAAATTTTAAACCAGCCAGTGGCTGCACCCTATGCAGTTTTTGTGTTCCATTCCCTATGTCAGCTTTTGTCTTCTCACCTTGCCAAGTACAACTCCCCTGCCATGGCAGGTCCACCCAGAGCAGATTACACAGGAATGTGTCCAAGGGGGTTTTGAATGTCTTCCGAGAGAGGAGACTCCATAACATCCCTGGGCAGCCTATTCCAGCTCTCTGCCACCCTCAATGTAAAGAATTTCTTTCTTGTGTTGAAGTGAAAGTTTTTGCTCCTCATCCTGTTGCTGGACACCACTGGAAAGAGTCTGGCACCATCATCTTGGCACCCACCTTTGAGATATTTATATGCATTAATGAGATCCTCTCTCAGCCTTCTCTTTAGACTAAACAGGCCCTTCCCTTCCTAAATTTTTGTCCTGAGATCATCAGGTTTAATAACTATACTGACTCTTTCTTGTTGCTATTTTAATGACTTCCAGGGTCATTTTAATGACTCAGGGTTCAATTCATTGATGAGAGCTGACTGCTTTGAGCTACTTCAGTAATACAATATGATTACCAGCCCCTTTATGCTTCCCTCTACCTTAGGGAAAGCTCTGCTGCATGTTTGCTTCACAACAATTCCCTTTTCATGGCTTCAGCTGAGGTGTATGGTTAAACCTATGTTCCAGGCTGGAGTGTCTGGGCTGGATATCATTAACTAAATCTAAGGCAAGCAATTTTTCTGGAAAGTGGTTTATAGTAAATTTTGTCTCTGGTCATGGCTTATGATATTTTATATTACTTTTAAAATAGAGGCCTCACTTCCTGTTTTCCAAATCAGCTTTCAAAATTTTATGGTCTGGATAGATAGGAGAAGGATCATTCTCAGATTAATTTTGCCTGTTGTTTTCCTGCACTTGGAATATTTAGCTCAACTTCATCTTCCCAAAATGTTATCAGATGCATCTTCCCATAATGTTAGTTTCCTGTGTGCATCTCATACCACCCAACATACACAGATATGCTTCTGCTTGCCTTCCACTTGCTTCCTTGGGGTAGCATGGACCTTTTACATGTTTTGCATCACATCTGCTTGTCCTAAGCAGATGTGCCAGGTACGCTTAGAAATATTGAATGGCAGTAGACACTTGCCCTTAAAAAACTGAGTTAAGCCCAAAATATGTTTGTTAAAAAAATTGAAATACTTTATAGTTGAGTCGAATTTCATACATAGGAAGTCAAAGCTCAAAAAAAAAAAAATCTTATCTAAGGCTAATTATTAATTTTACCCTACCCAAAGAATTTTCTTGAAATGAAAATATTACTTGTACTGAAGCAATTCCTTTACAGCTGTTTTCAGTCTTTTTTTTTTGTGCTTGTAAGGTATCAGTTTCACCCAGTGAATGGTTAATGAGTTCTTAAAATACAGTATAGCAGAAGAGTTATAAGCGAATGCTCATTATTTTCTGGCCTGTATCTTCTGTTTATCCTCCTAAGGACCTCAGTGACCCTTAACTGCACTGAAGCAGTATGCAAAATATCCTGTTGGAAGTAAAATCCTAATAGCTTACTTTCACGTTACAGGATTAGTTATAGCCCTCAGTAGTTTTAGCATTGTGGTGTGATTCAGAGTACAATGAGCAACACAGCAGTACAAACTTTTGAGTGCAGAAGAAAAAAAGAACATTTCTGTGCTTTTGAATGTTGTAAAAGAGAAAAATATGCTAACATGTTGAATACATCATGTAACTAGGTAGCTATGCTGTAGTCAGTGCACTGAAATATAGTTGGGAGACAAAGTTGTATGAACAAGTTTAAAGGTACTGGGCCAGATTATTGGTTGCAATAAATTGGAGTAAATTAGGATAAGCTTCTTTGGCTTGAGGCATTGTTTTTATGCATCTGGGAAGTTGTCTTGCTAATACCTAAAGGAAAGGCGTTTCTGATAGCAAATAATTGAAACCACATGAACTGGCTTTGGGTTGCTTGTTTTCCTCGGTTTTTTTGCTTCTTACTTCTGAGAGGAGATTTGGTACAAAAAAACCAAGTCTTGAAATCTCCAGAAAAGGAGTTGACCTCACTAAAGAAGATGAAGAACAACCTCATTAAAGAAGATGAAGAATATGGGTGTGCAGATGTGAGTTGCAGATCTCAGCAGCATTGGTGAGACACGGCCTTCCCCTGGGAGATTCAGCGAGGACACATTCTGCTTGTGCTCCACTTGTGCAATGGGGTGTGTACTGCTAATGGCACGTAAACTCTGCATCTGCAAACAGGCAGAGCTTTGCCTCCACTGCTTTTCCACAGCCAGCATGTTTGTAAGGGATGCTGGACAGCCCAGAAATGGAGGCAACTGACAAGAAATTCTGCTTCATAACCTTGGACCCCCTCAGGTGGCTTGAACAGCATCTCTCTAGATTTCTTACAGTAGACAGGGAGAGAGCCTGGGGAAATGAATCTAATTAAACTCCTTGAAAAGTGCACAAAATCTACCTGCTGTTATAAGGAGGCCACTAGTGTTTGGTAATTTCTTTTAGCAAATCTTGTTTAGAAAAGATTTTGGATGACAGAATCACAGGATTGTTTAGGCTGGAAGGGACCTCTGGAAGACATCTGGTCCAACCTCACTGCTCAGCTTCAGTTTGTTGCACTTCATTCCATGTTCTGGATGCCAGCAGAAACAGGATAATGAGCACACAGAAACTACTGAAAAGATCTAGGTCTATTTTGGAGACATCTAGCAATGGTGCAAGAAAATTACTCATTTTATTTAAGTGAGAGTCCCTACCACCCCCTCAGCGTTGTGGATTGCCTCCCCTGTTTTGTTGTTCAGAGACACATGACACGTGCTGCTGCACAGGGGCCCTGATCTAGGCTGGGGCTGGATCTGGCCATCTCTTTTGTAACATGATCCCTCCGATGTAGATGTAAGATATTATAGCTAAAAGCCAAGATGTCACAAACTTGGTTTTTCAGTTATAAACACAAATACAGTGTTGCATTAGCAGATTCAAATATTTCAGCAAACTTCTTGCAGTATTTCATATTTATTTTAATTAATCTCTATTTTCCAGTGCAGACCAAAGTGAAGATTTGTATATAAACTTTTCCACTGGGATGAAATTCCTTCTAAATCCATTATGGATAATTGCCATGTGCCGAAGGGAAGGAAGGGACCAGTCCCAGCCGATGGTGGGTGAAGGCAAGAACTGATTTATTCAGGGAGCATGA
>JAWWTY010000077.1:133667463-133702175 GCA_035222235.1 Margarornis squamiger
AGTTCTGAGGTAGCTGTCAGTTTCTGGTGTTGTTCACTTGCTTGAAACTGTTCACCCTGGTTGTTTTGGCAGCCTTCAAGACAGTGTTCTCCAACAGATAATCACCCATTTATTACAAATCCCTACTTCAAGTTCTATAATTCTTTTAAAAATTTGGACTTTGGAGTCCCTGGGAGGTGTTTGGGGGTCCTGAGGCGTCTGTGAGGGTCACTGGGGTGCCGTAGATGGTCCCTTGAGCCGGAGGGGGGTGTCTGGGATGTGTTTGAGGGTGTATATAATTTTATATATTTTATATTTTTTATTTTAACCTTTAATTTTAATTTTAAACTTTATTTATTTTTTTATTTCTATTTTCTAGTTTATATATAAATAAAAATTTATATAAAATTTTATAAAACTCACATTATGTCAGAGTGGGGCATGGCCCCGTGCAGTGGGCATGGCCTGTATAGATACCTGGGTGGGTGGGGGGATTGGGGCGCATCAGGATCTGAGGGGATACTCGAGTGTTGGGGGCTTATGGAGGCTGGGGGAATTGTAGAGACTCTGGGGGTGCTTTTCGGGGGCTGGAGGGACTGGGTTGTGTCAGGGTCTGGGGGGATATTGAGACCTGGAGGGTTTATGGTGGTCTGGGGGCACACAAGGTTCTGGGGTCCCTGGGTTGTTGAGGGGTCTCTGGGATGTGTTTGGGGGTCCCTGAGATGTCTGTGGAGGTCCCTGGGGTGTGTCTGGGGTCCCTGGGGTGCAGTAGAGGGTCCCTTCAGACTGAACAGGGTCCCTAAATTGTGTTTGGAGATGCCTAGGCCTGGAGAGGGTCCCTGGGATATGTTTGGGAGTATATATAATTTTATATAATTATATATAATTTTATATCATTCATAGTTTTTATTTTATTTTTATTTTTGAATTTATTTTCTTTTTTTTAAATTTATTTTTTATTTTTATTTTTGAATTTGGTTTTATTGTTTTTTTTTATTTTATTTTTTCAATGTTTATTTTTATTTTATTTTTTATTTTAACTTTTTTTAAAAATGTTATTTTCAGTTTTAGGTTTAGGGTTTTAATAAACTTTTGTTCATAATCCAAACCCAAAATACAGAATAAAAATAAGCTATTAAATATTCAAAGATGCACTTCTCAAAAGATCTCACGGGATTTGAATGCCTTGCGCTAGAAGTTTATCCCACATCTGGCCTCACTGGAGTCAGCGCTGGCAGATGAGGTCTGTGGGAGGTGTGTGTCAGATTTCTACAGCTGCTTCCTTGTCACTAGACCAGATGGCAGTCAGAGCAATACCTCAAAGAATAAGGGATGGTTTGTCCTGGGCTTTTTGCTTTGAAGATTTTGAGAGACCCTGTAAGACTTTACAAAATATCGTGATCTGTGGAGGCTCAGCAGTTTGCGTGGCACTTCTCAGCAGCCTGACCAAGCCTGCTGTGGTGTCTGCAGGGTGCCTCGCAGGGCAGGATGTGCTGTTTGGTGACCTGCTCCAGGGGCACTCATGGTGGAGGGCAGGCTGGAGTGTGACCTGCCCTGTGGTGACAGCACAAGGAAGCAGTCACAGTCACAGTTGGATTTACAAACACATGCTGATGTAGTACTCTGCCTAATGCTTCATGAATATTTGACCCAAGATGAATCTGAACTTTTGTCAGTTCAGTCCGATAAAAAGTAGGCCAATACAACCTCCTTTCCCATCCAGCAATCTCACACTTTTGATTTGGAAATGCATTTTTTATATGAAAACTTTTCCTGAGGCCAGGATGGCCCTGTGGAGGGAGAGCTCTCATCTCTGAGACTGTTTTTGTCTTCAAGGCTATGGTCCAAGCCACCCACCCTGAGAGTCTACATCTGAAGTCCACCTTGTGATTGAGAAAAATGGAAAGGTTCTACATGGCAAAGAGGAACGAGCAGTTAAATTGGCACTTGCTCCTCTGATATTTGTGTTAGGCTTCATAATCATGAGATGTACTTAGTTAACCATGGCATAGTCTAGTGACTTGTAAAGTGCTTATGGTTCAGAAATTTGACTTCAATATGGGAATAAGGGGCTTTAAAAACATGTATCAGTGTGTGTTACAAATGTAAAGGGCAAAAGCACTCAAAAGTATCTCACAGAGCTTGTGTTTTGGGGCCTTTTTCAGAGGTGGTTAGAGCTGATACTTCTACTTATGAACTGTTATGGCTGTAGATATTGCTGTTTCAAAATGGCCAGACTGCTCCTGCTTCTCATTCATGAAGTGTTTGAGTATTTCCAGCCATTTGCTAAATCTTTCAGTAAGAAGCTTTTTCTTTCAACATACAGTAAAAGCTGTTTTTCCTTTGTCATTACAGCTTTCCTACATAGTACTGTATGTGAAAGGAGAGGAAATGTCTTGTGTCTTATTACCTATGGATGATGAGCAGTTTTGGAAGAAATAATTATGTATGCTTCAGCTTATTTCTTCTGGGAATGTAGAACTGCCACAATGGCTGAACAGAACAAAAGGGATCAGTGCAAGTGTATTGGCAAATGTAATAGCTCAAATCCAGGATTGGAACATTGCAAGACTCAAATGGTTAATCAGAAATGAAGAAGACTATTCAGACAATAATATTTTATTATAATGTGCAAATTTGCATGTCACTCACTTTTCCATTTCATTATCTATGAATAAAATCTGATTAAATATGAACCTGAGATGTTTGTATGAGTTTTGATGTGACAGTGCCACCTGCTGTTACATTATGCAATTTGTATAGAATTTTTTGAGTAATTAAGATGCCTTTTCCTACTATCGAAAGACACACAAGAAAGTTTAGGAGCTGTAGTGTTAAACTGGTAGCTTTACATTGGTATTTGGTGCTGTATTAACATTATTCTCTCTTATATTTAGCTAATTTTTGGAGAATGGAGTGACTTTGTTGGGAGGGACTGAAAAACACTCCTTTGAGAGGTGACTGATGAACATCCATATCTCTACATGGCTTGTAGAAGGGGAGATTGTATCAAAGCTATACCATTTCCTCCTCATTTGATTCAGAACCTTGACCAGTGCCCATAACATTTGGTACGTGTGCAAAGTCTGCAGAAGCACAATTACAGCTTGGGTGGAGCTCAGGAGCCTTCATACCTTGGCTTGCTTAGTACAGTACCATGAAGCAGTTTTGACAGACCAAGAGCAGATCTGTCAGTATTCAGGGTGCTAGGTTAAAACTTAGGCATATGTAAACCTTAATAAGAAAAATTCTTTGAAGAGAAAGACAGTTTGTATTAAAGCACTTAGTTGAGCATCACATTCTCCATCCTTTATTGTCCCTTTCATCTTTCTCTAATTATGAAGTGAAGAGTAGGGAAAGACCAAAAGAGCACAATATAGTCATGTTGTGCATGCACCTTAGACTAATAACCAACTATTCTATATTATTTTCCTTTTCTATTTTGGAGTTGTGCATTTGTGTGGTTTTCTTTGTTTGTTTTGTTTTTTTTTTTTTTTTTTTCTGTGTGGGTTTTGCCCTCTGCTGAGCTCAGGTTTTCACAAGTAATTCTAAAACACCAGGACTTTTCCTTGAGCAGTGATAGGTAATTCTGAATCCTATGATAATACAAAAGTAAGGTTATTTTTGGTTTTGTGCATTACTTTATTTTGCTTAGATTACTTTTCATTTTTTATTGCATACTATCATGAGGTTCTTCTCTTATTTTCCCAGGCCCACCCACTGTTGCTGTTAGAGTCCTGAATACCATAGTGGCATTAGTAAACCATATCACTTAAGCACTGTTCCATTTTCCAGATAATTTTTGAGCATATTGAATAGTACAAAACTTCACAAAGATATCTTCAGGATCCTGTGGTTGTTCTCCTTCCACTGAGAAAAAAAAATATTAACTCATTCTAACTTTTGCCTTACTTCTGTTTTGTAGCTTTAAAGCAGATCTTCATTCATGTGATGACTTCCCTCTTACTTCACAACAGCTTATTGTCTGTAACTGGCTTTGATGAACAATCCTGTTGAATGCTTTCAGGGGATCCTAGGGGATTACACCAAACAGATTTTTCTACAATTGATTATGAGGTATGGCTTGTCTTTACAAAGCTATGTAGATTCTTCCTCAAAATATTTTTTATCTATGTATCAACTCTTTAATACCACTATTTATCACACTTTCTAATAGTGTGACTGTTACAATTTCAGATTTACTTCATTGAAGTTACCAGACCCCTTTTTAAAAATTGTCATCATGTTTACTACTTTCTATGCTTGAAACTGAGGCAGTTTTAACTGCATGGTTACATATGGCACAAAATTATTTCCTGTAGTACTTGTGGAGTATGGCATTGCTTGTCTTTTACTGTCTTCTCAGCCTAGCTGCTACATTGACAGTGTCTGAAAATATAGTCTCAGAATTGTCTGTGATGTGATGTCTCATAATTATATACTTGAACAATCTCACATTTTTAATCTTGTAGATTTGCAACTTTTCAGACCTATCTAATTCACAGTGATACATCTGATGCTGTCTTGGTCAGGTAGTGATGCTGTAGTGATATTACTACCTGTAATAGATATTTTGTGTTACAAGCTAATATGGCAAATTCATTTGTTTGTTTTGACTAAATAATCTACTATAAACTCCTCTCTGTTACTAATACAGCTACATCTGTCTGTCCCTTCTATGTCCTGGAATGGCAACATCTCTGCAATAATAACAGGTGCTAGTGAAGAAATTTTTTTTGAATTAGTGAATATTAGTGATGAGTAATTCTGAATACTCAATTAAACCCTTATCTGTATTTTCAGATACCTATATTGATTAATTTCAAGTTACAAATATAAAGCTGGAAAGCAACTTTTTTTCAAGGGCCTGTAGCAATAGGACAAGGGGTAATGGCTTTAAACGGAAAGAGAGTCAGTTTAGAGTCGATATTAGAAATGAGTTCTTTACTGTGGGGGTGGTGAGGCACTGAAACAAGTTGCTGAGAGAAGCTGTGGGTGCTTCACTCCTGGAAGTGTTCAGTCAGACTGGGTGGGGCTTTGAGCAGGCTGGTCTAGTGAAAGGTGTCGCTGATAATGGCAGAAGGTTTGCAACTAGGTGATCTTTAAGGTGCCTTTGAAACCAAATCATTTCATGATTCTGTGATTTCTACTCATGCCTATGATATAGTCTGCAGGAGATTTTGAAACAGTAGAAATAAAAGCTGCATTTGTGCATGTGAATAAATTGAAAATTCTGGTGACACACTTTTGTATGGGCACAACGAAGCTGGCCTTTTTCAAAACTGGTGAAAAATACAGAATTCAAGTACACTCAGATGAAATTTTTCAATTCCTTCTTTGCTAAAGATACAGATGCATTACAAAAACATTAAAAATTCTAACTAATTTAGTCAAATAATGAAATAGTGAGCAACTTAAAAATCACAACTGTTAGTTAAATCATGCTAGATATCTAACGTATGACATGCATGACACATCAAAGAAAAAAAGGCAGTTAATGTTCTAAATGAGTTTCCAAACTACTACAATGGTCTGATGGAAGTATGTGTTCAGATCATACATCCTTTTCTGCAGCTCTCTTTAGGAAAACCACATACCATTGAGAATGTGAAACACAGAGATAAACAAAGACAAACACATTAAATTTTTCAGTAATTTGTCACTGATTTTTCATAGACAAGCACTGTTTCAGACAATTTTTTCATTGCTGTAACTGCATTAAGAGGTTGAAATTGGTGACTAATACAATGAAACTTAAGTGAGGTGGAAATCTTGATACATGTCAGTGTAACACATTTACAGTAAACACTTGCATTGGTATAACTGTTGACAGTGGTGGACTGACAGTGTTCTTAACAGAGACCAGAGATCTTGAGTTACAAGCAAGGAAAATTGCAGAACCCCCCATTAGTGAAGCCACAGCCAATAGAAGACGTTAAAGGAAGCCACATCTAGTAACTTTTAGACTCAGGGGAATTCTCCTGTCCTGTGCAGATACACAGGCACATACACAGACACACACACAAACACCAACAGCACTCACGCAGACATCACCACCACTGACAGCAAGTGCTCTTCTTTGTCTCCAGGCCACCAGGGCAGGAGTTCTCCAGCAGGCATGCTCCTTGCCTCACCACATACTATCTTTGTCCACCAGGAGATGCACATCCATGGGTTGTTCAAACACCTGAGCAGTCCATCCCCATCCCATCTGCCCAGAATCCCTGCCTAGGGCCTGGGCTCTCTTTTTCCAGCCTCCAGCCCTGCCCCTCACTCTGTCTGACCTGGCTAATCCAGGTTGAAGTTCTGTAGCAGTTCTCCCTGAACTCCTCATCACTGTCACAGTTTGTTTACATATAAGCCACCTCTTTTATACCACCTACCCTCCAGTTCTCACTGTGGTGATCCTAAGACATTTTGGTGTCCATATAATGTGATGAGGATGGCTTCCATAAGATAAAGATAATTGACACATTTTGGATGATTACAGTGTTGAAAGGCAGTTGCTTTGGCAAAAGAGGATAAACAAAGGTATAGAATAGCATGGATTATATTTTCACCATTCCATAAAGAAGAAAATCATATTGCTGCTTTTGGTGTTTTGGCTGAATGTGTATTAAACAAAACTGGGCATGTACTGTTATGATGACATGGAGCATTTAACCTTTGGTAGAAATAGAGGCTGAGGGATGAAGGGATCGAGAGCAGCCCCGCCAAGAAGGATTTGGGGTTGCTGGCAGATGAAAAGCTGGACATCAGCTGGCAAGCCCAGAACGCCAACCGTGTCCTTGGCTGGATCAAAAGAAGTGTGACCATGAAGGGAGGTGATTGTGCCCCTCTACTGTGCTCTCCTGATACTGCACCTGGAGTACTGCATCCAGCTGAGAGGGCATAGAAGAGAAAAGGGTTGATGCTTGAGGAATTCTGAAGGGGACTCTCAGAATAATTTAGGTGTTTTGGTGGTTTTTTTGTGTCTCAATTTCTTTCTATCCATTGATTGCAGGGAAATGTTATTGTCTCTATAAAATGATCCAGTCTACTTAGAATGTGTTTCTGTTACATCCATTGAGGATATAGGGAACCAATACTGTATGTCAAATGTCTCCAACCATTTGGGATACAATATACTTAATTTAGTCCTGAGAATCGAAAAGGCATAATGGTATGGCTTTCTGGTTTTCTTGCACAATAATCTACAAACTAATGAAATTATCCAGGTTCAGGTGGCCAGGCTGCTCATTTTTTGTCCCCCTGAAAACTAATAACTAAATCAGGGTTCTAGCTCAAGTCAGCTTCCAGCTGACCTGTGTCTTTTGAGTACTCATCCAATAAAAACTGACTAAATTACTTTCTTGTGAATAAATTTCCTAACCAGAAAATGATTACATGGAAGGGAAATATCACCACTATGTCAAATGAAATTAGCAATAGTCCTGACTTATCTAAATTTTTGTGTATTTCTAGGAATGTAAATGAAGCTTCTGTGCTTTTAGACCCATACCTGGATTGTGATGAATGTTCTTATCTTACCAGTAAAGGTCTCTCTATGAAAGCTCTGTGGCGCATGCAGATAGCTGAAGGGATTTCCAAGCTAAGAAGAAGGTTTAGTAAGGTAGGTATGTAAAGAACAAATTACCCTGGAAAGTAGGTAGACTAGTCTGCTGCTTCAAATAATATGTGGATTTTGTATATATAAATCCAAAACAATGTTGGTTGATGAGATCTCATTTTTTAACTTCTCCTTAGGAAATTCAACTTTTATTCTTTCACCAATAACAGTCACATTAATTTTATTTTGCTAGCTGCAGACTGTGACATATATTCCAAGAAGATTACTCTTTCTTGAAGATTTTTGCCTAGTTTCAGTGAAAACTGAATTTTGTTTCTACCAGATAATTCATTATCTATATCTCTGATGTGTCTGGGTTAGAAAATAACAAGCATTACATTACAGGGTGAACAGGAAAGAAAAGGATTATTTTTCTTCTACTTCACTGCTTCTTTTGTATTCTAAAAGCTTTCTGAAAGTTGCCAGGAAGTTCTCTAAAGTGTTTCATTGAACAGTGTTATAAAAACACACAAATACATCACAGTTGCAGAATGTAGTCACCTCTCCTGCCTTCTCCCAGCCTCACAAAAAAAAACCTCCAACTTTGTGATTGATTAAATATTTCATCTTTGGTTTAGCATTTAATCTATCTCAGCAGTCAGTAGTTCTAAGTGCAATTGAAATAAATATTCTCACTTAAATTAACAAGCCAAGTTTCTGTGTTACATCTGAAATCACCTGAAAAGGGAAATTCTTTAGCCTGATTGAATGTGAGGATACAGTTAATCAGGAAGCCCCATGCATTTCTTAAGGGGCAAGGAAGAGCAGCATTAGGTAAATATTTTTCAAAGCAGATCTTAGCAAGGAACAGTAACAGTGAAACTTCAGAGACCCATGGTACACTTTTTAAGATACCAAAGCCTGATACTTTCCTACAATTTAAGATCTAGGAAGAATGTCTCACATGTCGTAAAAAGTAGTGTTAAGTTCCGATATCTTCAGACATACCTTATAGACATCCTAAATATATTTTCACATGAAAGAGTACAAATAAGTCACAATCTCTGGGAGGGGTTCTGCTCATGCAATCACAGCTGCTGAAGAGGTACCTAGCCTTGGCTGACTGCCCTCACAGTCGGTGGAGATCAGCAGGAACCACTTAGCATAAACAGTCCTCTTAAAACAAGATAACCTTCCAGAAGCACATACCTCCCTCTGTTGTCTTTAAAGGGAGTCTAAAAGGCACTAATCAATTAGGTGCCTTACTTTCCATAGCTAAGTGAAATGGAAGATTTAAGTGGTAAATGTTGATTTAGTTTAAAAGCTTTTGAAAAAAATGGTCTTCAAATGTGCAGTGTCACACATTATCAATGTTACAAGCATTATTTGTAATACATCTTTAATCTATTATTCACATTTGTTACACTCCAGATTTCCTCATCTGGTGGCTTTTTTTCTCAGTAGATATGTGACGTCATGAAGAACTTAATCTTATTTCACTTTTGCTCTTCAAGAAAGTTTAGACTTGTAATCACTGTGTTTTGCACCATATAAATTAATGAAAAACAGGACTTCAGTATGACCTGGAATCATAGTTTCCATCCACAAAACCAAAATTACCTATTCCTTGATCCTTCCCAGTAAATGTGTCTTTTACTTGTACAAAGAATCCAGCCAAAAACCCTACATGTTCTTAAGAAATACATCCAATTACTTTTTTCTTCTGTGCTAAAAAGCTTTTCCCAAATGCATAACTTAAACTCTCTTGTTATGGTAATTAAATTAATTTCGTGTTTAGACATGCAGACATATTCCTTCCTTCCTTTTTCTGCTGTCTCCTACTTATCAAGAATAGTATCAAATATGGGAGGAAATTACTAATCAAAATATATTATCTGACTTATTATATCCACCCTATAGTGAACATCTTTTTCAATGTCTTTTTCAGTTAGTTTCCATAGCTGCATCATGCCTACAGTTGTGAAACACAGACATGTATCAGAAAAAGCAGTTTTATTTTAGGAAGGAAAATTCTGCTTGATGCTTTCCACGTGTCAGTGTGAAGTTTCCCTCACACAACAAGCTAAATTAAATTATTTTAATTAGAGTGGCTACTTCAGTTTATTGTGGGTGGTAAGGGATGTCAAAGTGCCCTCCATAAAAGTTATTATCAATATATTTTCATAGCAAATTAATATCAGCTCTAGAGTATTAAATCTAAACCTGAATTAATGAACTCAACATCTCCCTTGTTCAAGAGCATGTATTTTGGATTAAGACATTTTGTATGTGTAATTTGCTAAATGGCAAACGGTGCTAGAATCTACACATATCCAAGGATACATTCCATTCCTGAAAAGAAATTAAGTATGAAACTTAATAAGAATTTGAGACTTTTCTCCAGTTTCACTAGGATTTCTTTTTAACTAGCATGGCTCAATCATCTTTAATTTGACATAAGGGGAGCTTTCTGGCTGTGATGGTTTGATGTTAATGAGTCAAATTCTCTTCCTCCTAGAGAGGATTTCTGAGTTGGCAGAACTTGGTAGAAATATTCCACAGGCACCCATGGCCCCAGTCAGGCATTCCCTTTATTGAATCGATCTAGATTGGCTGGATATTCAGTCTTCAGTTTCAAGATCCCAGCAGTTTCTCTAGTCTAGCCACTGTTCTGGTGCCTAAGGATGTGCTTGAAGCCAGTATGTCTAGAAAGAAGTTGTGGTGGTAGCATATGCATTGGCTAAGTATTACTAATAATTGTATGTATATAGAGATTCCTGATTCTTTCGATGAAGAAGTAAACAGAGTTCTTAAGCTTGTATTCATGCTGACTCCTGATTTATCTTTTTTCTCATTAGGCAATGAAGAAAGAAACTACAAAGCTTTCAGTTGTCTGTGATACTTAATTTCAGCACACTTCATTGACATACTCTAACGTTGATGTACCACTCCCAAAGAGATAGATTATGTTGAATATGTCTCAGTAACTGAAGCAGCTATAGAAAAAAGAATAGAAGAAAGAAACTTCTCTCAAAACGTCAACTGAACCCGGACATAACAGCATGCTCAACCAGCAAACCAAGGACACTTGGGGGAACAACTAAGAAAATGGCGGATTATGAGGAATAAAACAAAGCCAACTCATTCAACTAGGGAAAACATAATTCTGGCAGGTGGGATCATAACCACTGGCTCAAAGAAGGTACCAGCTAAAAAGAAGAAGAAGATTTAGCATGTGGGCTAATTAGCAGGAGAAGTGAGAGAATTATTTAACCAACAGAAGATGGAATGCCAAGTAATAAGGCCACTATGTAATTTGTAGCCAATGAGCATTATTGCCTTTGTTTGCTAAAATGTATAAATAGTGAAGAGTTTTGATAGTCAGTGTTCTGGCTTTATGGTTTTGCCACCCAGTATCCTTTTCTGCACAGAGGAGTAAATAAATAAAATGTCTCAAGTCTAAGTGTGGATCAGGCTCTGCATACTGGATAAGAGAATCTGTTCTGGGATGACAGAATTATTTTTTTTTTTCTTGAGAACTACATAAAATTTTTCTAAAAAGTATTGCTTCTGACTCCTGATGTTGTCACAAAATTTCCAAACATTTTTGTCACTGTAAGGCACTGAAACTGATTCTTTTTTTTCCTCCTACTTAATTTCTAGTGAAGACAAGCAAAACAAGAAGCCAGAAGTGTGATCAGTCTCCAGGTGCAGCACGGGCAGGCACAGTGCCATCCTCCCTGGTGACATTGGCTGCCCTGGAACGCCAGAGGGGTGGGGGTGTCAGGTGTTTGGGACCTAATAAAATGCCTTGTGTTGGTAGGTAGGATCATATGTTGCCCTGTTTCAGTAATTGTCTAGTCTTTAAGTGCTTGTTGCCTATGCTGCTTGAGCTTAACTGCTGGAAATACTGTGTATGGCACAGACCTGACAAACATACACAGTCAGTGTAGCAAACAGCAACCTTCATGCCACTTTGAGGTATTGTGCAATTTTCAAAGTAGCTAGCAGAGAATAAGAAGGAAGCAGGCTGTGGAAAAAACCCCAAATATAGCTTTTCATGTGGACTCTCAGACTCCCATGAATATCTTTGTCCTACTCAATGTGCTGCTGAAACACCATACCCCTCACATTCCCCCTCCTTCCTCCCCCAGCTTGCTGGAAGAATGCTGAAAACGCCAATGTTAGGGCTCAAGAAGCACGGGAAGGGTAAATATAACACAAGATAAAGGGGGTGGTTAACAAGAAAATTGGGTTTTTTTGTTAGAAAAATCTGCAGTGTGTTAGTGTGTATGGATTTTGTTAGAAAAATCTGTGGTGTGTTAGATGATTGGGCATGGTCAACAAAGATTTACAATTTTTAAATCAGCTCTGACTGACCTTGACTGCTTTCCATAACAAAATACTTGGATTTTCAGATTAGAGTACAGCAGTGGATGTGATTTTCTCTCATATCAAAGTGAGGATATTAGAGTGGATATGGGAACAACTAAATTGTGAAAACACATGTTGGATGTTTGGGTCAGAGTAGTGGTTAGTGAGGTGGACTTTATTTACCTGATAAGGAGCTGACAAGTTCTTGCAAGGATACTGCAGGAGTCTGTCTGGTACACATCCCATTTAATATGTAGCAATGTGTAGGAGACCAGGAATTTGAAGACTGGAGAAAGGACATCAAACCTGGCACCTTTGATTGTGAAGAGACTGATATTTGAAGATTTTGGACTGTTTTACCACAAGCATTTTGGGTTTTCTATTGTGTTTCTCAGTTTATTTTGTTATTCCCTATATTTTGCTTTGCAAATTCTGGAAAATTCCCTCATCCCTCAGGGCTCTGAACTGTGCCCTATCATTGATTGATTTTTGCTGCATTGCAGTAGTTTTTTCCCAATACAGTTGTCCCAACCCTCTATTTTTCACACTCATCCCTTTCTCAGCCCCTTCTAGAGAGTTACAGCCCCCTTGTAGGGAGTTCTCGACCTACCCTATATAAGGCAGGAGCCATCTTAATAAAGTGCCATTTCTGCTTCTGAGCAGTGTGTGGATCCTTCTCTCCCAGTGCAGAGCTGTAGCAATGAGTGGGAGGAGATCATGAAGAGTGACTTCATCAAGTTTGCAGATGATACCAGACTTAAGGATCAACCAGTATGCTCAATGTCCAGGTGGCCATCCAGAGGGACCTAGACAGGCTCGAAGATTGGGCCAACAGGGAACATTTTGAAAGTCAGCAGAGGCAAGTGCAAAATGCTGGCCCTGGGAGAGAAGAGTTTCTGGCATCAGCAAAGGAAGGGGACTGCGGAGAGCCTGCCTAGGGAGCAATGCTGCAGAGAAGGAGCTGGGGGGCCAGCAAGCTGAACAGGAGCCTGTGTTCAAAAAAGACAGGCAACAACACCCTAGGCTGTATTCCCTTCCAGTCAGCACTGTCTAGATCACACTTAGACTGATGCTGCCAGGTACCCCCAATGCAAGAAAGATACTGATGAACTGGAGCAAGTTTAACAGAGGGCCACCAAGGTGGTCAGGGCTGGAGCAGTTGCCATATGTACAGGTGCTGAGGCAAATGGGCTTGTTAGAGAGGGAAGAGGTGGCTGTGGGGCAACCTAAAACCAGCTGGTCAGTACCTACAGGGAGGCTGCGAAGAAGAGGGAGTCAAGTGCTTCACAGCATTGTCTGGTTGGAGGAAGAAACACAGTGGGCATCTATTGATGCAGGAGAGACTCCAGCTGGGAATGAGAAGCTTTTTCCCCATAAGAACAGTCAATCAGTGGAACAGGTTACCAGAGAGGTAGAACAGTTTCCATCCTTGGAGATTTTCAACACCTGACTGGGTAAAGCTCTGAAGAACCTGTACTGATCTTCCTCACTCTGCTTGCAGGGGATTTCATGAGAGACCCTGAATTTTCTTCCATTTGGAGTCATCTATTATTAGCAGCAATGCACAATTTACTATTATTTTTGAAGAATTACTTTTAATAAATTTCAGCATGTCAAAGGAATCAGTTTTATCACTCTTAATTTTTAAGAAACTTACAGAATACCCTTCTGAAATCTATAAAACAGTTCATGGATAGAACTGATGAAACTAATGGAATATAACGTTTTTAGTGATGACCAGTTTTATCAAAATATTTGATTTTGTATTTCTAGTCTGATGTCTTTTCATGGTGAAAGTCTCTAGATAGACATACAGTTAGTTATTAGGTGATTTCAGTACTGTAATTAACTTTTAATTGTGTTTACAAAAGCTCAAACAAACCTTCTCTGATACGTAAGGAGATGTTGACATAATTGTCCATTAATAATGTTGTTAATTATATCTTGCACAGCAGTAGCATCTCCAGACACCTATCAGGATTGAGCTTATATTGTGCTAGGCAGCAAACAAACAAAATGGTTCTTATGCAACACTAGTTTGGCATTATAGGAGATGTAGTTTCATTCAAGGAGAATGCCAGATGTTTAAAACCTGGATTTTTATGTGCTTAGTCCTCAACTCCCATAAGAAGATGTCAAAAAATACCAAAGGATGGTTTAATGATTTAAAAGAGTATTGGCATCTGACAAAAATGTCATGTTATTTCTGCAAAGGAAGATGGTTTGACATGGATTGTTTTTTTGGCGTTTTTCTGGGGGGGTGCGGGGGTTGTGTTTGTTTTTTTCTTTTTTTTTTTTCTTTGTTCTGTGTTTTTTTTTTTCTTTTTTCCCTTTTTTTCAGAAAGAATTGCATTATTTCAACAAAATGGGAAATTGCTCAACACAGGAAATTTGCTATGGAATAAAATAGTTTTGAAAAAAGTTGTTCACTTGTGCCTTATAACTGAATTATGGAAGGTAGGCTGGGAAAGATGAGGAGTAAGACCTGTACTAATCCTCAGAGAGAAGCGCCTCATGTTTGAGTGGATAAGAACAGAGAATCACTTACAAATAAAAAGAAAAATGTTGCAGGTGAAATTTATAGTTGGAAAAAAATCATGTATAACATATCTTCCCTATCTGCATGGAATTAAGGGGTGCATCCTACCTGGAAGCCTACGTGCAATTTATTCTGCTAGTAGTGAATTGTGTCTTTTGCAGCCTTAAAAAACTCCCTGGGAATGCAGCAGGGTGTCACATATTGAATAATAGATATGTACTTAGTTGAAAGTAAATACTGTCTCTTCCAAAGAACAAATTCTTTCTAGAGGCCAGAAGTCAGCCAGAGGAGCGAAAAGAGTTTCATTCTTCTCACCTTAAGTTTTTTTCTCAGCAATCCTTCTCCAGCTCATTATAGTTTTCACTCTCCTCTAAATATTTGGAAAATGTTGACAAAGACAAATGCAAAACATGCAACGTTCGGCAAGCATTGCGAAATATCCCATGAGGCGTAAAGATGTACTAACAGTGAAAAACACAAATTTCTTATACAGAGGCAGAAAACAAAGTTAGTGCCTGTAATTACTTTCTGAGGCTGTACTTTGACATGCTTGTAAATCAGAACAGTGACTGGAAGGATATCGCTATTCTTACCTCCTTTATGTACCAACTATTTATTTTCTCTTTCTCATAACATATTTAATATTAATATGACATGATACTTGGTTATTTTTCAGAAAGCCAGTGCTTGAACTGACCTTCATAGATGCATGCCTTCATATACCCTTATGCTGGCGAAGAGGAGGGAGAGCAGAACGGGAAGAGAAAGACAAGATGAAGACAGAGTCTCTTTTTGCCATGTACAGTAGAAAAATAAATGCACATAAAAACTACAGATCAACAGTAAAATGACACAGTTCAAGACCAAGCAATTTGCAGATTAGAGCAAAGAGCTGAAGTATATTTTGATTTCCTTAGAGGAGTTTTTTAAGTGTTGCTGCAGTTATTTTACACGTTGTGATACCAGCCAGTGATACTGGCCTCCAGAACTACTGCTCGTTCCCATCCCTTCCTTACAAGTGTCTCCAATACCACACCATGGGGTGCTGCAGTGGGAAACAGGTGTGCATTACAGTCCTCTGACAGTAAAACAAGAATAGCTCTGTTTTGTTTTTTAAAGCCAAATCAGTTCCTTGCTGTAGGCTGCAAGGTGGACCCACAAAGGACTCTGTTGGCATAACCAGGGGTCCTGTATTGGACAACAGAATAGGCCAGCACAGTTTGATAGTCCTAAACCCCAGTTTTTTAAAAGTCAATTGACTATAAAAGGTTTTTTACTCACAATATGTGAATACCTTGTTTTCTCACCAGATGAAAAAGACTGAGAATTAATATGACAGGGGTTGTATGATGTTTTAATAGGCTTACAATATCAGCCTTGTAAATTGCAGTCTTCTCCACTAGATTTTATATTAGAAGAATAAAAAGAAATGAACTAACAGCAATCTTATTAACAGCCTGAAAAAGTGTATTTCACTTCAAACAATTCCTATAGCAAAATTAATGTAAAAACGATAAAAAATATTTATTTTATTTTTCTTTTATTGGCTAATTGTAAAGATTAATTTCAATTAATCTTACATTAAAATGTGGAAAGAATGAAAATATCAATATTCAATAATTTATTTTAAGGCTCTGCTGTCTTAAAATCTCACAGATATTGTCTTGTTAGGTATTCCACTTGGGAATCTTGATCTTGGAGAAGTCAATGTGTTTTGATAAATGAAGATCTACAGCTACTCTAGAGGTTTCTTGCAAAACAAAAGTAATTTAACTGGAAGACTGTAATTAATATGTACTACTCAATTTTACTTGCTTAAAAACACAATTCTTGGTCTTTGTTTTTGGTCGGATGCTGATTATAATAAATTTCTGTTTGGGTCATCCATGTAATTCTAAGAAAACTATAGATCTACAGTGTTCGCACATCACACATTAAACTTTGCTGTGTCTTTTACCATATTACTCTTAAGTGCAAGCTCTATGGTAACAAACAGATTCTAAGTGTGCTTAGATAGCTCTATGCCTACAATGAAAAAATAACTATTTTATGTTACCAAGAATTTTTTTTTTTTGAAACCTCATGGGTACATTGCAAAATATTTTGCGTGTCCAGGCCAATCTTTTGCCACAGTATCTAAGTAATTTGGGGTCCAGGCTGGTGTGGTTAACTAATCTAATGTTTCCCTATAAATTTAAAAATACACTTTTATAGACATGTATATACCAAATTGATGTAAGTGGTGGCAGTTAGCATGCCAAGGACTCAGTGCTGAATAGCTTGCACACCATAAATTTGCTTTTTATGTCAGCATTTCTTTTTAGTTTGCTATATTTGATTTTGTGACTCCCCTATCCCCTTATTCCAAGCTTTACAGCCCCTGATATAGTTCCAGTCTCTGTTCAGTCCTACAGTGCCGGGAGCAAGGATGTGGTAACAAGCAGACATCCTCATCCTTCAGGGAAAGGAGTGAGAGGGAGATTACTAGAGTGATCATCACTGCCACTCCTGCAGCACTGCTCTGCAGCTGTGACCTCTGTCAGCCAGGTGCTCTGAACACAGCTGCCCTTACCCTCCCTCTCAGCACTGCATTTCAGTATCTTCCCTCTTGTTTAGCTTTTGTTCATATGCAGCCAAGGCTCTGAGAAGCATTCTTGTTCATGTAGACTTCTTGATAGGCTACCAGAAGCAAAGCACATCTAGCACTGTCCCACTCCCTAGAGAAAAACTCTTCTCACTCATTGCCCATAACATGTCCTTGTGGAAAAGATATCTTCCAGTAGGAGGACATCCGGCTGCAAATTAGCTTTCCAAAAGCTGAACTTCTAAACTCATGTGAGAACTGATAATGACTATAGGAAGCATTCTCCCTGATATTTGAAATGTTATGGGAGTCAAGGGGATGCATACAGGAAGTGCTGTAGCTCCCTACCGCATTCTCCAAATGCCCTACAGAGGTTGTGTAGGTGGTACCACAGCAGTGGATGTGGATGACAGGACTAACCAGAAATGTTGTCTCACACTCAACGACATAGTGGGGACCATGCTTGGCCAAAATTATCCCTAGGAGTTCATCATGCTTATTTTCCCACAGTACTGGAATTAGTCAGAGTAAAGCACAAGCGAATGCATTATAATGTAATTATGATATTTTCTAGCTCAGTTAAGATTTTCTCATGAGTTAATGGTTTTTTAAGAGAAGAAAACATGATTAATTTCCATAGTTTGAGTCCTTATATGTCACCTATCATAAAAGTTACTTCTCTTACTGTTTTGCTGAGACTAATGGCATATTAGTGTCTTCTGGAAAGGATCTTGTCGTCAGTTTCCAGGAACCACAAACAGAGAACTGAGCCATTTCTTTTCCCTCTAAATGTAATAGAAAATTTTAATCCAAATTTCTTGGTCTTCAGTCAGCAAGCCTTTTTTCTACTGGATCAAAATACTTTTCAAATATGTTATTTTCTTCCTGAAATATTACTTATTTGATGAACTAAAACAGACTAAACAAACTAAGCTACATGGTTGTTTAATGCAAGAAATACATTTTCTCTGGTTTTAATGGCTTCATTTTTATACATATCCCATTTTTTCCACTTTCATATTGTTGAAATATGGTGAACAGAACTGTCATACTAGCTTCAATGATTACCAGTTTTTATGAAGACAAAACATTATTTCCTTCTTTCAATTGTTCATATTCTCATAGTCAAAGATCCAATTAGCTTTTTTTTTTTTTTTTACTTCTGCAAGGGACTAAAACATTAGTTCATTTATTCACTTTAAAGTCTTTAAAGTATGCATGATCTCAAAGTTAGCAACCTTTTCAATATCTTTGTTTACTTTAGTAATTCCTTGTATAATCCTGATCTTTGTTGCATTGAAGAAACTTAATGGGGCCTTCCCAACAAAGAATTTTGGATCAAGCTGTGTGACCTGTCTGTCAGAATTATTTCCTACTTTTAATTCTTCAGGCACACTTATATCTCATTAGCATCATAGAACCATAGAATGGTTTGGGTTGGAAGGGACCTCAATGATCATCTGGTTCCAACCCCTGGGCCACAAACAGGAATACTTTCCACTAGACCAGGTTGCTCAGAGCCCCTTCCAACATGGCCTTGAACACTTCAAGAGATGGGGCATCCACAGCTTCTCTGAGCAACCTATTCTGGTGCCTCAGCACCTGCACAGTAAAGAACTTCTTCCTGACATCTACTCTAAACATACTGTCATTCATTTTAAAGCCATTAACAAGATAATAATTTTATCTGTCCTTGTAAAACATATTGCAGAGATTTCCCAGGTATTGTCAAATGACTTGCTTCAAAATCAGAAGCTAAAAAGCTCTTAAACTGCCCCTATGCCCAATTTGAAAAGCTCTTCTGAGATGCAAGGCATTTAGCTTAGGAACAATATTTGAGAATCCAGATTGTTGATTCTAGGATTTAAGCTAGTAAATCTTGATGGCATTTCATTCTATGTGGATATATTTTAATGAAAATTCTTAAATATATTTCAAGATCATGGATCACTGGGCCTACAACCATCAAACTGGAAACGTATATAGAAAAATAATATTTGATTCCCTACAGTATTCTGAAACATTGCATTCTGAGATATACTAGGCCATTCTTAATCCATATAATTTTAAAAATGTTTTTATTTCTTACCTTTTAAACTGACCCTTGTGCAATTCATTAGTCCTCCTATTCATTACCTACTGAATACACTTTGTTAGTTTAAATCATACAGAGATAGATTTCAGTAGTTTAATCTCTATTTTAAAGATAGTCTTGAAAGTAACACAAGTAAAATTAGTAACTTAAAATAATTAATGTGACACTGTCCAATCATTTGATAAATTCATTTGAAGCAAAGTTTGTTTAACTGCTTTACAAATAAATAGAAATGGTTATGTGAGTACACATTCCTGAGCATTTGCTATATTAGTGCATGTTGCTGTGCAGTAACTTTCAGTACAGCCTTGATATTTGCTAGGATTAATGGAGAAAGGCAAAGAAAAAAAAAACAACCATCGAGAGAACAAGCCATTTGTAGTTGATTTTACAAGAACAGCACTAAAATCTTATGAATAGGTGTAAAATCACATAGTTTTAAAGTCCATTTTATGTGTTCGTAAATGAAGTTGTAATTTTGCTGTAATGGAAAATTTACATTTAATTGTGTCTCATAACAGCAAGATCTAGAACAATTTCCCTGCTAAAATACTGCTAAATATTGTTTCCATCTCCTGAAATGGATCAAGATCATTATGCTTTTGCCTTTTTTTAGAAAAAAAACCAAAACAACAACTCAGTTAAGTAGAAACATAACTAAGGTGGATGAGAAGGAAATTAAAAAGTCCTGAGAAAATCATGGAGTTTTTTATTCCTAAAATGTTTTATAGTGTTTTCAAAAGGTGCAGAAAATTGGATCAGTTAAACTGCTCTTTTAGAGTGAATCCAGATTAGGAAATTATTGCCTCCAGCTTCTTCTTGCTTCCCCGCCAGAAAGTATTGCTCTTTGTGGTTTGCTATCAGGACTTGACTTTTCCTTAATCTCGTTTTGTGTCTCAGCAGGTCTATTAACTTAGGCCCAGAATCACACTGAGAACGTCTGATGAACTTTTGATTTTGTAGCAAGGCATTCATTGCTTGTTGATGAATCTCTGCTCCGTATTCTGCTATACAGCATCAATATACCTCAAGGCTGAACAGTGGCAAGTGTTGGTGAGGGTGGAGGTGTCATAGAAAGTGATGTACTTCTGGTTGCTTTCTATGTCTTTTCTCAGAGCAGTATTTTGAGACAACTGAGGTGCAGCCACACACAGAGACATGCTATGGATTTCAGTAGACAGGAATAAATATCTACCTAAGGTAAGTGAGGAAAGGGCCCACTAGGCAAAATTCATCTTTGGTAAAAAAGAATGTGGGAGTGCCTCTTGAAACCTCCAGTTAAACTCATAAAATGAGTCTGCAGTAGAAGCTGCATATTGAAAGTTTTTAAGTTTTCTCTGAAATTCACTCATTTTAAACATAACAGAAAGAAACAGTTTTATTCATATGCTGGAGGACAAGAATAACATTATGCACCAATGTAGAAATCAGCTGTGGGACGATATTTGATGGACTGCTTGACTGCAAGCAGATACAAGATGACAAGTTAGTCATTTCAGGCTGTTGCCAAAACACCTCTGAAAGGGAAAGGGTCCAGCTGTGGTGTGACAGGAAGGAGATCAGGTGAAATCAAAAGCATCTCCAGCATACCTATACACAGGAGATCTCCAGCAAGCCGCACTGCAGTAAGTAGAAATGGAGTTCAGTAAGGCTGGGTCAAGTCCACAAATTTTTGATCATAAAAGAAGGAAGTTGTCCTCTCCTTTGTCTTGGTGAGACATTGTTCATCACAAAAAAATGCTTCTTTTTGATGCTGTATTTCTAGAATGTGGAAACTCAGCACAGAATTATGCCTCTCTTCTCCTCAGCCAAAATTCAGGGCATATGAGCAAGGAAAACTCAGTACTTGTAACTCTTTTTTTGTTACTGTTGTCGTTGTGAGTACCTTTCATCCTAACAATAGAGACTAGCCCTGATTTGATGCTAAGCTATAATTAAATAGTCTCCCTGCCTCTCAGTTCCTTTCCTAACTGAGCCTGTTACCAATGGCATAACATAAACAGTTTCAGATTCAGTCTCCAAAGCAGCAGCCTGAAGGGGACCATACCCAACATGTCTTCACCTAGTTAGTGAGAAAAACATTCACCACTTGGGATGGCAAATATCTTCTTTGGCTGCATGAAGGAGTCTAGACAGTGGTGTTTGACATAAAATAGTCTGGGAAGTAGTCTCAAAAGATGTTTTTCAGTGTAGCTATGTGTAGTAATAAAATACCTTTAAAAATGGGTGTGCTCTGTAGTTCTTGTCAGGATAGCATGGTTTTGAAATGCACCCTCATCACCTGTTCAGAAAAGAAAATATTCCTACATTTAGGAATAGAAGAGAAAAAACTAATCTTGATCTATACTTTTCCTTAAGGCTCTGTGCCTTTTTTTTAAAATTATCATGACTCCCAAAGTATAGCAATTTCACAATGATTTGATTGAATACAGTTGATATTTCCCCCTCACTCCTCCTTCACTCCATCATTTATTGTCTTAATGTTTCATAAAATTTTTAACTCTCTGCAATTTTATATGAATTCTATTTATAATGATTACTTTGAAGTTGATGACATTTGAACTTAAACGATTTATTTTTCTGTGTGCATGATTGCTAGATGATACCCAACAGGAGTAAAGAAAAGATGTATAGTAAAGTAACATAAAGTATCTAATTTAGTGTAGAACAAATGGTAGCTAGTTGCATGACTTACTGTGTATCTCAAGTCAGTTGTGTCTTGCCTATTACACACATGCACACAATTTAACATAGCCTTTCCATCTTTCTCAGGTGGAAGAAATTATGAACAATCAATCTCATGGTACTTGGAGCTTACTTTCAAGGAACTTCTGAAGTTAGAGAATACATTGGCAATGTGAAACACAGCTATGTTTAAAATAATAAAGCTTGTTCCCAGATACAGGGTCAAATTTGTAAAAATGCAAGTTGGCTGAAGTGTGCAGAACACAGATCTGATCTTGATCTGTTCATTATTTATCTATGCAGAATTATACAATTAATTGTACATAAAGTGGTGCTCTGAAATATACGTATGTTGTAAAATCTTGGCCAATGGTATCTGTATTCTACACACATTATGAAGAAATCTAAATGACTGCTTTGAGTCTGATGTTACACAGCTTAAATATTGAGAAGGATATTTCAGCTGAGTCTGTAAAAATTGTGCTCAAAGCCCAGATAAGCAGCCAGTGGTATTTAAAAGAGTTTTGACAGTGGTTAGGCACCTGTGTTGCCAACACCAGCTTGTCACTCTGCTCTTTTCTCATTGGGTATTCACTTTGCTGAATTTTTTTCTGCTTGTTTTCCCCAAGGAGCTACTGGGACACATACAAGTTTCACAAAGGGCAATTCAGAGATGAATCCCAATATGAAATGCCTATATATGAAGTAAGAAATCCAGTGAGATTTTGTGTATACCTTACATGGCTACAGGTATACATCCATTCTCAGCCTCTATCTTTTGTGTTTCTTTTCCTTTTACTCCTGTTATTCACTTGAGAAATATGTATAGATTTGTTTCCTTGATTTGTTTATTCTTTTAACACATTCTGGGATTGTCATCCACACAACTAGTCTTCTATAAGAATATACATGTGTCATAAAAACTCAGTAAAAGATAATGATAAAAAAGAAAAATTGTAAGTAGTCAGAGACTGTCAGAGCGAATGTATACACATTTTGATATAATGTTCCATCATACTTAATTTTTATCATCCACTCCAAGCTGTGTGGTCACTTTCCCTGAAGAAGGCCTTAAGGCAAAACACTAGGCATAGAAGATTGTAAGATTTTTCTTACTTGGTCACACCTACAAACTACCTCCAGCATCCAAAGCTGGCAGTAGTGTCTACTATTTTATGACAGAGGAAAATGTCTAGAGCATGAAACTTTAGTTTTAGTCGTAGTCCTGAATGTGGATATGAATTACAGACTGAGTGGTTTGTTACCCCAAAAACAACCTGTGTAGTAGTACAGATCTGCTCAGAGGAAGGGTGGACTTATCACTGTATTTATGCTCTAGGTTTAGGAAGGAGTACTGACTGGTGAGATATCAACTGTGAAGGGTTGCCTTGAAATGTCAACTAAATATGAGTCAGCAGTGCTATGCTCTTGTGAAAAATAGTTTATCTTCTTCTGATAAGTACTGACAGGAGAGCTGATATGTGAGAGGTGGGAGAACTAGTAAAATATCACCTGAATTACTGTGTCCATTTTCTGTGTACCAAGCTTTTATTTCTCAGAAACAACTTCAACAAGCTGAAAGACTTCAACTAAAAATAAAATCTCTAGTAAAAGCATGACCTGTGAAGAAATCTTGAAGCATTTGCAGTGATTTAATCTAATCATGAGAAAACATGTGAAGGTATGAAACTATAATATTTTAATGCATAAAGCACAGATATTGAACTGAAGATGATTTACTGTTTTTCGTGATCACCAGAAACAAAGAGTTGTTTTAATAATCAGTCTGTTCCTTTTTGTGGTTTGAATGATTTCTAGAAATTACTCTGAGCCTAGATTTTCTGTATCTCTGTGCAAGGTGCGGAGAGGCTGGGGAGATGACAGGAGGTTGTAAACACATTATTAGTCATAGGCAGTTGTCCTTCCTGTAAGGTACTCATAATTTTTTTTCCCATTTGTCTTCCCATGGAACAATAAAGACAAACTCCCAAGACATGAGTTGGGTTTCTGAGTCCACTGGAGTATTAGTCATAGCTAAAGAATTTTATTACCGTGGCTTTATCTTAGACATTGAACAACTTTAAATAATGATTTTTGCATTGAGTTTACCATAAGAAGAGTGAAAAATGCTTTGTATGCTTGAGAGAAATTCTTTGGGGAGAAGTTTTCACTGTGTGATACAAATCTTTCATATAACTAGGTTAACAAATGTATTGGTTGTAGGGGCAAATGGATTAGGGTTATCATAAGTGTAAATACATCTGGGGTTATGGAGTAATAGCCCCCTCTCTCTGGGTTTATGGATTAATAGCCCAAAAACTGTAGTAAAAAACCCCATAGTTAATAGGGCTGAGGGAGTCATCAGTGACTGAGATAACCACATACTGAGACTCTGCTTTTAGTGACTAGACTAAAAAGGCTGTGAGACTGTGAGTGGAGAGGCATGGTATTACAGGACAAGATGTGTGGAAGACCAACAGGAAGTGGTGGAGCAGCATAAGAATGAGAGAAGGTGTCCAGAATTCACGTGGTACATTAGGTAAGAAATTTGCTTAGGTTCCCAAAGAAACACGCACCACCACCACCACTGCCTTGATGTCACAACCTGAGACACTGGTGGGAACACATGTGTAATTGTCTCATTGTTCTCACCTTCAAAGGAATACTAACCCCATCATTTAGGTAAACAGATAACAGAGTAAGCACCTTCATACATATTTTAAAGCACTGCCTGACTTTCAAATATGTTGGTAATGCGCAGGGTGTTTTGAAAGTGATTTGATGCTTAAAATCATAAAGGAATCTAGAGAATATTTTTAGCACTTGATTATTTGCTTTAGGTATTTAAGTTTAGTCTTGTAGCAATGACTTTAAAATAGAAATGCTCTTGAGTTAAGCTTCTGTTCCTAATAATATTTACATTTCATTTAATACACATGCTGAATATCTGAAGCTAAGAATCTATGTCTAACTTCTTGAATCTGAAACATCTTAGGTGATATTGTTGCCAAGCACACTGATGGTGAAATAATATGGATGATTTCTTGCACTATTTTCCCCCAGAACCAGGTAAAGACCCTTCAGTATTACAAGCAAACCTGTTTTGCAAAGCTACAGCACAGAGGAGCAAGCTGACCTTGTGCTGTGAATCCCATCACAGGTAATGAAACTTTAGGGTGTTTGCACAAGAAGTAAAAGATGGCTTTAGGGAGATAAGCTTGTTGCTGATAAGAACAGGGATAGTGGTATTTCCAACTGATGGAAGATCACCCCATCCCACAACAGCGAACATCCATGAATTCCTTTTCTTTCTTGACCACAATGGTGACAACTGAAAGAATCTTTTGAAAAAGAAAAAAAAAAAGGTAATGAATTATTTTTTTTACTTCTGTCAGCCTTGTATTTAATCACATAACTAATGTGCCTATGCCTAGACAGTTTTCCTTTCCCCACTGGCCAGTAGTGTGATACAAGTGAATGCCAAAAGTGCCTCTGTACCCTTTATAAACATGAAGCTTTCAAATAGTCTAGACTAAATTGCCATAAAGTCAGTCCAATACACTCTTCTTCTTGAGGAACAGGCATCTGAGATTCAGCCAAGGTTTCCATGCTTTTATACAGAGTTCAGGGAAGAAACATATAGGAAAAAAAATACGTACCCTCTAGAATGCACAATCTGACTTAAAAAACTTCACTCAGTTGAAACTGGTTTTTATATCTCTCTGCTGTATTCAGAAATATTAAAAAATTCAGTGTTGGAAGTAAGGTTTAGAATAGCTTTTATCTGAGACATTATGTCAAGGAAATAACACAAATTTATGGTACTTCATGTGTATTCTATTAAATATTTTTTGTTAAGTCCTTAGGGCTATCTATATGCTGCAAATTTTTTGGAGTGTGCATTTCTGCATGCTATACAGCAGTGAAATGCTGGGAAAACTGAGTTCTACAGACATACACAGAGTATGAAACTGTAGGCAATACAGTTCTATCAAATAACCAATTTTCATTGAAATACTTCAAAGCACTTTGCAGTTATAGTTGTTTTCATTTTCAATTTTTCTATCTCTAGTGGTTGTAGTGCAACCTCCACTTTGAAAGGTGGAGGCTTAGCTGGATGATAAACATTGTGATCATAACTTCAAAGATAAATTCTCTTGAGCTAAGGCTGGAACGGCTTTTTTTTTTTCCCTCTGGTTATGGGAAGCTGAATGTAAGATGGTTAAATGGAAAAGAGTTTTCAAAGCCAACTATTCAGGCTTTTAGGCCTGTTTTCTTGTGAAACTGAAACAATACAGATAAGAGTCCTTTTGTTTTTCTATAAACGATAGTTTCTGTTTTTGCAACAGGGTGAGATAGCTCACTCTCATTTCTTAAATAATTTAGAAAAAAATTTAAACTCTAAACCAGATAATTTTAGGAAGAGCTATCTTCTGAAGAGTCTTGCAACATCCTCTGTGTTCTTAAATAACTCTAGGCTGTTCTATTTTCTCCTGTACTTGCACAGTCCCTTTCATTTCTGAAAGCAGTTTTTATTGCACTTGTTCCCCTCATGGGAATGAAGTTATTTCCACTTTTGAAGTAACTACCCTTCATGAAAAAAACTCTTCAGCCTAAATTTGTCATGTTTATGAGAATAAATTGGGTTCCCCTAGAGAATTTTCCCAGCTTTCTTAACATCAGTTTTAAAACTGCTGAGTTTACCCTGTCATACTTGATAGGACTCTTTCATTATGAGTTTCTGTTTCTGACACTGATCTAAAATAAAACATTTCTTTTTCTTTGCATTTTTCTGTGAATTAATCTGGCAGAACACAGCAATAGAACTTGGAATTTTCATAATTTGGTATTTAAGTCACAGAAATTGCTTAATTAAAACATTTGAGTGCTTCATTTTTCAGAGATGCTCTACAGAACATTTCAGCCACCACAGCTGTATTGTACCTTATATATATCTTTCTAAAACAATTGCATTCAGTCCAAGATATTAGAGGACCACTTTTAGTGTGATTACGATGTAGAATTGCATATCACAAAATTCTTCACCTTGCAGCTTCATGTTACAAGCTCTAAACTTCCTTGTCTTTATCAGTGGAGGAACATCTAGCTGCTTTGTTACAGCTACTTCCATGCACACAGACTACTCAGAGTAGTCTGACTTGCAGAACACTCCAAAAGTGCTGTTTAATATTCAACCCTCTTAGAAAGAGGTGACTTCCTGTCCATAGGGAGGCAGGACTGAGAGGCAGAAAAACAATTTCCTGAAATTCTCACTGTATGTTACTTCTAATTATTACTGATTGTTTCAGAGTTTCATTGAAGGAATCTAAGGAACAAACTGATTGGATCAATCCATGGAAAGATCAGATGAATGATTTTAAATTAAATTTTTTTTTTTGTCCTTCAGTCTTCAAAAATAAACTGTAGACTGTTTTGCGACTATTGTGACATTTGAATTTTTCTTTCTTTTACGACACATTTTCCAGGAAACTCTGTCAGGGCCCCACGTGCACCTACCAGCTCTGCAACACCCACGTCTGAGGAGTTTGGCTGCCTGTGCTCAAAGTACAGCTGCAATCCATATCAACCCATTGGGAGATAAACTGTGAGATATAGAGATGACAATTTGGCTGTCACTCTGTTGCTGGTTGACTTTGGCTTCTATCACTGGCCTCCTCTGCTTTTCTTGCTTGAGTGTTGTGGAACTGCCCTCATGTTGGAGGGAACAGTGCCCTGCCTGCCTCATTGTTATTTTCCCCTTCCCTTGGAAACCAGTACACACTAACAGCAGTTTATTGATTTATTTTCATAATTATAATTCCACTAAGGTCAACAGAGAGACTCAGGCTATCAGGAAATGTTCAGGGTAGCTCAAGGTTAAATCTGGACATGCTTGTCCATCCATAGTGATGTAAATTAAATCACTATTCCAAAAGATGGGATAGGATAGCACATACGAGCTGAAAGTAAAATGCCCACTGGTTTGGGTTAGGCTGAACTTTCCTTTGTGGAATGAGTATGGACAGCATACTCATATTTTGTCCTGAAATGGAACTGATTGTCAAAGACTGTAATTCAGTCTTCTTGTTATGTGCTTTTCTGACTGGAAAGCATTGTGAAAAAATTGTTCATGTATTGTCAATGAGAACTCAAATTCTAATTTTGTTTAACGTTTTATTGTATTCAGGAAAATATGAAAATGGCGTTAACTTCAATGATATGCAAACGGTAGGTGATCGTTCCTACTTGGTATTCCTAATGAATAGGAAATTATACTAACAACTTTATTATTCATTTATTGATGGGGAATAATTAGAAGTGAATGACTATTAAAAGTTTTTTTCTTTTGCAAAAATGAAGTTTCAGTCTTCTTGTCACATTTATTTTCAACAGTAAGTATCTGCTTTTCTAGTTTTTTCTTACACAAATACTTTCACTACTACTGACACTGGAGTTTGAACATTAAAAATTTAAATAGTAAGAAAGGTCTTTCCATGGTCTTCCTGTTCAGTGCCTTTGATACTTGTTACCATATTCTCTAATTGAGACCTGAAGCTAGAAGAAAGAGGAAAAAAAACTTTTTTGAAACTGCAAAGCATGATTTTGCCTCCATTTTGGGAAGACCTGTGACCTGCAGGCTGGTCAGTTGGATGCTGAAAGTCAAATAGATCACACATTTTACATGGGGTATTTATATGGTCTGATTGATTTATTTTATGATAATAGAAAGCACTAGTTATGGAAAAATATGTGCATTTTGATGCAGTTGCCAGACCATGGATTTCTACTTGCTTAGATATTCTTGGCTTCCAGTTACTTATCCAGATAGACAAGGGACCTTCCATAAGTCTGCTGCCATTTGTGCTAGTTCTGAGGAGTATCTTGGATATTTTGTGCTTCTAGTCACGTTTTCATATGACAATAGCACCTATGTTTGGAAAATGAATTGAACTCAGGTCTTCACTGACAGTGATGGGATATTGACTCCTACAACTCAGTGTAGACACCTAAATGTAGATGTCTTAATTTGGAAATAAATCTCATTGTCAAAGACCCTCAGAGATACTTCTAGACCATTTGAAAGATTTCTCTCTTCCTACTTTATTACAGAAACCTCTCTTTACTTTAGTGGTGTGTAACTGAGATGTAAAAACTTGTTTGCAAACTTTCATACCTAGTTCTGGGGCAGGATGGCACCTATACTCCACTTGGATTTCAATGACTACTCTACCTGACTTCTTAGGCATACTGGAAGGCACCTCCTTGTATGATAAAATTGAATCTATCACATGTGTAAATGACACCTGTCTGGGATTTTAGAGACATACATAGCAAAATAATTATTTATTGTTTCTGTGGATAAGACAAAAGACATTACTATTTCACTGTTACGTTGTGCATGGCTATGTATTAAAATGATCACTTGATACTAAAGTGACATTTATGTTGGGAGATCTGGACACTAGCTCTCATTCTGAGACCAGGTGATGAAATCTGGCTACTTTCTTGCTATTAAACTGTCTTTGTTTCTAGTTCAGAGCAGCTACATCCAAACTGTATTGGAAATGGTCATTGAACGGGCTAATTCACAGACTATGCCTGTGAATTGTTTGGAAAGAGTGCTAATTCAGATAGGCTAATAGTGTGCCAGGAACTACTGTAGTAACAGCACCTCAAATGATAGACAGTCCTTAGTGCCCAGCTCTTCCTTGGTGGTGTTCATTTAGTGTATATGCCTTGGGATTATTAAGAAGAATGTTGGAAGGACTGGAATTTATGAACATGTGTCATAAGGAAGATCTGGCAACCAGAAGATAAGGCATTAACCAGAGAAAACTATCAAAGCTCTTTTCAGGTGAAAATATTCCATTTGATGTTTCATGACTATATATCTCATTTCACCCTAGAGAATAATATAGCAGTCAGCAAACTTCATACAGAAATAGTACTGTGTCCATCAAAGAGGAGTAGTTTGTTCTAGAATGGAATGTGACTGCTATTTGCCAGGGAAAATAACACTGCAGATCTGTGTAGGAGTGGGGCCAGGGAAGAATCCTGCATGGAAGGGAAAATACAGAGAGACCGAAAGGAGGTAAAAGAAGATCAACAGACCTGAAGTTACTTAGTTTGTGGAAAGTTAGGTAAAAAAAAATAAAAAATCTCACTTTGTCTTCTTTCCTAATATCTCTTTTCTTTAATAAAAGCTGGTTATCTGAATGCAGCATATTCAAGAACACCATAACCTGAAACATCATTTTAGCCAATGTAGAAAACAATTCAGTGTACCAGTCCCTAATGCAAGTGCAGTCAGTGTTCACTCACATATCCTATCCAAGTACGGGTCAGGCCAAATCGTTGCATATGCTTCCACATGGAGAAGGCTTTGTGTGAGCACTGTGGTTTTCCTGAACAGTGTAATTACCAAGAATCTTCCAATTGTGAACTGCTGGTCTTCTACTTGTAAGAAATTGCACTGACTTAAATAAAGGGATTATTTTAAAAGGATTTAATTATATTCCTATGTGAACACTTTTCATTTAGAACTACTTTATTTCAAATTTTGTAGGGATGAAAGGAACCATTCAGACAGGAAAATCTTAATTAGACTTCGGTGGGAGTAGAGAGTGCTGACAGTAGGGTAGCAGATTGTTCCTCTGAAAAGAAGACAGACAGAGTTTGACAATCCATGAGAGACAACTGTGTCAGATAAAATGAAAAATTCATTTTCAAGGCAAAGTTAGCAGCATGCGGGTTGCAGGAGTAACTACAAGAAGGAAGCTGGTAAATTGCTCAGGCTGCTGCTTCTCAACTATGTGAAGGCAATGCTGTCTAGTGCTTTACACTGCTACTAAATTTCTGTTCTATAATGGATGTGTCTGTTACAGCTATCACTGATTCAAATACGAATTTTATCCACATTTTTATTCACACCTTTTTTTTTTTTTTTCTTTCTACAGGAAGAAATAATACTGGCATTAAGATAAAAACATCTGTAAGCAGGACCATGCCTGCACCACTAAGATAATGCGGTCCCCAAGACAGTTGCCAAGCATAGCTACAACCATTGTACAGGATAAGCAAGTTAAAATAATAGTTTTTTTCCTTTAACGCCCCTTTCACAGCTTTGTCAAGTTCAAACTTCAAAAGCTGAATAACCTTTCTAGCATGATATCATAATTGAATTTACTCAAAATAACAGTGTACATGTTTTTCCACGGTGCTTTTAGTTATTTCTTTGGAAAACATGTTTCTCTAGGAGTCCTTGGGAAATCGTTTACATGGAACTTTTACTTTATGACTGAGGATGTTAGAAAATGAGCCTGTTTGGACACCTAGGCAGAGTACTTTTGAGACATAAGGTAGATAAGAATGGAGGAGAAATGGGAAAGCACCAGCTTTCCCTTAAAAGCATCACTACAATCTTCTGCTAGGGGGAATTTACTTGTTCTGTATTCCATATGCGAAGGAGATGTGCAACACAGAGGAAGAGTCCAGAGTTGACTGAACTGAAACTGTTCCATTAAATAGAAACACTTCCTGACAAACTGAACAGAAAAGAAAAAATAAAATCTAGTACATAAAATAGCTTCACATGAGGAGTACAAGTGTTTCAGCTCTTACATGACCATGACCATGGCCATATTACTTGAGATATGTTACAAGACTGTGAGCTCTAATGCCCTGTTACAGATCCCTCCAGTGACCCAGTTTATGCTGTCAGACTTCCCTGGTGACTGGCCCCGGGGGCCCTGTCCTCCCCTGCTTCATACTCAAACCCACACACACAAATGGATCTCTCAGTTGACCCCCCCCAGGCTCCATGGCCTCCCCAAGAGCTGTCTGGGACCTCTTGGCTCATCCAGTAGCCAACACAAACATCCTCTGATCTCCAGGCTTAAGACCTGGGTTCTCTTATCCTACTTGCAGGGTTGTCCTGTTTTTATTTAAAAAAAAAAAAAAAAAAAAAAAAAAAAAAAAAAAAAAAAAGTAGTAAAAAAATAGACATTTTCAACTTATCTACACGTTTTGCCATTTGTATATATAGCAAGTCTAAACTTCAGAAAACATCTTTTGCAGAACCACACAAATTTACATGGGGGATTGGTAAAAGTTAACTCTTCACAGGCTGACAAACTGGACTTTTTCTCCAGCCAGAAATCAGCTGTAACCAAAACCAACTAAAAATCCTTCTCTGTATAGAACTTCTTTATGAAGAAGCTTGTGCTGAAGAATTTTTATGGTACACCCAGAGGCAAACTAAGCATCTTTGTGCTTAAATCTAAAATAAAAAAAATAATGAACTTAGCTTAGTTAGAGTTCGATCACAGTATGTAGTTCTACACAGTCTGCAAATATGCATCACAAGCAGATTCCTTGTATACACTTTGCACCAGTACCAGTGCCAGGAGCAGCTTCATGGAGCACCTCAGTCCAGCTGTGGGTTCATCCCCTGGGCCAGCTCTGCTACACAAAGGTGGCCACTGAGCTTGGGTGCTTGAGTACTCCTGTTCCAGGATGTCTAAAAGACAATGCTGAGGCTGCATCTTCACCAAGGCATGAAATTTCACAGCCTTGCAAGGAGCGTTCTGTCCCTGGCATTCCTGCTTCCAGCCTTCCAACCTCTTGTAGTTGAACCTTCTTGCCCTCTGTGCCAGATCATTCTTTGGTCACAAATTGCCCCTGCTGAGCAGTTACTGTTAGAGTTACCCCTTCACTTGCTTTTTGTCAACAGAACAAGAAGAGAAAACTCCCAATAGTGTCTGTTATATCCATGGCTTTTCAATTTTTAAATGTTAACACAGAGGCTTCTGGAAGATGCACCCCAGCTTTCTGCTTGGAAATGCACATAATAAGTTCTTGATTTTGTGTTGCTTAGCATGGCAAAAATATAAATAAAACATATGAAGAGCTTCTAGGTGAAAGAACAGAAAAAACCCCAAACATATTCTGGTATTTTATTGTTTTGTTGGCAGAAAAATATCACACTTTGGAAACTGTGGGTGAATAACTTATTCAAGAGCTCAATAAATAGAGAAGGGAAATTGAGCATATACTAGAAGAGACGCAGGTTTTTGTGGATTTTTTTTGTTTGTTTGTTTGTTTGCTAGTTTTTAAAGTTATAACTCTTTATACATAAATTTAGTATTCACTTCTCATAAACTGAGAACTCATGAGTGCAATTTGCCACAACATTTTACACCGTGTTTGTGCTCAGGAGAATTCCAAGTGCCTGTTAATATGAATGGAAAAGTTATCATTTTTTCTTGATGAAATGAGTTTATTTGAAGTTAATTCCACTAAATTTGTATGTCACTCCCTTCTTGATAATTTTGAAATGTGTTGGCCGATTTTAATTTCACTGAAATGGTAGAATTCTTGAAAATAATTAATAAAGTCCCTACAAACTTACAGGAAGTGTGACTGACTAAAGGGATAAAGGCCCCAAATAGTGCCTCTCTTGAGGCCAATGGAGAATGAATCAGCTATTCTCTTTAGTAAAGGCAGCCATTTCATATATATGTAGTTCAACAGTAGTGCATGTTTTTCTCTTCTTGTTTGTGTATTTCATAAAGGATCATCTGGTGTGGAGCAGAGATAATTTTACCAGGGTGATGTGGATGACGTAAATGAAATAGGATTCAAATATAAAAGAAATCATGTTTCATTAACTTTATTGCCCATAGGACAATGTGATACTTCTCTCTTCAGGAATACAACCAGTAGGAATATTTCTTCTTCCAATTACATAAATGAACTTTTAAAACATTAGTACAGCATTATATGCATGGCCATGAGTAGGATTAAAGGGCTGTAGAAATTAAACACTACTCATCTATGAATTTAATTTTGTATGAAAATTATGTGTGCACAAAGAGAATTGCTTCTGTGAAAGGACATTTAGCTCTCAACTCTTTGAGAACATCACCTCTTAACTATGAGAAAAACTTGTGAGGAATGTAGTTTTAAATTGCTTTGACCATGGAATTTATTGTAATCAATTACAGATGAAGAGTTGTCTGCACTTCAGGCTGTGATGTTTCCACAGACTCACAGAATGGTTTGGATTGGAAGGACCTTAACAATCCTCTAGTTCCAACCTCTTCCTTGTTGGTGACATCAAGGTCCAGCATAGCACCTCTTCTCACTGGCTCCTCTATCACTTGGAAACAGAAGTTATTATCAAAGCATTCCAGGAATCTCCTGAATTGCTGTGTTCATAAAGGGACTTGGACACAGTACTGGAGGGGATACTATGCAAGTTTGCAAATGACACAAAACTGGGAGTAGCTGTTGACTCTCTCAAAGGCAGGCAGGCCCTGCAGAAAGACCTCAACCAATTAGAGGACTGGGCAATCACCAACCATATGAACTTCAAGAGAAAGTGCCAGATTCTGCACTTGACCTGGGATCACAGCACCAAGCCTGCCAGAGTTCAAGAAATGTTTGGATGATACTCTCAGGCACATGGTGTGACTCTTGGGGATGGTCCTGTGCAGGTCTAAGAGTTGGACTTGATGATCCTTGTGGGTCCCTTCCAGCTCAGCATATTCTGTAATTCTGAGATGGTTAAGTCCCTGATGAGGGCCAGGGCATGTGAACATTCTTCTATCTGTCTGTACAAGGCCTCACCTGTTTGATCTTCCTAGTTAAGTAGCCTGTAGCAGACACTCACTGTAATGTCACCTGTCCATGCCCTCCCTTTAATCCTGACCCATAAGCTTTCAGTTGGCTCCTCATTCATCCCCGGAGAGAGTTCCACAAATGCCAGTTCGTCATTGACATAAAGTCTGATGCTCCTCCCTTGCCCCTCCTACCTTGCCGCGTGCTGGAGGGAAGGAAGGGATCAGTCCCAGCCGATGGTGGGTGAAGGCAAGAACTAATTTATTCAGGGAGCATGAGACTTATA
>JAWWTY010000077.1:133702915-133790189 GCA_035222235.1 Margarornis squamiger
TTCTGGTGTTGTTCACTTGCTTGAAACTGTTCACCCTGGTTGTTTTGGCAGCCTTTGAGACAGTGTTCTCCAACACTACCTCTCCTTCTTAAAGAGCTTGTGTCCTTCCATTCCAACACTCCAGTCATAGGAACCATCCCATCATGTCTCCGTGATGCCAACAAGGTCATGGCCTTGCAGGTGGGTGCATGTCTCTAATTCCTCTTGTTTGTTCCCCATGCTACGTGCATTTGCATGGAGGCATATAAGTTAGGGCCCAAATGAATCTGCCTCACTGGCTGGAGTGAATGGAATTTCTTTGTGCTGCTCCTCACGTGCTCTCCTGCTGACCAGCAATCCCTTTCCAAGCTCTTGGCATCTTGTTCTGGCACTGGAAAACTAGTAGGGGTAGGATGGATTAAAGTTTCCCTCCCCTAGTATAAACTTGAATGTATAAGTCATCGTAGCATGCTGGTCTGCAAAGAGTAGTTTAATACACAGGGGATAAATGAGCCTTGGTGGATCTCTGTGCGACTTTGGGACATCAATAGTTCACCTGCAGTACAGACGTTCACTGAGTGACTTGAGCCTGTGATACATTTTTAAATCTTCTGCGGGCACTTCAGCAACTTGATCTAATTCCAAGACAATGAAATTTGATTTCTCCAGTGTGAAGTACTTTAAAAAGTGAATCTGATACATATTTCAATTCTATTCTTTACAAAGCCTTCTCAGAATACTGAAAAACATAGAAACTTTCTCTAATAGTTTTGGCTTGCTGTTAAAATCTGACTTAAGAGAGTTTCTATGCCTTTGGCATAAAATATGAACATGAATATCAAAGCTGAAAATCAAAAGAAAGGCAAACAGAATTGTAATTGAACTAGGCAGAATAAAGAGAACTGAATGAAAATATGCAAAACACAGAGTCTAAAGAACAGATGTGCAAGAAACAAATACTGTGTATAAATTAGTGATCATAAGAAAATGTAAACCTCAGTATACGTAATGTAATTTTCTATGTACAGAGTATTCCAACAAATAAAACTTGTGTAACCATTGGGCATAAGATTAGAAACAGAATTTTCAAAATGCTATTGATTTTTAAATTTGCCTAATATAATCATTAACAGTTTTAGGGATACAGAAAGAAAATTCCTAGAATATCCCATAGCAGAGATCAGGGTGATATTACTAGCATGACTGAGTGGGCGAAGAAAAATGTAGTAGGAAAATTCTCTCTATTTCTAGGCACTATGAAGCATAAGCAAAAATTCTTAATAACTTCAAATAAGTGTGTGGCACTCACAGTTATTGGCAGCTATTGGTAGCTATCAAGTAATATAAAATTTGAACACAGAGAACTACAGTTGGGAGTTACAGCACAGGCAGAAAGTTGAAATGGAGAATGTATAGGAAGGAGTAAAGGCTTTGTGGAAGGAGATTGTGTGAATAAAAGTTCATGGAATTTTAAGCCTGGATTAGGCTAAGGACAAGTGGCCTAGCATGTGGAGCGTTAAGAGGGGCAGAAGGGGGATTATTATGTGCAAGCCCTTTAAGAATTTAGGGAACCGTTGCAGAGATGGTCCTGCAGTTGACCCGTTACCTTGTGCCCATGTTGATCAGGGGAAAGAGGTCCCCTAGAGGGATGAAGCGGATGGCTGACTGACTTCTTCTGAGGAAGGAATGCAGAAAACTGGTTGAAAGTTCTGAAGCTGTGATTCTACCAAAATTATTGCCCAAAAGTGGCTCACAGGGCAATGGGAGGTCAATGGTGGCTTATAAGGCAATCTCTGACAACAAGATGAAGAGCAAGTTCCAAGAAATATCCCTGGGCATTGCAGTAAGTCACTTTAAATTGAGATGCAACTTTTTGCATAAGAGACTAAATTTGCTAAGGTTGGGCCATACATCTTCCACACAAATAAGCAAAGGGGAATAAAGAGTATCAGCATTGATGACTATTGACTTTATAGAATTGTTTAAATAATTTATATTTAAATAGGACTAAGGGTCCTACAGATATAGGTAGATATGGACCCTCACCCCAAAAATTAATGCCTAAATTGATATATTTTCAAAGGCTAGATGATCAATAAATGTATTTTTTTTATGAACAAAGCCAATGCAAAACAAAATTTGAATATATTTCCTCCTAAATTTGATGCAAGAACATGTTTTTTATCATCCAAGTTCTCAGAAAAGGAAAAGGTAACATTCAACCATCTTGCTTTAATTCAACATACTAGAATACTTTAGATGAGCACAAGTTATTTGTTCAGTAACATATTTAGATCATAAATTACAGGTGCCAGGCAACTAAATTCTTATGTCTGCAACAACAACACAAAAAAGTGACTGATGTTGAATACTAATAAATCTTCAGAAGAGTCTTGATTTTGTGCTATGTTATGCTTTAGGATCAGCTAATCTCTTACTGCAATCAAGGATGCAGATTACGGAACTCTCAACAGAGATCCTGGAAATCTCTTTGGAGTGTCTTTCTTCTAAAGAACAGTTTTTACTGTTCTGAGAAAAAGATCTACAAAGAATAACCAAGTCTGAATTCTCTAATCTTTTTTTTTCCTACTTTTTTTTTCTATTACAAGTTTTTAAGATACTGTTAAATTATATCTAAGTTATCTCACAGTCTTAAGATGTTGTTATTCTACTGCTTTGTGAGTGAAAAAGATATTTTTCTTTTTTTGATGTTGAAATCACTATGTAGAGAACAGCATTTTATACACACGCATCACCAAATTTTAGAGATGAAGTGTGTAACTCCACCGAAGGGATAAAAGCAGGAATGAAGGAAACTCACTGGAATATTCACAGAAGGAAGAGAAAGAGAGAAGAAATGAGAAGGAAGAGGGTAGAAGAAGAAGAGTTTTGAGAGAAACAGTTTCTGAATCACTCTCCTGGCTTGTTTGTCTGTAGTTTTCAACCAGCTGAATATGCGGGGGAAAAAAAAAACCTTCAGTTGAAGTTATCTCAGAATATTGAATCATAGGATCATCATAAATGTCCTGATCTGGAAAAGATGCACAGGGATTAACAAAGTACAGCTCCTGGCTCTGCACAGGACCACCCCAAGAATCACACCAGGTAGCTGAGAGGCTGAACTCTGACTGGCTCAGTGCTGTGACCAATTCCTTTGGGCTAGTAGTGCAATTATGATGTTATTCAATATTTTATATTTAATCAGAATGTTTATTGCTTAAAGCTAAAGAGATGACAGAAATGGCAAATACCCCTGAAACCACGTACTTGTTCTTCAAAGTGGCTTTCCATATATATGAATAAGGGACCTTGATTGAAACTACTGTGAAGGGATTAAATCTTTGGCATCATCATGCAGATAAGTCTATACTCAAAAACTAAACTGTGACTGATGTGGACATGCCCTTTATCATATGATTGCATTTTCTGACAAGTTGTTAGAGTGGACCCTGGAACACTTTTGGCCATGGACTAATGATCTAACATTATCTAGTTACACCATGGGAGTTTGCAGGGGCTAAGGATTTTTCTCAAATAAAAGAATGTGGACACAGTTCTGCATGACAAAAATATGAATGTAGCTAGACTGTGCCAGTTTGTCCAGGGCAGAAAACAGGTGTGAGAAAAACAAATATACATATAATGATAGTATTCATTGCCCCTTTTTGACTTATATCTCTCCATACATCCTGTTTCTCTTTTGTTTGTAGACCATCATGGTTAAAACCATTTTATTTTTCTAAATGTTATCTTTGTGATATCTGGAAATATAAGCTTGACTTTGAAACTGAAAGACATTCTTCATAACTAAAATGTTAGGAACAAGAGATAATTTTGTTGATGATACAAGGTCTTTGCTAGGTCAGAAGACTGATGGCACATAATCTTTTTACTAAACACACATATACAGTAAACATACAAACACAGTAAAGACAAATAATTGTACATATGAAGACATTTGAAATACACTATTGCCAACTAAGTCCTGTTTTTAACATGTTTCAAATTATCTTTAAAAAGTGAAGCTGGAAAAATAACAGATACATGTAAAATCTTTAACTGTAACCTTTCCATAGAAATATCCTCTACAAAACAAAGGTATTGTGTAATGTGCACACATAGAGGTGGATGTAATTTTTTTTTATTTAAAAGGTGCTTGAATAGATGTTTGTATGAACTAAGAGAAATAGCATCACTTTGTAAATTTTTGTGGCTTCCAAATGTCCTATCAGTAGTTTAAAGGTAAAATATAACAATACTCATGCAACATGAAGTATCTCCATATTAGTACTCATTTGGTCCATATTAGGAAGATTCTGTGATTAGGAAAATATCTCCTAGTCATCCTATTTTGTTTCACTTTGGTTTGCATTGCAGAGAGGTTTACAATGAAGAGTTTGCAGTGGGATACTCAAACTGGATTAATTTTGGATAAAGTTGAGCTTGAGAAAGTGTACCAGTAACACAGCTGATGCAATCTGGTCACTGATGGTCATTCAGTCTGTAGGGACAGACAGGAACCCGACCGAGGTAAACCTTTCTGAAGTGCATATGATGAGGACTTTGAGGCCTCGACACCAGCTGCTTCATCTTACAGATCCATCCTTACTTTGCTGCACTAATTCAGACATGACATCTGGGTTCTGATACTAATAAATATGAAAATGATTACTATTAGAAGTCAACTGTATAGAGTCAAGTAGATGTTTGTGCTTTCAAGAGACTAAAGATACAAAAGGAACTGACTCAGTAGCTCAGAGCCACTGAAGGTCACCAGAAGACAGTTTCTGCATGGAATACTGTTGCTCTGTTTCTGAAGAACTACCTGGCTGTAGGCTATACTGTTGACACTACAGCTTAGCACTTGCATGCTGACATGCTTGCCCACATGACAGTAGAGATAATTAAAAAAAGAATATAATAATGAATCTGTTCTATTTCAGTATTTAAATCATATTTTACAAAATATGCCTTTGGATTCTGGTTTTAGCGAGGATTTTTCCTCCAATGATGGGTTATTTTGTTAATCCAGAATCTAGGATCTTTGTTCTTGTCTACCAGTAGGGTGCAGACTCATCTCAACTTGTCATCATCATCATCATCACTTACAGATGAACATTTGCACTAGTACTCTAAGCTCATTCTGTACTAACAGTCATCTTCGGAAGATGGTTCATCTCACGTCTCTTAAAAAGGGATGATGTATCTATTTCTCTCCTGTTAGTACATCTTAAGTGTGAACTTACCAGAAATCCCACTAATGGATAAACAAAACATCAGGATGAATCTTGTTCCATATCTCTACTGGTAAAAGTGTACTGACATAAAGTAGTGAAGATCTAGCATGTTCTTAATATTTCTCTTACAAAGAGACAAGAATAACCTTTCTATTACATTTTAAGAGTATGTGATTAGCAAAATATCATATAAGATTCTCTGTAGTTCTTCAGTTGAAATTTCTCAAAGAATTTATTTCTCAATAAAATGTAAAAAATAACACATGAAATACTTCTAATAACTTTCAAGAGTAATTAGTCATAGGTTTACAGTTTTCATGAACATAAAAGATCACTAGTTTTCCAAATAAACCTTTGCTAACACTCATATGAATTAGCCAAGAAATGCTTTAAGTTTTCATAAGCGTGTGCTAAAAGAAAGCTGTGGGAATTTCAAGAACTATGTGTACAAAACAATTAGCCTTACAAGACACATTCCATTAATAAAGGGGTAAAAAATCCTAGAAGTGAAAATGTGAATATTTATGTAGAAGGTAATCTTACTATCACTGTGGAAAAAAAGAAAGCAACTAGAACATAAAGGAGACCAAAATTACCTGTTTTATGATTAAAACAGTTCCTTTTTTTGATCACTGGAGGGCACTGTTCCCCTATGAAACAATTTGTTTTAAGAACATGGCTAGGCATTCTACTGCAGAAGTGTTTTGCTGTAGCAAATTATATAACATATATTATGAATTCAGAGTTATGAAAGGAGAAATGCTAGTCTCCTGAAAAAAAGAAAGTAATGTTTTATAGGATTCTATACTTCTATCCCCCAATTTATACAGATAATTTACTATTTATTACTTTCTACAGTAAGAATTTCTTCACCAGGTCCAGAGATCTATTGTGTAGGTATAGAACATGTGCATATCTGAAATATGAGTTGTTTCTTTTATGTCTGTCTACTGTAAAAGTGACTCAAATCATGTGAAATCCAGAGTCAACACATGTAAGCAGTCAGCTATCAGACAGATGATAGTAAAATTACCTGTATCATTTGTTGCCTGAATTGGAAGGGATAAGATAGTATCTGTTCAGATCTTGAATCGTTTCTGTTAAGTATGAAATTAGAATTCCAGAAAAAGATGCCAAAATAGTTACCAGCAATTCAGATCTAGAAGTACCTTGTGATTAACACAGAGACTTAGTAATTCCGAGGTAGTAATTCTGTCTGGTCTGAGTATCTGTGTATAAACAAAGTGTTGCAAACCCTTGGATAATTTTTTGTCTCAGGTTTCACACCTAACCAGGGGTTAATTCTAATCCCTTCCAACTTCACCTTGGTGCTCCTGCCTTAAGATTCAGGACTTTGTGCCACTACAGTTTCTTCTTGTACAGTTGAATTTGACTTAGCAGAGTGTGACCAGAATCAGAATTACATCAGAATTCTCTGTCTTGTATAAAAACAAAGGTGATAGAGAACATTCAATTCAAATGTTAAAGCATAGGGCATTTAATTTGAATGCAATTAAATGTACTTTTAAAAGTCATTCTTTGAAGAAATTATCTTTGTTGTATCAAAGCAGAAACAAGGAGAGAAAATAATACCTTGCTATCAGCTTTGCCCTCTTTCTGTTGTAATAAGTGCTTTGTTTAGTTGTTAGGTAGTCAAGTATGTAAAAAAGGAGCTGTTAATCACACAAGTTATTCCATTACATATAGGACATATTAATTATGTACACAGAGAGAAGGTTTTTGGGGTCTTGATGGAAGGAGAGCAGTGAGGTCTGCTGGAGATCATAATCCACAATGAGAGCTGGAGCTTTACACACCAAGGAGGATCTGAGCCTGTAGGTCACCTACCAAATCTCATCTGCAGCTCTATGACCATGTCAAACATCTTGTTCACTGGCTATGTATAATTCATTGTACTGTATTAATTGAATTGCACACTGAAAAGACCTGATTTGTCAAGATAGTCTTTCCATTTCAGAGCAGTAAAGCTCCATTGATTTCCAGTCAGAGGAGAGGATGACATGAACAGATTGTTTAATATTTAAATCAAATGAGCATAGCAATGACCTCTCTCAGCTTTCTGTCTTGCATAAGGACCTCCACTAATAAGCAGCAGACACTCCCGTGTCAGGAGCCCCCTTCTACAGACGACCACTGATCACATTAATTCAAAATTGATTATGGAATCATACGTAAAAAGATATTATGAATAACAACATGTAGGACATAAAGCTGACAGGAAGTGTTTTTCAAAGTGTGGAAGCAGGAATTAGTACTGCATTAATCAGCACTGCCTTTATTTGGGCTTTGGCTCAGTTACTACTTTAGGCAATAGAGCGAGCCATGGCTTTTAAATAATTAGCTGAGAACATCTCTTACTTGCATATCTGAACAGCAAAGGGAATGCAGATGTAGTCAGAACCTGATTTAGCTTATTAGCATTATGGTATGCCATGATTTTCTCTTTACCTGACTTTATAATGAGATTCAGGGTAGCTATCACAGATCTGAGAACATTAAATATGCAGTGGCACAGAAGGGGAAATGGGAAGAGAGGAATAAAATGTAGAGACTTTGGACATTAAAGTGAGATCCAGTTAGCCTAAAAACTATCCCAGGACCGAGATCTAGTGTGATTAGCAGCAAAAATCTACCATGGAGCTTATGTGAATGTAAGAAAACAGATGCTTTAGAAGCTTTGTAGCTGTCAATGCCTACACGGAAAAGTACCAAAATTTCTCTTCAATATCATCTGACTCCTCAGTGGAGCATGTTCCAAGTCTGATGAGCTCAATCATGTCAAATAGATGTTGGCTTCCACCTTTAGGACTTGTTAGATCCAGGAGGGTGCCCAGGAAGTTGCAGTGTGTCAATGAAGCCCTGAGAGGGTGTCTGATTCTTATCAACTAGTCAATACTCTGAACTTAGATGAACAGACCACCTCAGTTTTGGCTTGAGGTTACCAAACCAATGTCAAATGCTATCACCTAGAAAATGTCATCAGATGTCATGAATAATGACATGGATGACAACAAATGTCATCATCCTTGATTTGTTACTGATTGAAATGTCACTCTTCTTTTGATATGCTCAGAAATGTGATTTTCCTGATGAATGATGCTAGTCTTTTTTAAGCCAGTAACTTTCTAAAGGGCCACAATATATCTCAAAGATCCTTCTCCAAACTCTCATTCATCTTGCTGTCTGGTGGCTTCAATCCTGATACCAACAACTCCCTCCCCTCCTGATTTGCTTGCTGTTCTCCGAGCCTGTTCTTTGTAGTTCCAAACCCCTCCATGCTGGGATACTATTTAAATAACTGAAGTCTTGCGGTGAAAGTTTGAAGCATCTGAATTTTCTGTCCTACCCTTTTTTCCAAGTGTCTAGTGGAAAACATCTACCTCTTTGTTATTATATCTCCAATTAAAAATATGAAGAATGTCTTGTTTTATTTTTACTTATAAAACTTCTTTACTTTTGGATTATTTCCCCTTCTTTTCTTTAATGATTGGTCAGTATACAAAGCAGAAGGCTAAAAAAATAAAATTTTTCATCAGATATCAGATAGAAGTCTCATCTCACTTATTTCTTCTCCAAACTTACTCTTTCTTATCTAAAAGTGCAATTTTTGAATCACCTTTGTAATGAAAAAGGAAAAATTAAATTTAGCTTCCATATTTTAAAAATGGCTGAAATATTTACCATTTGGATTCTGAATTTTTTAAACTATTGCTATGTAGATGGCACATATTCAAATCCTATAGGAAATGAGAAACAATAGCTCCAAATAAAGGGAGAATAATAATAGATAATAGTAATAAATGAATGTCAATAAAGCTTTGTTTTTTTGGGTTTTTTTAAGATGAAAATTTCATTTATATATGACTTGTGGTGGGAGGGTGAAAGTCTCAATATGTTTTGGTGCCATCCTTATCAATAAAAACTATGGAGTTTTTTAATGTAATATATCACAAATGTCAATTTTCCCCTTACTGAAAATCTGATGTTATAAAAATGTTAAACTGACAATTTTAATTTTGACCTCTAATTAAAATAAAAGGATAGATTTTTAATACATACAATCTTTCTAAGAAACAGATTGAAGATGTGAGTCAAGAAATAAACAATAAATAAATAGATATTATTGTGAATTTTCTGTTGAATCACTGCTTGCATTTCCCCTAATAATATTTTTTTTTTCCTAAACTATTCTATTTTTCACAGGAGTAAAAGTATGCAGGCAAAACCTCTATACATAAAATTGAAAAAAAAAAAAGAAAGGAAAAAAAATCATTTGCTATAAAATTTTCCCAAAAAAGCAACCTATCATTTAGCAATACGTAATCCAAAACCCTGTAAATGAATGGTTTTTCATGCATCATTAAGATGGATATACACATACCACAGCTTTTATTTTCTATTCCAATCTTCATTAAAAACATTCTTCTGTTCAAATTGTTTCACTAGAAAGGTTGGGTTTAGATTACATTTTTCTTTCCCTCATGTTTCCCTCCCCCCCCCCCCCATATTTTTTTAATTCCTGCAAATCGTACCTTTAAAGGGTCTATTTTTGACAAAAACCAGACTTTTGTGAAAGAGCTGCTTCAGCATAACATTTCATTCTGAAGTGTTTTCTATTGGGAAAAATCACATTTTGCCCTCAATGATCTAAATATAAGAATTTTCAAATGTATAGCAAATGGACACATATTATTAACAGACAGTCCTTTGAATCACCTAGCCTTTTGCTCTTGATGGTCACGTCACCTGCTAACTCATCCACAGGGCCAATACTTTCTTTTCCATTTACTGCTGTGTAATAGCCTGGTGTCAATTACAGCAATAGCCAACATGGGAAAGTACCATCAGGGAACCACAGGCATTTTGCTTTTATATAGAAAAAGACAAAACTGCTTTCCCCCTACATTTTACTTTACTTTTTGACTGGTCTGCTACTCTCCTGGAAACAAGGATAGGGCATTTTACTGTGTGCCATCTGTACACCTAATAATTTCACTGAGAAACACTAATGAGGCTGGGGATGTTTGAACCAGACGGTCATCACTACCTGTAAACTAACTGATCATCCCCAAATATACTAGGGATTAATGCAAAACCAACTAAGGTCAGAAGGTGCCTTTCAATATACTTTGGATCAGACACAGAAAATTCAGAAATTAATGGTCCACTTTGAAATGGAGAGGCTAATTAGAAAAAGAATCCCCTGACAGTTGTATTCCTATTTTATTGAGCAGGGCAGTATTAAAATTGACTTTTCAGTGGTTTTTCACAAGTTCAGAGCAGTGAAGAACTTTGAGGTCTTAAAATTTGGTATTTCTCTTCTCTGGTTTGTCATTTGGTCTTTAGTCACTTAAGGTGCCTTAAGTTTAGAGCTACTGCACTTCTTTATGTCTGTACTTTCGTGGTATAAGTGGATTATTTAAAATGGCTTAAGGCCTAAAAGGGAATTTCTACATCCTAAGTGCCACCACCTTTGCCAGCATAAGGTGAAAACAGAATCACATTGAAAACTGTAGTTTAAAATATCATTTAGCATCCAGTTTCCAGTGGACCATGGCTAACTACTAATTGGTCCCTTTAGATGCTTCTCCAGCTTATTTTTCACTTCAGCTCTTATTCCAAATTTTTTTCCCAAATCCAGCAATCTAAAAATCTTGTGATAAAGCTCTTGCTAATTTACATAGCAGAGGTTGCTATAGCAACCTGGCAGAACATTTCCAGAAGAAACATACTAGAGGTAACCTTTATCTTTATGTGAGAAATATACATTAAAGGTTTGTGATAGTCTGTATAACTCTGTTTTTTCCTCAAGATGTTTAATCATGCAGTGAAGTCAAAATATTTCAACTTTGATATCGCAGTCCTCAGTGTGGGGAGCACGGTTGTCATAAACACATATTATGACCTCATTGCATATCAAAGCATGCAGAACTGCAGAGTTCAAGGCTGCAATATGTGTAGCTGTGTTGGACATACACAGCTGAGGCTTTGAACATTGTAGAAACAGTTTCCCGAGCATAGTTTGTGGCACTTGGTTTCCTTGAGAATTCATTATTTCTTCTTACACACAAGCAGTGCTCAGTGTCAGTCTGTGACCTCCTGGTCAGCTTTCTCACTGCTTTGGATTTCTCACACTGGGCAACACAGAACTTGCACAGATCTAAAGGTCTGAAGAAAATAAAACCAAAGTTCAGGTATTATGATGATATCAACCTTCAGATCTGTCACCTGCCTCTAATAAGAAAATGGATCCCAAATGAATCCATTTGGAAGTCTATAGTGATGTGTTTTGGATTCAGTATGAGAATAATAATGTTGATAACACACTAATTTTTCAGGTTTTGCTGAGCAGTGGTTATCTTGAGTCAAGGACTTCTCAGTTTCCCATATTTTGTGCAGGCCAGTGAGGGGCTGCACAAAAAGCTCAGAGGGAGCACAGGCGGGACAGCTTGACCCAAACTGGCCAGTGGGATATTCTGTACTGTAAAACAACATGACCAGTATATAAATTTGGGGAGTTACCTGGAAGGAGGCCAATCACAGTTTGGGAACTGGTTTTACATTGTTTAGCAGCTGTTAAGCAATTGTATTGTGCATCATTTTTTTCTCTTGGGTTCTGTCTCTCTCTCCTTTTTATCGCTATTATTATGATTATTTCAATAATATTATATTTTACTTCATTTCAATTATTAAACTGATCTTATTTCAACCCATGAGTTTTACTTTTTTTCCTAATTTTTCTCAGAATCAGGGATAATGCCTGATCAGCCTCTTAACCGGTGCTTCTGTCTCATCTCTGTTAAGAGAAGGCTTCAGGTTATGTCACTTTTCTTTACTCCACGCATTATCAGAATTTACTACAACCAGGCAATATCCACTCTATGTAGCAGGCAGCAGGCTTCTGCTTGGGAGTACAAAAGTTCATATTCAAACACTGACAGATGTAGACTCAATTATCTGATGTCTGTTAACATTACAACATTAGCTCTTTTATTACCTGTGACAGCCAGGTAAACTCTAAATACAATTCTAAATTTGCAGCACCTAAAGCAGTTAAAAGTTCTGCTGATTTCCTCTCTTCTGACAAAGAGGTATGGCTTTGTGCTTGACATATATTTCAAGATGCATCTAAAGCCTGAAGAGAGTTTTTTTCACCAAGCAGTTCACCTGTATAAATGAGCTTCCATCAGAGCTCTGCAATCACACCATCAGATAGACTTAGAGCCTGCATTGCCCTTTCTTCTCAGGAGCCATTTATTCATTCCTGAGCTGAAAGGCTGTCAGATCTCCCTTGCTTCAGACCAAGAGCCTTATCCCAACTTAACTGGCTGGTGAACAATTACTTGCCTTAAAAGGTGGAATCCACTTTGACATGTGCCATGGTTTCTGTTTGTCTTGGATCATTGTGCAATACATCTTTCAGTGGACCTTGTATTTCTGGTTGAATGCAGAAAGCATGCTGAAAAAAACATTTGAATATGTTAACTGCATGAAGTTCACTATTATTTTGTGACTGAAGGTGGGAATGAGATTGGGGTGATCTCTAATATTTCCTTCCTGATTTTGTGGTAACAATGAGAGAAGTCCATGAAACAGGACAATAACCTGATCCTAAAAATAAGATATTGTTATCAGTCAGACTGAGAATCCTAGATAAATCCAGTTTAAAACATGTGAATCTGAATTAAGGTAATGTAAAAAGCTACATAAGAAGAAGAAATTGCTTAGCATTACATTAAAGCTAGCATCGGTAGGATAGTATTTCCAAAAGTGATGACATGCTAAAGGGTCTGTTCTTGTCTCCCTGTCCTGTGCACTGTCACACAGCTGCTGCATCTTGCCACAGAGAAAACACACAGCAGCTGTGGCTGGAGCCAGTCAGAGTAACACAGAAGATTTCTAGCCTGAATTCCTGTTTTCAGGATTTGAGGCTGTAAAACCATCAGCTTTTCGGATTGATTTTTCTAAGTTTGACTGTTCCTCAGAAGTGATATACAACTTTCATTGACGTGAGGGAGAGGACATTGCTGAGGTAGGATAGTGAGGCCGCTGCTGGATTGGTGCATGAAGTACTGACTGACACAATCAAATGATTTTGATGAATCCTTACTGTTCTGATCACTCTTTGCTGCTTCATACGTCACCAAGAATTTGGTCTGCTATATTCCACAGGCTGTACCACAATTCCTCAGTTCTGTATAGAATTCAGTGACTTGTCCTTGAACAACGTGTAAGTTGTTTCTGAGTACATCTGAAAACATCCCATCTTACCCTGAAGATACCAGATCAAAAATACATTTTCTATGGCAGACATCTCAGCTGTTGGTTAAACTCACTGTCAAAGGCACGAGCCCAGACTTATCAGATTCATTTTAGGAAACTTAACCGGTATGCTTAAGCTGGGAGCTCAATAATTATCAGGGAAGGACAGAGACCCTCAATGGGTAACCGAACTTACTGAATATCTGCATCACACTCCGAAGATACCTGGCTCTTGACACTGCCTATATGAAGACTCAGAGATAAAGTTTACATTTGGCAATGCAAACAAAAGGTCTAATTCTACAGTGGATTAATCTGGGCTCTAAGTCATCCCTTTTGTCAGAAGAGCATCCCAAAATTCCAAGTTCTGATGTTTTTTAATTTAGATGCTAACATGTCTCTGCTCATTCCAGAATGTACTTGCTAATTTTGTAGATATTCCTCACTCCTAAGTATGTGATTTTTCATTTTAAAACCATTTTGTTTGAAAGACCCCAGATTACCAAGTGATCAAGGGTCTTGTACTTTCCAGAGAATAGCCTTTGTTAGAGTTATGTGGCTGCAACCTTTCAATTTAAGTTACTTCTTTTTTTCCCTTTGTACAGTATTTCAAATGATTTTTGAATTCAACAGAAGCATATTGAAAATTATTGCACAAGAAAAAACTTAATTAAAAGCTGAAGGTTGGGACTATATAATTCAGGTAAAGGTTATAGCTAATTTAACAGCTGTAAATTCCCAGGGGTTGTTATTTACACAAAGCACTTAAAATTTTCATTGCACCTTTGGTGTGGCATTTAATTAATTAATTTGGCATTTCCATAGCACATGTTCTGATTCTCTCTGAGAGGTAGATACTTCATATTTTATCTGAAAACAGGCAAAAGATTTGGGGTTATCCAAATAGATCCACTCCAAAATTTACTAAAAGGCCCCTCTGCTTTCAGATGTGAAGAGAGAGGATTAGTGGGTATTGAAATAAGCCATGTTAAAGTCAGAGACTGTAATATTTGCAAGATCTGAACACTTGATAGCCTCCATAAAGATTTCACCTTGTGTATCAGTGTTTTGTGTGCCCCTCCCATGCTGCCTCCAGACTCTGCTGCTAAGAGATGTCTCACAGAAGAGCCTGTAGATCCACACCAAAGTAAGACAACTTCCAGATTTTTATAGCACTTTTCAGAATATAACAAATACAAAGATTAATAAACAAGAAGCCAGCATGTTCCATGGGAGCAGGGAGAATTGTATCTAAAAGCAAAGATCTGCAGTGTGCAATGCCCATTTTTCAAAATGCCGGTGAAGGGAGGGAGGTTTGTCACATTCCACTCCTACATGGAAGGAAGCATCCAAGATTTGTAGATGCCCATGGTTGAAAAAAAAAACAAAGAGTAAAAGCTAAAAGGGTAAATATATATATATATATATAGCCTCTATCTTATCATCATCATTAAAGAGGGAAAAAAGAGAAAAATGAAAGGGAGATGATATGGGAGAGGAAAGGGGATCACTAGACCTGGGTCCAGCATTGATCCAGCTGACAGAGTGTCCAGGATCCTGGGGCCACCACCCAGGCTTTGTGGGGGTACCTTCTTATAGGTAAATTTTCCCTGCTCTGGGGTGAGGTTTCTCACTCTTCATGTAAATGAATTAACATGTGCAGTCTGTTCTTTTGGACCTTTCTGGAAAAGGATCAGGGGTTTTGAGGTTCTTTTTGTGGTCTTGATACTCTTGGCTTCTACAAGGTCAAAAAATTACCCAGTCTATCCATCCATTGTTTTAATTCTGAATGAGATATGGTTGTGAAGATCAATGTGAAAAATGCATGAGAAAAAAGTTTCTTTTCTGATTAACTTGTGGGTAATTTTTGTGCATAGAATTAAGAGAAGAAAAACTTATTACCATTTCTCATTACAAAACATATGTATAAATTTCTTTCAACATAAACTGAACTTTCACTGTCAGCACACAATTTTTACTTATTTGCCTGAAGCCACGTTTTTAAATCATTGTTATATACATTTTTTAATAAGAGGCTGCATAAAGTATTAACAGTGTAAATTCTTTCCATCTAAGCAATTTGGATTTATTTATTTTACTGCTAATTTTCAATTGTATTATATTAAATCTGTAACACTGAAGCTGACAAATAAAACTTTGTCAATGAATATTCAAATGTGTTCTCTATACAAATCTTTCAGAAGAGCTGTTTTTTTAAAATATGATTTTCTTGTGTTAAATTTATATGAGTAGGAACCCAACGATTTCTTTTAATAAAGCTGCAAGTAAATATTATTCAACTGTGGCTAGCTTTCAGTAATTAGGACTTGTCCTGAGTAGAGGGATATTTGACCCCTGCCTGAAAAAATGTATCATAATTCTTCCTTTCTCACATGGAAATTATACCAAGAGTATTTACTTCTAACTGTTTTAATCAAATTTGGATTTTGGGTTTGTTTTGTTGTTGTTGCTGTCATGAGAACAGTGAGGGAGGGCACAATTTCTAGAAGGGGCAGTGGCAACACATTTACTTCACTTCTTCACATTCAGCCGGCAGTGTTCAGCTCTGCCTGGAATTTCCACATAACATCTAGGTGTTACAGTCTTTGAGATGGATGCTTCCTTAACTTAGTGCATTCCTGTGTAAAGGAATCTAATGCTGTCAAAGGTTCCCTAAAATCACCCCATGGTCTACAGGTACTTCTGTAGAAGGTGGCATGTTATCTCTAAGTGTTTTACTTGCCTGATGCAAGTATCGAAGACTTTAGGTCATCTCACACTAGAGTCCTGACATTCAGGCAAGCCAATCACATGAAGTCTGCCTCATCTGATTTTTTGAGTGCTAATATTGCTGCTATGGGCTGATTACTATGTTGCAAAAAAAGAAAAATCCAAAATTGTATTTTTCCTATAGGCCGTTTACTTTTACTATATTCATCTTTAAACTAAGCTGTGGAATTTTGGTTCTATGAAAACTTATGAAACAGAATTTTAACAACAATTAAAACCAAATAAAAAGAGCATTAGGAACATAAACAATGAGCTCAGATTCAGAAACAAATGCCTTCCCTAAACCCAATGTATCTTAGAAATTCAGATTGCCATATGGACAACAGATTAATCTGCCTTTTGAAGGAAACTGCTTCAGTTAGGCCTAATACTGAATGATAAAGCTGACCACTTTAATATACTTCAGAATTTTTTTGCCTCAAGTTATTGGGAGAAAAACAAGCACGCTATTATACAAAAATAGTGATTATGTAATGACATCACCTTGCTTATGTTTTCATCTTAGTATGATATAAAGAAAAGTTAGGAGAATACAACAGTAAGAAACAAATTTTCCATGCTCAACTGGTGAAGATTCACTGTGCAGTTGTGCAATGCAGTGGAGCAAGGTGCTAAGGAGGGTGGGTACTGTGTGGATGGCTGGGTGTTGTGGGCAGAATGGGAGCTTCAGACAAAGTTTATTAGAGAAGCCCTCCCGTCGAGTCATGAGGGGCAGAAAGGACCCCGTTATCTTCTAAACTCCTTCTCAGAGAGATGTCTGGGTGTGTCTGGATCCAATCTTAGCCCTAGACTTTGTCAACGGTTTATGTCTAAAAGATTATATAGGTCTGACTGAACCTTTGTATGACTTTGTCCTGCAGGATTAAGGATGACAACCCAAATATATTTGTATAAAAATAAATTATTTATTATGAAAATTACACTAAATGTTCTTAATCAGAATTTTTTTACTACACAGTATTGGTAGATATAATATAGTACACTATAGATATATACTATATAGATATGTATATATATAGATATATATAGTACACTATTTTGGAAACAATATTGAAGCAATTATATGAAAGGTGGCAAAAACAATTATTATGTAGAGATTTATGTTACTCACCTGCACTAGACAATGACCATGAGCAAATCTCTTTTCTCAGCCTCAAGGAATAAAATTGAGGGGTGTCCCCATTCAAGGGAGGAATCTCCACACACTCAGAGAAGACAAGTGGGACTGGGCTTTTATAGCATAAAGTGATTGACTGTCAGTAATATGTCTCCAGGCCAGCTGTGTCAGGTCAGCATCTTTAGATAATTTATCAGTAGTATCACTCTTTTGTTCTTTTATCAGGTATTTTATCAGGTCTGCCACATCTTTACCTCACTTTCAGGGTGTTTAACTTTGGGATCAATGAGTCAGGCTGGTTTCAGCATTCTTCAGCACCAAAATCAGCATGATGCGCCTTTCTCCATTAACTACTGACAGTTTTGCAAATGTGGTATTGTTCTAGTTGTTTTACTTTCACTCCAGGCACAGCATGCTGCTACACTGGGCACCTGCTTTTCTCCTGGGCTTGAAGATCTGGAAAATCCTCCTAGTCTTCTGCTTCTGAAATATAAATAGTATTGGATCCTCCAGTCCGCCTAAACTCCTGTCTGATTTTCCCCTTCTCCTCCTGTCTTCCTTCCTGGTTTTGTCTTGCTTTCTCCTGCCTTCCTTCTGCTGCTACACAACCAGTTAATCTGTGGCAAGACTGTGTCATCTGTGGCACTGCCATGCATGGCTTTATTTGTGTTGTGGGAATGAACCACTTATTGTTCTTAAGCAGCACTCTGAACCTACAGGATTTGTGCCACTCTAAGCCTGTTACTGTGAAGGAAAATGCATAGGTACAATGTTCCACTTGAGCATTTCAAGATTAATGTTTCATCGCTCTCTCTTGGATATCTGGCTTCTATTCAAAGGCAAGATTAGTAGTGTACAAGTGATTGCTCTGATGTGAAAAGGTGCAGAAGAAAAGAATAAGAAGCAGAATCTAATCTAAAATCCAAATTTCCTTATTAACATAAGATGATAACCCTTATATAATCAGTAAAATATCTGATTTTCAGTGTCAGCTAGTATGAATGGATACGGTGTCTAATATTAATGCTTTAATGAATTATGCTTTATGCTTTACTGTAACCCATGATTTTTTTTTAGTAGACTATATCTACTTTCATGATTTGGAAATTCAGATAAAACCTAAGAATTTATGCTTATGCAGGGTATCCTTTTCCAGGTCTCCCTTTTAACAACCTAAAGTTTCAGACATAATTCATCTTTCTACCCCAGTTATAACTATTGAAAGAATGTTTTGACACGAGCCTTATATTTTATAGCACATTTGCAATTCTAGAAAAAAATGCCACTTATGATAATTCTCCATACAGATACATGGTGACATTTTCCGCCTCCTAATGTACTTATGTTTTTCTGAAAGTTGTGCATCCTTTCCACCTGCTTTGCCAGGTATACCACCACTTGCTAAGATTTCATGCTATTCCTGTTTAACTGATTTAAGATAAAATGCATAATGTACATATCTCTGTCCAAAATTGTAACATTTTCTATTCTGTTAATGCATAACTAGAGCAGCAAAAGTGGAAGCTTCAGACTTCATGGGAAGTGACACATACTGGAAGCTAAATGCCATAGAGGTTCCTTGCTCAGCTACTGAATGTAGCAGTTTAAGTCTATCCCACAAAGGCATTAAATGGTATTTACAGTCAAAAAGTGTTAGATTTTCAGTCATGTTAATACTTGGTTGATCCCTCTTTGAATAACTATGACTGAGGAAGATTAGTTCCATTAAAGTTGAAATGGATAGCAGCTCTGGGAGCTTACATAGCTCAGTGGACTCCAAACCTGAAAAGAAAAAGCTCAGGGAGAGAAGAAACATTTTATTTCCATGTCTAAGGGTTTGATTTTTGTTGCAAATGGCACAAATCCTACCCTCTCCAGTGTAACATGATAGCACCTTGCCTATGGGCAAGGGCAATGCATAATTCTCTGTATGGAACGTGGTCGGAAGCACAGACATCTACAGAGAAATTTGGTTCGGTAGTCTGGGGCGAGCAGATGAAACAGTCTTTCTGGACTTCTAGTATCTATCTAATTGCACAGGTTTACTGCTTAGAAGGTAAGGCTGATGAAACCTGGCTCCCCACATTTTGTTGCCCTCTTTTAGGGAAAGTGCTCCCAGCTGCAGCCAGTGTCTTTCACTAGTGCTTAAATGTGACCAAGATGCTGGTTAAGTAAGAGGAAGAAAAAAGTATGCACTTATATTCTAGGAAATGATTTCCTGTAGTTTGATAGTTTAGTGGAGGAAAGTATAAACAAGATTTGTTCTTGTCTCTAAAGCTGAAGGGTTTAAAGGGGCTTTCTTCCTTCTGCCTGAGATGTCTTCCCCTTGTGACTTTCCTGAAAAGAGCTTCACAGTCACACAGAAAGTTGAAGTGATTTGGAGGATGCCTGGTGCAATAAAATGGTCTTCTGGGAAGAAGACATTGAAGTATCAGAAGCTGTATTTGTGGCATGTCTGAAGACAAGTGTGAGAGGATAAATGGAGCTGGAAAAATTATGAGTGGGTGTACAAGCCCGGAGGATAAGGGACTAATGTGTGTGTCTCAAACAGCAATAGCAGGATAGATGTGAAGTCAACCAAGGATTGTTGGTAATAACATGCTGTGAGAAAGTACAGGATGTGTCTGGAGAAGGGAGCCATACGGATATAGGACAACATTTTCCAGGGCAAACATCCTTATTCTGTCTTCTGGAGACAAGTGCAACACAGTACAGCACAAGGGCAAGGGCTGAGGTCTAAAAGCAGATCAACTGTTGCCCAAAGGCTGACCTGGTAGGAGAGATCAAGACCACCAAACACTCCTGAAGCCCTGCAACCCCTTTCCAGCGAGGTCTACAAGAATGAACTGCACATGGTAACCAATCTGCATAGAAAGCAAGAAACTTATCTCCAGGACAGGAGAAACATATCTATAATAAGGTAGCCCCCTAAAGCCTGTGCAGCAGCCTCCGGACCCTGGACACCCCATCAGCTACATCAACGCTGGAGGCAGGAGTGATGGTTTCTCTCTTTCCCTCCTTCCCTCCCTCCCTCCTTCCTCTTTCCCTCCTTCCCCCCTTTCTCTAATCTCTGTCTTTTTTGCTATATCACTTAATCAAAGTTCACCACTGTGTGTTTATACTATAAGATGGTACTTATACCAGTTTCCATGCCAAGTGTATAATTTACTAATAAAACTTTGTAAGTTATTGCAAACCTTCTAACTTCTGTCCTTTGTTTTTGACCATGAACATTTGCACACCTGAGTGTTCTGTGCACCTTTTGGAGTGGAATGTCACAGTGGGGAGATCACATATGTATATTATTGTAACTGATGAAAGAACAAGTTAAAAAAATAAGCAGAGCTTGAAGAAATGCTGAAGAGATCAGAAACTGGGCAGAGAACATATTAGGCATGCAAGAAGGAAAATAAAGTGAGAGTCCCAAGCTCTCTGATGCTTGTTTCTATTGTATCCCATCTCTTATACAAGCTCAATCATTAGAAATAGGGAAATACTAATATCAAATCAATGTATAGAAAACTACAATAACTGCAGGAAAAGATAACAGAATTGAGAAAAAAATGCAGATTATTCAAGATTAAAAAGGAAGAAAATATTCTGAACAGAAAAAGTAGTGGGGCAGAAAAGTTCAAAGGAAAACAATATTTTAAATATTTATTTGCTCTTGTGACTCATGACCTTGACTCCATGATACCTAGATAATTTGATTTTAAAGTCTGTATTATATCCTATTTTTTCCCCACAGAGAATACTTGCACATTCTGCCATTAATCTCCAATTATTTTTCATTATAATCTAAAGAAAGAGAAAAACTCTATCAAATTCAAAGCAGCTTTTGGTGTCAAAGGTGAATAACCTGAAGGGTACCTCCTTTCAAATGCCAGTTGCTATGAATTTTGGATGCCTCATTTCTGCCATACAGTGGGAAGGAGGATGAAAAGAGGTAGACAGGTATTTGTGGTTTTGTTGTTCCAAAAAGATTTAGGATTTGCACTTCATATGGCAAGTCTTTTAACAAGTGTGATTACATCCTCAGCTCAGTTTATTTAAGGAGTGAATTACATTTGTGTTTGTCATATTGAATGCTAATAGCTTGTGATACTTTTGGAATTTATACAGCACACTTTTAAATTTATTTTACTTGTGACTAAAGGTAGTTTCTATGGTTACAAACACAGTTTGAATTTTACCTTAAAGAGATAATGATTTTTCATACTGAAACAAAAGGGAGGTAAAAACAGTTAAGTAGGAATACAGTTTCATGTCACTTTCTTTTTATTTTTTACAGTTCTCTTAATTTGTGCACCTTATAGGATTGGTTGAAAAAGTTTTTTTGGAACAGTTTTGTTGTAAAAATGCAGATGGATTGAAGATTTCGTAGACTCATAGAATGGTTTGTGTTGGAAGGGACCTTAAAGACCATGTAGTTCCAACTCTTCTGCCATCTTCCACATCTTCCACTATACCAGTTTGCTCCAAGCCCCATTCACCCCACCCTTGAGCAGTCCCAGGGATGGGACAGCCACAATTCCTCTGGGCAACCTGTTCCAGTGTCTCCCCACCCTCACAGTAAAAAATTTCTTCCTAATATCTTATCTAAACCAACTCTATTTCAGTTCGAAGCCATTCTCTCTTGTGCTCTTGTAGTGTAGAGCTCTTGCTCTCCATCTTCCTTATAGGCTCCCTTCAGGTACTGGAAGGCCACAAAACCTGTTTTCTAGGGTGAACAATCCCAATTCTCTTAGCCTTTCCTCATTAGTCAGTTGCTGCATACCTCTAACCATCTTGGTGGCTCTCCTCTGGACTTTCTCCAACCGGTCCATATCTTTCTTGTGTTGAGGACCCCAGAGCTGGATGCAGTACTTCAGGTGCAGTCTCATGAGTGGAGTGGAGGGGCAGAATCAGCTCCCTCACCCTGCTGCTCACATTGTTTTGGATGTTGCTCAGGATATGTTTGGCTTTCTGGGCTGTAAGTGCACATTGCTGAGTCATGTCCAGCCTTTCATCCACCAGCAGCCCTGAATCCTTGATGTCAGGGCTGCTTTTGATCTGTTCATCCCTCAGCCTGTATTGATACCAGGGGTTATCCTGAAGCAGGTGTAGCAGCTTGCACTTGGTCTTGTTAAGCCTCATGAGATTCCCATGGGCCCACTTCCTGAGCTTGTCCAGGTCCATCTGGATGGCATCCCAATCTTCAGGTGTGTCATCTGCACAACTCAGCTTGGTGTCATCTACAAACTTGTTGAGGGTGCACTCAATCCATTTGTCTATTGCATTAATGAGGATGTTAAATAACACTGAGGGACATCACTTGTCACTGATGTCCGTCAGGACTCTGAACCACTGACCACTACCCTCTGGATGAGACCATCCATCCAAGTCCTTATCCACCTTACAATCCACCCATTGGATCCATTTCTTTTAAATTTATAGAGAAGGATGTTGTGGGGGACCATGTCAAAGGCTTTACAGAAGTCCACATAAATGGCATCTGTAATCCCTCTCTCGCCCACAGATGGAGTAACTTGATGATAGAAGGGCACTAGACTGATCAAGTAGAACTTGCCCTTGGTGAAGCTGTGCTGGCTGTCTCAAACCACTTCCCTTTTCTTCATGTTCCTTAACATAGCTTCTGGGAGGTTCTGTTCCATAATCTTCCCAGGCACAGAGATGAGACTGAAAGGTCACTAGTTCCCAGTGTCCTCCTTTCTACTCTTTTTAAAGATAGGTGCAGTGTTATTCCTTTTCAGTCACCTGTGTCTTTAACTGACTGTCATGAATTTTCAAATATAACAGAGTGGTTTGGCAACTACATTGGCCAATTACCTCAGGACTCTGGGATTCATTTCATTGGATCCTGTAGACTTATGTCTACAGTTCTTCAGGTTCCTCAAGTGGAACCTGATCTTAATTTGCAGTGTGAAGGACTTTTTTGCTCTAGTCTCCATCCTGCTGTCCATCCAACTGAGGGGTGTGGGAAGAGAGTTTGCCATTGAAGACTGAGGCAAAAAATTGAGTACCTCAGCCTTCTCCTCATCTGTTATTACCAGTTTTCCAGTGTTGTGTATCAGGTGGGCTACACTTTCTTTGACCTTCCTTTTCTGGTTAATGTACCTGTAGAAGCCTTTAGTGTTATTCTTTGAGTCTCTTGCCAATTCAGTTGTTCAGCCAAGTTGAGCCTTGATGTACCTGATTAACTCACTCACATTGGTGACCATCAGGTCAGGTATTGCATCCCCTTTAGTAGGGCTGTCTATTATCTGTCTTAAGAATTTATCCTCTATAGGAACCAACAACCATATTCCCTTTGTCACCTCAGTCTGATTCTTACCCACAGGCTTTTGACCTGTTCATGGCTGTTCCTCAGAGACAACTCTTAACACTCAATTGACCTCTTGGTGTAGAGAGAAACCTCTCTCCCACTCCTTTCTCCTCTGTCTCTACTGAACACCCTGTACCCATTGACAGTCTGTCAGGGGATTTGTCCCACCAAGTTTCAGTAATGGCAACAAGGTCATAACTTTCTAGTGGCATGGTGGCTTGCAACTCCTCCTGTTCATTGTCCATGCTGTGTGCACTGGTGTAAAGGCACCTCATCTTGGCTGTTTGTTCAGTCACCCCTTAATTCCTTTGAGATGTTTCCCTGGTATTTCCCTTTTGGCTTCCGTTACCTCAGGAGTCCCTGGCTTATCTCTGCAAGGCTGCAAGTGTGTTCCAGTGTGGCTAGCACATTTCAGAGTCACTGGCAGAGGGCCCTTGCTAGCAACCTGTCCCTCTAATATATCATCCCACAGCTTGTCATGGACAAGCCTGATATTGTCCCCATCACATCTAGTTTAAGCTCTGCCAGTGAGCCCCACTAGTCCGCAAGAAAACACTCTCTTCCCTTGCTGAGAAAGGTGAGTCCCATTTGATGCCAGCATGCCTGGTGCTGTGTAGTCCATTCAATTGTCAAACACACCAAAATTTTGGTGGTGAAACAAACTGAGGAGCCATATTTTGATCAGCTCAGCCCGTCTGTTTCTTCCAGTGTTGCTGCCTTCAGCTGGAAGTAGGGAGGAGAATATAACTTGTTCCCCAGATATCCTCACCAAACACCCCAAGGCCCCAAAGACCTTTTTGATCACCCTCAAACTGTGCTGTCACCTCATTATTCCCTACATGGAAGATAGGTAATGGCTAGCAGTCTGAGGGCTACATAAATCTAAGAAGTTTCCTGGTGAATTTTGAAGAATATTATAATTTTTCATAGAGGTTTGTTTTTTTGAAGAGGAAGATGGTTTTAGGAATAATTATCCAGGTACTTAACTATTCTCCTTCTGATAACTTTAAAATATAAGAAACCACTATACTGTGAGCATGGGTAGAGATAAGAGGTTGTTATACTCTGACTCATTAAGGAAAAAATACACTGTGCCTTCAGGAGTCATTTGGGATGTCAGTCTTGACCATGGCAGGGCATCAGACTGGGGTACTACTGGAACAGCTAACTGCTTGCCTATTTCTCTCTGTGGCTTATTGCCCTCAAACAGGAAGGAATTAAGAAGCATTTTGCTGCTCAGTTTATACTTCCATAAATGTTATTCCACATGTCACTCCATACCTGCCACCTTCCTGAAATTTATGACCTGTAACAAAGTCTTGAATCAAAGGTGCAGAAAGTAATGCAGAGGATATTTCAGGTATGATTAGAAATAAAATATTTGGCCTAATTTTTGATTAGATGGAAATCAAAAAGTGGATACAAAGTACCAAATAACTGTATCTGATGAACATGGGCAACTCATCCTGCAAGATAAATTATACTTTTGCTGCTGGAGCTGGTGTGAGAAGAGAAAAAAACCCACTTTTCTCAACGTCTGTAGCCTCACACATTTCTTTTGGTGTTAAAATTGTGAAAATCTGAATTGTATGCTCTGATATAAGCTACATTTTAAGTTTTTTGCAGAACAAGACTTTATTTAATGTAGTAAATGTTTGCTGCCTTTGATGGGCTCAAAACACATTTTTGATCATTTGACTTCTTTACTTGATACAGCTTGGGGCTGTGAGCAATGAAACACAATCAATATTCGCTGTAATAAGTAAATTTCCTAGCAGCAAGAAAATCATATTATAACCTCACCTGAACTGACATCTGGTCTCAAAGCCCTTTTGGCAATAGTTGAGTATCCACAAATTCTTTGACGTTTTAGTACTGCACGAAGATATGGATCACCTGTAAGTCCATTCAGATGTTGTGCTGAGATTTAACTACCCCAAAATTTATGATTGGGATCTAGTGGTTTGGATCTGTTGTAAAAAAACCTAAGAAGAATAATCCTCATCTATAAAATGTACACAACTGCAGTGCAAATTGCGGGAAGCTGAATATTTTCAGCTGACATGTGCATTGTTGCTTTTGATGCCATTGCATTGAGACTGTGAGCTGACGACCTGTGAATTTTATCATGTCTCTACAGTAAGAAATTTATAAGGGCACAACAAATCACACAGCATTGCTTTCCATGTAGTGTAACTGTGATGCATATGTTGTATTTTGGGTAAACCTCCCTGATGTTATCTAGGATTTTTTCTTTTATTTGTTTGTTTGTTTGTTTGTTGTCGTTTTTTTTTTACATTGCTGTAATTAAAAAAAAATAGAAGTCTTCATGTTAGCAACAATAGTAAAAATTCTTGCATTAAAATTGTGATAGATAGTAATCAAAGCTATTATTATATTCAGTGTTGAATAGAAAAAAAATAATTTAAAGGCAGGTTTTCCTCTTGATCTATTCTGCTTAACACAACATAATATTCTAGTTTATAAACCTTGAAGGTTATATGGGTTTCCAGTATAATATTGAGTAATCAGCTGTCATAAGGAAACATAGACTATGACATAGTAAGATAAATTTTCTTAAGATTACTTACTCCTAAAATATATTGTAATGCAAAATTTAGTGTAGTATATTATGTTAAAATATATATTTTAGGCATCATCATTATGCTTATTTTAATATACAAAATATATGTACCATTGTACATGTGGAAAAAGTGCTTATAATGTAATCACTTTCAGGCAGTTTGTAACCTCATGGTTCTCTGTTCTGCTTTGTTATACTGCTTGTGCAAACTGATGTTCCTTCAGGAAAGCTCGGCTGATAGGTGTGTCAGATAGCTGTATGTGTCTTACAGCAATTTTATTTATCAGCTCAATATAGATTTTACAGTAATGAGGGAAAGAAAGTTGTGAATCTGTGTGAATGGACATGGATTGAAATCTGTGACAAGTCTGGTGACATTTAAAATGTATTCTTCACAAAGAATTTTAATTTTGCTAAGTTTAATTAGTGCAATGTCAGCACGGCAGATGAGAGTATTATGCCACGTTTGACTTACCTACATTTCATTAACTTTTACAAATATTTGTCAAACTTCCTTCAATATCCAGGAAATCAAATAAATGCTCAAATATATACTAATGAGAATGAGACACCCCCTCCAACAAGTCCCCCTTTACCCCGTGAGCATTTAAATTGCTAAAAAAACTCATGTTGAGAGATAATATACATCAAAACATGACAAAGGCAAGCAAGAATGGAATATAAATGTTGGCGTTTCATAAACATGGAAGAACTTCAAGCTTAAGAAACCTTTACTCTGCTGAAATGAATACTCTTTTGTCTCTCAAAAATAGAACTTGGATGGACTCCAGGACTTTCAACCTAACTTTTGACACATCACTTGAGGAAGGAGACTGTGTCATGAGTATAACTGACACAGGACCATCTGCAGACAGCATCAAGATGGAGAGTCAATAAGTTCCCAGCATCACATCAGACCTGAATTGTCTTTGGCATTTCCCCTTTCTCTCTACCAATGTACAGCCAATAGTTAGTCAGAATCTAGACAACAGGGTTCATCCTCTGTCTCTAAAGTGCTGTTAAAATATTCATTCGTTTTGGCAGGAGTTGATGAGACTTGGTTACTTTATACAATTTATTCCACATGAGTGAAATAGCAACACAAAAATTAAGAAAGCTCAATCTCTCAATTAAAAAGAAAAGTTATTCTGTTGAATCACGTGCTCGTGGCTGGTAAGCCATGCATCCCACATTGTGTCTGACTCCATTCTTTTCTGAAAAACAAAAAAAAAGTCAAAACACAGATGTATTAAAATTATTTAATATATAATTAGACTGTAAGAAATATTTTCTGAAGTGACTGCTCAGTTTATAGTTTTTATTTGCTCTATGATAAAGGATTTCATTTTCAGAAAATTCTGCTGCTCACTTCAAGGTAAAGGCTTTTTCTAAGGCATCTTCTGTAAGTGGCTCAAAATATAGATATCTTTTTAAATAAAACTTTTCCCACTCTCCTATTCATTCTTTTTCTAATTTTATCTCATCTTTTTTTAGAAGTTCTCTTTCCTTTCTAAAGCTTTCCATTTCTGAGAGCTCTTATTTTTGCTTGGTTTTTCTGTTCCTGCTCTCAGGCTGACTATGGGAAAACAAGCAGATCCTTATGACTCTTTAGTCTCCAATCACTCTCAGTCCTCAGGACAAAAACTTGTAGATCTGTTAATATCTGTTGCTTCTGCAATCACAGCCTGTTTGTCCTTAGCTCTGATGTATTACATCCTTGGAGCTGTCTTGTCTCACTGAGGCAGAAATCCACCAAAATTCTTATGAGAAATGGATAGATTTCAGAGGCTATGTCAATTCAAATATGAACTCGTATTTTTGTTGGCTTGATTTGCAGGGTCTGCAATAAGATTTTGATTTCTAGATTTTTTTTGGGAACCTCCTTTAGGCAATAATCACCTCAATATTGATAAAAAGGTTAACTAACAGTACTATATTGTGCCTTGCCCCTGGATTAAGGCACGTGAAATAAATAAGCTTGATGTCATACAGTGAAATTACAAGACACATTTTTACGTTATCTCTCATACCTTCCCAAGCCGGCTAATTACTCTGATATTTAAAATTACACTATTTGAGGATATAGACTTTCTAAAAATCACTGTATGTTGATATTTTATCCCTAGTCAAGTCTAAACCCAGTAGTTTTCTTTTAAACTCCCCATCACTTGTTCATTGCATCCCAAAGGTTGCATCAGGCCCATCATCAAGGTCCTCATCTGTGTTACATCCTTTTATTCCTTCACTTTTTATCCATCTTTTGTGAAGTTCACAGAATCACAAAATGGGTCAGGTTGGAAGGGTCCACAGTGGGTTACCTGGTCCAACCTCCCTGCTCCAGCAGGGTCATCCTAGAGCCCATTGCACAGGATTGTGTCTGGAGGGCTCTTGAGGGAGACTTCACACCCTCTCTGGGCAATCTGTTCCAGTGCTCGGTCTTCCACACAGTAAAGAAGTTCTTCCTCATATTTAGGTGGAACTTCCTGTGTATCAGTTTCTGCAGTTGCCTCTTCTCCTACTGTTTGACATCACCAAGAAGAGCCTGGCTCCATCCTCTTGACACTCTCCCTTCAGATGCTTACAGACACTGATGATGTTCCACTCAGTCATCAGCTCGGCTGTAGTTGCTGAGCAATCAGCTTTCTTGGCACCCAAATTCACACTTCTTTAAATATCTCTGTCTATCTCTGACTTTAAATGTCCTTCTCTCTAATTTCCTTAATGATTAGGCAAGTGACCAAGAACTTGTCATTTATTATTTGTCACATTCCTTAGAGCAAAGACTCCAGAAGTCATGCATTTGATCCCAGCCTCTGGGACCCTACCACAAGCCTAAAGACTGGAAACAGTTCTAGATGTGAGGACTGCTTTGCAATCTGGATGGAATGTCTGCCTGCATGCAATAAATGTTGTGGAAACTCTTTAAACAACTCAGGTGCTTATTTTATTGAAATAATTCTTTGGAAATGAAAGACAAAGTCAAGCTTACATTTAGTGCTGCCTTTTTTTCCCCCACCCACAACAAAATTAAAGCTTTATTTTGCTTCATGTTTTATAGCAATATCAGCAGCAAAAGAGAGTGCATTTATGGCTGCTGTCCACTCTGAAAGCATAACTATAATTTTGAAATATGCTGGCTGTAGCAAGTACAGACACTGCTGTCAAACTGGACTATTTGTATTCACTTGACTGATTTCACTGAAGCTACAGTAATTTAGATAGGGATGATCTATACTGATTTACTTATGTGACTTAAATATCCAATCTAATATGTGGCCTAAGTTAATTTAGATGGATCCTTTTAAATCTTTTTATCTGTATGTTTTGAATCAAATCACATTGCTTGCAAATTTTATAAAAGGACTGAGACTGTCTGTTTTTTGTAAAATTAGCCCCTTGAGTGGAAGCAATATACGAGATGTTGCAGTTTCCATCCAACCTGGTTTATCTTTTTCCAGATGAGACAAATAGATAACCAGAACAAAATTGAATAAATGCAGTAATGAAGAGGAAAGAAAATCTGCACTATTGTAAGAAATAAATATTTCTTTTAAAAATATAACTATTAATATTTTTTATCAAAAGAATAAAATAATAATGTTATTTATTTTCTTTTACTTAAATAATAAGTTTTATTTCTGCAATAGCTTACTGGGCATCATGCACTGTCCATTTCATTCTGCATGTTACATAGAGGCCTTTCACAAGGACTTGAAATCTTCCTTTTTGACTTCAAGAAGGTAAAACATGCTTGACTGACTCCTCACTCTTTACTGCAGTGGTATCACTGTCTCAAAAGGAATTCCTTTATATCCTTCTTTCTTTGCGATACACAGGCATCTTTACTTTTCCTTTAAGACATTTTTGAGACATCTGTAGCTGATCTAACTTACAGATGGGATAAACAAATTATTACCAGCACCATGGAAAGTTTAACTGGGGATTTGGACAAGACTGGGTGCAGTGAGTTGACTGAGTGCAGTACCAGGTCCACCACTAAAACATGTCCCTAAGTGCCACATCTACACATTTTTTAAATACCTCCAGGGATAGCGACTCAACCACTTTCCTGGGCAGCCCATTCCAATTCTTGACAACTCCTTCTGTGAAGAATGTTTAACTAATATTTAATGTAAACCTCCCCTTGACACAATTTGAGGCCATTTGCTCTTGTCCTGTTGCTTGATACACTTGGGAGAAGAGACGGACCTCCATTTGTCCACAACCTACTTTCATGTAGTTGTAGAGAGTTATAAGGTCATGCCTGAGTCTCTTTTTCTCCAGGTTAAGCAACCCCACCTCCCTCAGCTGCTCCTCATAGGACTTCTGGTCCAGACCCTTCATCAACAACGTTGCCCTTCTCTGGACATGCTCCAGCACCTCAAAGTGTTTCTTGTAGTGAGAGGCCCAGAACTGAACACAGGATTTCAGGTGCAGCCTCATCAATGCCAAGTACAGTGGGGCAATCACTTTCCTGGTCCTGCTGGCCAGCTATTTCTGAAACAGGCCAGGATGTCACTGGCCTTCTTGGCCACCTGGGAATGCTGCTGGCTCACGTTCTTCTGTCTGTGGACCAGTACACCCAGATCAAGTTTTTAGGGTCTGACTTGGTTATTAAACTTCAGACCACTGCAGTTATCTAAAGTGCAGAGTGTTATACTGTTGACAAATATGTTTAGAGTTAAACTGAATAATTGAAATGCTGCCTTTATGGACCCTGTGGTTATTTTAGATTAAAAGATGTCCCAATCACAGACATTCAATACCCCCTGTCATAAATGTAGCATTAATGAAGAAGAAAAATCTTGTTCAGTCGCAGGTGCAGCAATGTTAGTAATGCACTAAAACTATTCAATGTAGCTGTTTGACAGCATCAGAAGTTTTTTTTCAGACTGAATATAGGACTAAATTGAAAATTAGTGAGATATTGGTATCTGATTGTCCAAATAGATAATAAAGTTGAACTTAAGGCCACTTTGCACTACTGTGTAGCTAAAACCAAACAGGTAATTTTAAAATAATAATCCATGACCTAAATAAGAATAGAAACACTGGAGCTTGGGTTTTATTTATTTGTATATTTTGGTACAGTCTAGAATTCTAATTTATGACTAGTTAATACAGAACTTATAGGTAGAAAAGAAAAAAAAAACAAAACAATTTTAGGAACATTCCTTCAGGTACTGAAATGTTGTGTTTTAATACAATTTCATCTTTTATTTTCCTGAAGTAGGAAGGGACCACTTAGTTAACTAAGTGTGTTAACTGCTGTCTCTGAATGATCAAGTTAATTTCAAAAACTAAATGAATTTATAATTCAAATATGAAAAATTAATGTATAAAGAACAGAGGACTATTTCGGTTTTAATAGCTTAATAGCAACAATAAGACTACTCATGGCATAACATGCAATTGAATATCTTTAATAAATGTTCTTCATTCAAAGGTTATGAATGAGAGAAGATTAACTTGTTCAAAAGACAGATATTGGAATATTGTGGAATTTAAGGATGTCTCAGAGAGCTGAACTGATTGTGGTTTTAACACTACAGTGCTATTAACTTGTGAGCTACTTTGTGGTGGCAAGTAATAGTCATTTTCCGAAAGTTAACTCATCAAAATTAAAGTGAAAAATAAGTGATTGCATTTTCATTTTATTTTCTCATGACATATTAGTCATATTCAAAAAGTTTGCCTGCAGTTTTCAGTTTTCAGTGTTCAAATTTTGTGCAGATGAAATTGCACTAATCTACATAAGAACTTGGGAAACGTTATGGGCCAGTGGTGGGATTCTTCTAGCCCAATATTCTATCTCTGACGATGGCAGAAAAAGATGCTGTTTAGGGAGAGCACAGAAGCTTGGCTGCTTCCTATGCCCCACCTCCTCTGCTGCCCCTGCAACCAGAAGGGATGTGGCTGTGCTACTAGTGGGTGCATCTCTCATGCAGACCTTTCATCATGTGTTTATGGGTAGTCCATACATTCACCTTAGCTTTTTGAAGTGGCTGTTGCTGTTTGTCACTCATGACAGCAGGTTACAGAGGTTATCTATTCACAATTGAAGGAAGTGCAAGTTCGATCTGTCTTAAAATTAACTCATTCTCATTTATCAAGTGTCCCCAGTTCCCATACTATGGGATTTGATAAATAAAAGTAGTGTTTATTTCAACTTGTTTTTTGAAAAAAGTCTTGAACATGTGTCCCCACAGCTGTGAACTCGCTAAACTGAATCACTCCACTCCTTTCTGGTTCTCTCCTTTGATCCCTTCTCTAACACCATTATGACTGTTTTGAGGTGTAGGGATGAGAATTGTACACAACAGCTAAGAATACGGGAACACCAAATCTTCCATAGTGGAAAAATTGCACCCTCTGTCTTGCTACCAGTACCTTGTTAGACAACTGTCTACATTTTTCTGCTGTCTTATCAGGGACAGAAGACAGAGTCACTGTGCTGTAGTTCCCAGGGTCCCCTCTCCATCTTTCTGTCTAGATGAGAATTTTATGGAACCTCTCAATAGTCCAGCACAGTGATAATTTGCAATGGCAGTTTACACACTGGCCAGCAGATTTGCAATTTCATGTTTCAGTCACTTAGGTCTTAAGTAAATGACATCTCATTAAGAGGATTTATGACATATTGCTTTGTTTTATAATTCCTGTATATTTTCTTTGAGTTGTCTAGTCCGTTTTATCTATCTGCTATAAAAGAATTCATTGCATGAAGGAATCTGTCCAACAAAGCAGTTAAAACCTAGACAAAGGAATCCTTAAACTTCTGTGCTAAACCTTTATCACACCTGAGCTAACCTTTAAAAAGTTTGTAATCAGGCATTTTCCTTAATCAGCTTTTTGCTTTTGATGTATTTACAAATTTTGTCACTTTGTTTTAGTACCTTTTTCAATATGTTCTTCCATTTTTTTAGCCTGCTTAATTTCCTTTTTACATTTTGTCCTGCCATGTTTTTCAGAATTTCCTTCTCTCAGTCTTAGCAATAGGCTATCCTTTTTGCTTGTTACATGTGTCTGTTTAGTTATTACTCAAAATAAAACACTTGTGTTCCTGTCCAGAGATCTACTGGAAATACTTTTTCTTTCTTCAGAGAATATACTGTCAATTGTGGTTTTTTCCTCCATTCTCATATTTGAATATTTGATGGAGCAGCTACTACAAACCTGAGATCTAAATTTTGACTGCTACAGGACCATTACCTTAGACCTAAATACTTACTGCTAGGTACAATTTGAAGCTCCTGGATTAGGGCCACCAGGTCAAATTTGGATGTGAAGGCACTATACTGGATCTCATCACGCTATTTCTCATCTCATCACTTAAAACACTTCCTCTAAAGAAAGCAGTTTCTGTGTTGTTAGTTCAGGGCTAAATAGATAAAGCCTTGGTAGTAGTTTTGCCTTCAAAAGCTAGAAAAAGTGATTTGCAACTTTTTTTATTTTACCTTTTTTTTTTTTTTGACTGTGGAGTTTATTATTGAAGATGCTCTAATCAACCCTGTGAGTGATTTCACATGCTTTCTCTGTACATGCTGCTACATCTGCTCCCTGCTTGGCTGCCCATCTGTAGTCATTAGAGAAGTAAGTGTAGTTACTAATGAGAATGACTGGGAAGGGGAAGCTGGCTGGAGGCTTTGGGAAGTCTACCTGAGGCTACCAGTGGGAATCACAGAGCTATGAGACAGCTTAGCAAATGAGCTGTAAATTAATTATTTTTTCTCTAGTCATCAAGAAAACCAATCAAATCTCTGGGTTTGCGTCTTATCAGAGCTAAGAGGAAGTTTCAAACTGCTTTGATTTTAATGAGAAATATATTTAATTCAGATATGCATCTACACACAGAGCTGTGGGTTTTCTTTCCAGTGCCAGTCTAAATGCTGCCCTTTGAAGAGTCATGGCCAGAGGCTTGTCTTCCTTACAAGTAAACTCCTTGTGCTCTTCCTTGTGAAGCAATATGGCCTCAGAGCTTCGAGTGGATAACAGTGGGGTTAAATGAAAACCTTGGAAAGTCAAGGAGGGCTGCGTTGCCTTAAAATTTGCCCCCACTTTTAGAAAACATGAACTTGGTTGTCCTCAGGGCAGACTCTGATTACCTTCCAGGGTATTTGCCTTTCTAGTGTCAGCCATAAGGGAAGCTGCAAAGCTCATGCGTCCCACCAGTAGAGGGAGGAGCAGAATCAGCTGGGTATCTGCAGTTGAAGAAAATGGATCTGGCTGGTTCTAAGTGATACTTAAATGCCAGAGATGTGTCAGAGGCCCACCAGGCACAGTGGCCCATGCAGACAGAGGCCTTCTGGATATCATGTGATACTTTAAGGGAAGTTTCTCAGTTTCACACACTCAAAATGTATATTTTCTAACAAAACTTTGCCTCTATGGATTGATGTTTGTTTAGTAGGCATGACATATTATTCTTTTATTAGTTTAGAAAATAAATTGCTCAAATTGTTTACTAGTAACATCAAAGAATCACTCAGTGAAGAAAAACAATGTCTAATACTTTCTGTATATTTGGTTATGGACCTTTCCATGTGGCTGTTGAGATAATAGCCCAAAGTAGAGAAGGCAGTGACTACTAACACTGACCATTTCTGATGCTGTTAAAGGAAGCTGAAAAGTATTATTCAGCAATACCTTTGGGGATGAATTGGCAAGTGAATTATTAGGTTTTTATTTTCTGTGTAAGCAGGAAGAGAATTTATAGTTTAAGGAAATCAATATTGATAAATGCTGATTTCACAATGAAGTAGTTTAAGAGTTTGGGAGATTAAAGACAAGATAAAATACATTCATTAAAAATCCATAGTGAATCATATGAACTACTGAAACAGAAAACAGAACAACATACTAAATGCAAGACAAGTAGGTAGTTATCCATTTGAAATATAGTGGTTTATTTGGTTTTTTCCCTATTATCACATTCTCAATGGTTTAGCTTTCTTCAAAGGTTAATGTGTATTATATTTCAGTTTTGGAAATAAAATTGCTTTCCATCTCCTGTTTGCAAAACAGGCTTATAAAATATAGAATGGAAAAAAGCAATGCTTCTTAATCATTCCTGTAAATGATTTGCTTTTATTTCATGCTGTGAGATTTGCTTTCATACACAGCAGACTTCACACAAAGTACCAAATCTAAGTTTTATTTATTTGTTTCCAACTTCTTCGCTTATATTTTCTGGAATCTTGACTAAATTCTATTTTCTTTTACATTTAAGCTTTTTCATTTATTTTTACTGGTGTTTCATCTAAACCTAGTAGAACTAAATGCCTTATAAAATATGATTAAATGCCTCTATCAACAACAAAAAATATTTCAATGTGTTCAATGTATGATATTAAATGAAAAGACATATGATTTTTGTTGATTCTGTTTCAATTTCCTGTCTACTGAAATGATAAAATTTGCGTAAAATTAAAACAGGAAGACTAACATTTATTTTGGAGGCATCTGAAAAAGTCTTTCCTAGGTTAACTTGATAAAACTGACTAGAAATAATATTGATAGGAAAGCAGATTTAAATGATGTTACAATACCAAACTTCTCCATGTTTACAGGAGTTTGAATTTACAATTTCAGATTGAGCCACTATCCAGTTCAAGGACATCTTAAAATCACCTCTGTAGAATATAAAACAGTTTAGGTGTTTGTGGGATAGGGAGAGCAAGAGATAGAAGTTTATCGCTTCTTCAATAGCTGTATATTTTTTGCACAGTGGCAACAAATTTAAAGGCTGTATTTTAATTATGAGATTCAAAATTCATGCACTAACGGGAACAATAGCTGTCAGAAATAAGCTTATGTTACTTAAAAGAAGCCACTGAAAAAGGTATGTTTTGACAAGGTACATGATAAAGAATGTTGAAATTAAAATGAGAGACCAAGTTCAATACTTATTGAATATACAATCATTGATTTTCAATAAATTTTAGAAAACTCAACTGCAATGAATGAATAAAAATCTAGGCAAAAAAGTATATTAATCATAAAATATTATTTATTTTTAGGGTAATAGAAACTAAAAATAATTAAATTTAAATAATTACCCTACAGCATAATACAAGACCATTCAATCCACATACAGCATCATTACTAAGGTAATTTTGAAGAAAATGCATGTTTAGTCTCTGACTGTATCTAGCTGCAAAATCAGATTTATTTTTTTTTTCAGGGAGGACACTTGTGATATAAAGGTATTGCCCCAAAGGGATACCCTTCAAGTGTCTCTTGGCAGAGTATGATATGACATAGCTGTAAACTGGGTAGGAAACAGTAAAATGTTATCCTATACTAAGCAGCTCTCTTAAATGAGTCATGTCTTTATGTAATGCTCGCTGAAAACAAACACCTGTCTCCCTCTCCCTCCTACAAGATCGACCAAAGAAGCCCACTGCTATTATTTGGAAACTGTCTTTTTTAATTTTTTCTCTTCTCCCCAGGAGAAGTGCTTTCCTGGGACCTGATGAAAACATGAATTATTATTTTTCTCTTAAAAGTCACCCACAAAAATACTGTAAAGAGAGGAGAATGATAAAAGGTTTCAATTTGGTGCACTTGTATCTGATAGATCTTTAGGGGTTAATGGCTGGGCAAGTAGTCTACTCATACATGACGTAATTCAATCAGCAAAAGCAGACTACATAAGGCAAAATGTTGGGTAAGTTGGCTTGGCAGAACACCTAATTTCTTGTTTTTTTCAGTTCTTGACATGGCTGCAATATGTCTTGGAGGCAATGCATCTCTACTGCACTGCTGTACAGCAACAAAGATCTTGTTACAGGCTGCAAGGTACTTGCCTAAACTCACATTTGCAGAGTTTCAGAAGATTCACTTGGACAGAAAATATTTGATTCAACATATGGCAGGGCCAGTTAAAAAGCACTCTTGCATTTGTTATGGTCATACAACTTCAGAAGGCATCACTCATGGATGCAAACTTCCTGTCCTTCTCTGAAATATGGTCCTTGATAAGGACAAAGCAGCATTTTGGTGGGACAACAAAAAGAAGCTTTCACCGATGATGCCTAATTTGTATATTCTGTAGAAGACTAGACTCCTTTGACGTTCATGTTAAATATCATCTATATGTCACCCCCATTTTTAAAGGAAGACAAAGTTTTAAAAACACTCAATATGGATCATGACCTTTAAATCTCTCAAGTAACCACTGTACAAGAACTCGAAAATCTTTATTACTATTGTGTTCCCAAGAAGGATATTTAAATAAGATGTAACAAAGCATTTACTAATGCAAAAACCAATGTTCTAAATCATGACGAGCTCTATCTGCATGTATTAGAAATATTTTTATTTAAAACCACAGTCTAATAAACAGACAAGCAAAAAATCATTTTTTATATGAAGGTCATCAGAAGCTGCTTTACATAGTATTGGAGCTGTGTGGAGGATGAAAACAGAGTTTAGTAATCTAAATGTAGTTGTCAAAGAAAAAAATATAATCTTTCTCTACTATATATAATTATGTTTATTTTCAGTTTGCACTAGCAGGCTGAAGATAACTTGATGGAATGCTTACATTACTACAGTAGTTTAATCAACACCATATTTAATAAATATAGTTTAGCAATTTGCAGCATGTGAATTTAAAAGGACCTGTGCTCTGGACAAGAACACATGGATTTAGCCTTTATAGTCATTAATATATCTGGAACATTCATCTTCTAAAGGCAGTCTATAAAAGCAAAATGGGAAATATTTTTTAATTTTAGTACTATCTGTCATTCTTCTTCCTTTAATTTAATACCTTTTTACCACCTCCTAAGAAGAAGTGATTTATTTCTGATTTTTTCTTGAAATGCCTTTACTGAATTTGCATTGTTATTGTCCTCTTTTCAAAGATGCCTATTCTTCTTTTCTAAAAAAAAAAAAAAAAAGAAAAAAAGAAAAAAAAAAAGAACTTAGATGTGAGCAGGTTTGTGTTTGTCTGACTTCGTCTCTGACGTTTAAACAAGTCTCACATATGGAGAAAAGTCTTTTCTTCTCAGATGCATTCTCTCCAGAGCTGTCTGATGATCTGTTGGATTTTGGGCAACAATTTGAAGAATTGCCTGAATAGAAGACCCTTCATAGTTTTGGCCCTGCAAGTATTTTAACCAATTGATGTGATTTGCTCAGGAAAGGAAAGTACTGACACCATTACGTGGGACACCTGCTATGTGTGGTCAGAGGGCCACCAACCCTGCAGTAAGGCTCCAAAGAATGTTGGTCTAGTGAGTAATTAGCAAATAAAGCTCCCTTTTACTGCTCTTTGATATCCTTCCAATGCATTTGGTAAAGATACCATGTACGTGCAAAATGATTACACTCCGTGATCTGTCAAGATATAATATTCTTGAACAGTCTACATCTCAGCTGTCTGTGCTCCTGTAGCTCCTTCAGATTGTATTTGATCACAGAGCTCTTAGGGCATGTAAGAGTCTTGCCAGACCCAAATTTGGTATCACTGGTTCAGGTTACTTTCCAGCCAGTATTCTACTTCTGATTTTGCTATTTTGTCAAATTTCATAGTTTGCAGTAATACTGCTCACACTAGCAAATAATTTTTTTCTATTTTAAAGACATTTTAAACTAATACTAACATGCTTTTCATTCTTTTCCAGACCATCAATACAAAATAGGTAAGAGATGACTTAATTCCAGCCCTGCTAGGCTCATTTTGCATTTGACCAGATTGATAACCATTTCCCCTTCACAGTCTTTGATCCCGTCTTAATTCACTAAGTGCTGATATCTGTATCAATTTGAACTAATGCTGTGCATGAGATCTGTGAGTGCCAGGACAGATATTACAGACAAACACACACAAATCTGTACGTTCCCTTCATTTTTTTCCCCATTCTTCTTTCTCTTTCCTGTCCCCAATTATTCCTTGCTCTTTTGTCTCAGAACTGAAATTAAAAATATCTTCACGAAACCTAGCATACAAAATAGTCATTAATAGTAATTAATATGAGTAACATTTTAGTATAAAACCAAGACACACTTACTCAGGATTAACATAATCAATGCTTATTGTAATATTTCAGGTTAAATATTTAACCCATACCTTAAAAAAGAATTGTGAATTATTTTGAGATGTTGCAAAGAAATATGACAATGGTGTAATAGGCAATGTTATTCATTTGTTGATTTATTTTTAATGTTGCTTGAGGACTATTGAACTTTATAGTGAAACTTCATACAGCAGCTTAGAGGTTCTACTGGTAAGTAGTCGAGCCCTTTGGACACTTTTTTTGATAGAACTGTAAAAGGTCTTCAAAGTGTATTTGAGTAATTTGAAAATGTATGTCTTAGACATATGACCATATATTTCTACACTTCATTTGTACATTGAAGAATGAATTTTAAAAAATCTTATATTCTAAAGTGGGAGGGGTAAAATAAGTCTGAAGGGGCTTAAGAAAGCTAGGTCTGTTATTAGACTCACTGATAAATCCACTATATTTATTTCGACATTTTTCACTGATATAAAATGTGAGTTTCAGGACCTTCAGGTTAAATTAATTTTTTTAGAGATTTAATTCCTTTGAATCGTCAGTTACCTGCCTTCAGGTTGGATGTCAAGTTTTCTCTTACCTTTAACACTGAGTATCTGGAGTAAGAAACCATGAAACAATAGCCAGGAATATGAATAAGTAAAACAGCACTTTATATTTCCTGCTTCATTTATTTCTTCCCTTTTCCTGCAAACTTTCTGCCTCATCTCCATTGAAATAACTGTTCATTTTTTTCTCTGGTTGTTCTCCTGATACCAAATTTTGAGTTTGGGCTAGTTCTGTATGGTCTATGCAAACCTCCGAGGTTTTAAAAGGGGAGGAATTTTCCAGGGAGCCTGATGTTGTTCAGAGCATCGTTTGTTTCCTGATCACTACTGTCTTTAACAATACAAACATTCTGAGATCAAAGTAAAATTTAATGTCATATATTTGCACTGCAACAGCAGATTGGAGCCCCACTTATGGCTGGGTTTTTCTATAAACCTAAAAGAATGAGTCAGTTACAGATGAGGAATTCTATAAAAATGTTTTTGGATTTTTGAGCATACACATGTAAGGTTAACCTTTCAGTTTTCAAGTAAAAATATATTGTGTCTGGTAAGGATGGAGTTAATTTTCTTCATAGCAGCCTGTATGATGTTGGTTTATATTTGTAAGTAAAACAGCATTAGTAGTGCACAAATGTTGATTCAATTGTCAAAGATTTCTCTGTTTCCTCCTTGTCCCCACAGTGAGTGCACTGAGGGTGGGCAAGAGGATGGGAGAGCACACAGCCAGGACGTCTGACCATCAGTGGTCAAAGGGATATCCCATACCATATGATACTGTGTTCAGCAGCTACCTACTGACAGAGATGATCTGTAATGACAATTATAACATCTGCAAGAAAGTTTGAAGAAGTCGCTGTCGTTTGCATGTATTTAAATATATTCCCTGTTGAGTTTAATTTTTTCTTTTCTTCTTACTAATTTTAGCTGAGATTTTTCTACTCTTAGGAGAAATACAGTAAAGTAGGCAATAGAAAGGAAGATTCAGGAAATAAAGTTAATGCTGCCGGCCAAAAAAGTAAAAAAGAAAGAAAAACAACATTCAGCTGCCTAAAGTAGTCTTGTGCAACTGTTTCTTATATAGCAGCTAGAATACAACTTCTGTTTGTTGATATTGCAGGGCTGATTGAATTGTAATTACAAAGCTTTCCATAGAAGGCTTGCTGGGACACATGCATGGATAGATATCATGAAGAATTAATACCAAGGTGTTAGAAGTGATCTGAGAATCCCATTAAAAGAAATAGCCTTAATCATCTGCACTAACATTATATTAATTATTAATAGAGCTAATCAGTAGTCTGAAATTGCTCACATCAAATATTAATCATAGGGGTAGGTGAATTCCTATTCTTTGTGACAAGCATACTATCCCTATTTCTCAATACCTTTATAGTGTTACTATTCACCTGCCAAAAGAGATGAGAAACATTTCAATTGTTATTTGTTAAAAGAACCTTGAAAATATTAACTTCAGAGGTTGTGTTTTACTTACAAACCCTACTCAGTAGCTATCAGACAGTATTATGGGAAAGGCAGCAGACTGTTGGAAGGATATAAAACAGCTCTTCTTCTAGTACAAAGATTTGTGATACTCCAAATTCAGGCTTCATGCAAGCTGACAGACATGACTACTTGACATTCAACACAGGTTTGGCAGAGATGTTTTCCGTTCAGCTGAGGTTGATCTGTTGTTGCTTTCTGTGTACGGAGTACTCCTGCTTTATCTGACAAACTAGAAGTGTTCAGCCATCTGGGCTGAAGTTTTTCAATCTGGAAGTGTGCTTTCTTGTAAGCCTAAGAAAGCAGTGCTTACCAGCTTTCATGTGGCTGTCCACGATATGCAGGGTAACGGCATGGTACTGCCTTGGAGTCACATCTTTCCAAACTCACATCTGAGTTGTCACTGTTGAGGCAAAGTCATAAGCACCAGGGAACACAAACAGAATTTATTATTATTGCTTGTTTTCTTGTGAGAGGTCAGACTGAAGGAATATATCTTGATATTCACATAAGAATTGGTAGATTTTTCTCTTTCTAATAAACTTTGAAAGAATTAACATAGGCTGAAACATAAAAAGTACCCTAACAACATAAGAGTTTTTTTCAATGGGTATCAAGCATCTATAAACTTTAATATTTAAACATGCAAAAAATATCCTTATGGCATGTCGGCAATAGCAATTTTAACAAGTATAATTCTACTTATTAATTATAAACATGCCATATATTAAATTGAAATTAACTATATGTATTATGAGCAACAATTCTGGTTCTTGTTGCTTTATAGCTTATTTTATAGAAGATAAATATTGTAATAATTATTATGAGCATAACCTATTGGTCACTGAAATGGATAAGAGTATTTCAATTATTTTCAGTATCTTTTAGAGCCTGTCAGAATTCTGCAACTAAGTATTTCTGGGCTCTATTTGATGATACTACAAAGCCATGCAAGTATTTAAACAAGTGGACTCTAAATGGACACACACACAAAAGGATGGAGATGGGAGAGAACTTTTTATTGCTAATAGTTTCCTGTTCTTTCAGGCAGCTAAATGACTCTAGTTTTTTTGTTCAATATTGTACACAATCGAAGAATTGGACTAATTAAACAGAAATATAAGGGTAATAACACTGAAATGTACTTATCTCTAAAATTCATAATTTTCCCTTGCTATGTAACACTGCATGAAAAAAAACCCAGAGCAATGAACAACTCAGGTATACTATTGAAGATCTAAATGTGTAAAGTTTTTATTCAATTCTATGGTCTTTTAAAAGCCATATGTGTGTCAGGTTTTACTTCAGAAACAAAATTATTACCGTTGATCTAATAAAACAAAAATCCATAAGATTTCTGTTTAAGCTGAGTTTACGAATGTCAGGAGTATTAATATGGTTCACATTTGAGTTACAGGATGTTGTCAATAACGCTGTAGTTTTTTACATGTATTTTCAATAGATCTGTTCTTTTCCATGCTGACTGGATAGACTGTAGTAAATTTCTCCAGTTTAATTACAGTGTTCTTCAGGAGAGAAAAACAATCCTAAAATTAAAGCAAATTCTTAAACAAAATATCAGGCAGCTTTGAATCTAAGGAAGTCTGAGGCACCAAGGTACCATTCTTTTTGTGACCTCTGCATGGGCTGCTGTGTGTGTCAAGGGACAAAAACTGAAGTACAGAGGTTTGGAATTGGCAAGCAGCCATGAAAAAATCCCTGAAAAAAAAAATAAAAATCAGAAGTTGAAATAAATAGAGCAGTAGCATTTTATCCCCTTCCATTGTTTTTCTCCATTTTTATTTACATGCTTGTTCCTAAATAACCACATCAGAGGCTACCTGAATAATTCATGCAAGATGTTCTGGATAACAATGTATTGTATAGCAAGCAGTCATAGAAAATATGACTTAATATTTACAGCTGTTACATGTGTGTTGTGTCTGTATAATCAAATTCAGTAAGCAGAGAAAAATTGGAACATTATGTAAAACATGCTGAGAAATATTGGGAAAAAAATGAAAAAAAAAAAATCCAATATCAGCAGGGTGTCTGGGGTAGGAATAAGAAAGTAGCTGTCAAATTACACACAGGTCACTACTGTAGAACACTGAAAATGTTTTGTCAGCTTTCAGACAAGACTGAAGCATACCAAATAGAAGCTGAAAAAATAACTATGACTGCAAGAGCAAAAATTTCCAGCTTTTAGGGCAGAAGCAGCAATTTAGATTAACACAGAAGGTGTTTGCTAACTGCAGTTTAGAGTATCATCGCCTACAACTAGTAGAAAATTTCTTGTTGCTTCTTCTGTTCATGAGAATTGTCAGTTCCATCCCTGACTGCTCTGTTGAAATTTTTGAAACAATTCAAATGCACAACTGAACAAAAAAGGGGAACTGATACAGCCTGGGTCTAAAGAGATACTGCTCTGTAACCACCATGGTGACATCTGAGTGCCTTTTTTTCATGCTTTCCTATTATGTGGAAAGCAAAAATCTACCCCTGGTGCCTTTGTCATACATCTGAAGAAGTATCCCTACAGAAGAACAGAATATTTTCCATATGGTATTGAATCTATTAGGCTACTTATGCTTACCAGGAGTTTTTATAGATGGTCTAACAGCTGAACTGAATAAAAAATTAGAACAAAACCTTAATATTTTAATGAATTCTTTTAATGTCTGTTTTATTAAAATACTAAATTCTAAACTGCTGATTTGCAAAATCCTCAAGTTACGTCTTTAAAATGCATACTCAAAGGCCTTAAACACTGTAAGAATAGTATTTGTCCCATGCAATAAGGCTTTTTTCAGATGTTAGAAACCCAAGTTAACATTAAGTTGGCACAATGCAGTCCATGAACAAAGTTACAACTGAGTGCTCTGTGAACTTTCCATGTCCAGGAACCTAGTCTAGCTGGTGGGAAAACATCATCTCAGTCCCTGAGGAGCAGCTAAGGTTGGAGTTAAATTTGAGCTAAGTCCCAGACCTGTCTCAATCCAAACAACAGTGATTGACATATGCATATTGGGATGGAGGTATACACATTAAAAGAAAAAAGAATTATACTATTCCAAATAAATTGTCATGGATTATAACATTTCCTGTCTAATGCAAACATTGTAAATGTACATCTCTTAAACCAGTGATATTCTCCTACTAATTCCAGGTATTCTTATCAACTTTAAATTCAAATAAATAGCACAACACAGTGGAAAAGTCAAATAAACAAAATACTTCTAAGGCTAAGACTTTGCAATATGTCCTAGAGGACTTACAAATTGTCACAGTAGATAGTCTGCACCATGCTTGGTCTCCTTACTGTTTGAGTCCCTGTCCGCTGAATACAAGCATCTGCAAAAGCTGAAAACCAGCTGTGTGAACTGAACACAGCTATCCAATTTCTATCCAGACTGGATGTGGACTTCTATGGCATTCCAATAGTTGTGTTGTTTCCAAGCTGTCTTAGTTTTCTTGTGGTCTTGGCTTTCTTGCTTAGTTAGCTTCCATGGCTCCTGACTCTGGAAGCTCTTCCATTTTCCCAGGTTGCTCTGCAGCCTGAAGCAGATGACTAAGCTCCAGTGGGGACAGGGGTCTGAGCAAGGGAAAGGTACCTCAGCTGGATGTGATTTCTTTACACTTAGTTCAGAGAAGACAAGTCTATGCATGCAAGAGAAGTAACTGGGAGTTGCAGACAGAGCTAAGTACCTGCTCTGAATCTGGATTGTTCCCTGAAGAAATCTACTGACTATCTGGATGGTTATCCATTGTAAATGATATCCCTAAAGTGGATGAACTGCCAAATTGGTGAAATACCTCTTATACACTCAAAAAGCAGAATATTTCAATTAGGACCAGATACTCTCCATTAATAGATAGTACCCTAAGCTGTAGAAATGTTTTTGCATTATTCCTCTGAGCACAAGATTCATTTGTATAGTTCACATAAACTAGAATAGCTTCAGAAGGTCTGAATGATAGAGGTCCTGAAAAAATATTCTGTGTTCTGAGGGTAGAGTACTATTTTGGGATTTGGAGCCTTCAGATCCTAAATTTTGTCTTTGGTAAAAAAAAAAAAAAAAAACAAAAACACAACAAAACCCAAACCAAACAAACAAAACAAAACCCCCAACCAAACAACCAACCAAGCCCCTCCCCACCCCTCCCACCGAACAAAACAAAAATCAAAACAAAACAAACAAATCCATCTCTCCCACCCCCCAAAAAAACTCCACAACAACCCAACAAAAGAATCAACAAAAATCCACAACTAAAACCCAACCAACAAATCTTAAACAATGGAAAAGATCTGATACTACAGGAGAGTATTCTAACCACTTTTATGTGGTGTCATAACAGAAGCTTTAATAATGGCAAAGTATTTCAGCTTCCCCAGATATTGGAACTTTTATGTTTGGTTGCTTTTTTAATTTGACAGTATAATAAAAAATCAGTACTTCCTAAATTTCCATATCTGTGTCTTCAATGGCTAGTGTTGCTAGAATTAAATCTCTTACTTTCCTAACTTGATATCTTAACTTTCTATCCTGGTAACTATGTATCATGTTCCAAGCCTCTCACCCTATCTCTCTGCTACACAATTCACAGGACTGAATATTTAATTAATTCAGAAATTATTCCTATCTGACTAATTTTATAATTTAATTAATTTTCTGCTGGGCTAATTAATCTCTTCTTCAATGGTTTGTCTGCTGATCATACTAATTGCTGGGCTAATTTTACATCAGTTTACCTACTGGTCTAATTTTCCTCTATTAAAAATATTCTTGATTAATTTCTTAACCATGTAATCTTTGTAATTAATTTCTAAATTATTTCTGTGCTTGTCTGAGTTTTACCCCACCAAGCTGAACTTTAAATTCATTGGAATATTAAAAAAAAAAAAAAAAAAAAAAAAAAAAAAAAAAGAAGACCATCTATTTATAGATCTAGTCGTGCAAAGAATTTAGAAATTGAGAAAAATAGGACAGTAAAGAAACTTTGGAGGGGTGAAGGAGATTTTCCTTTGCTGTCAACCAAACAAAACTCCTATGATCACTTGGTGGGCCTCCTACAAACATGATCCATGGTTGTTTAATTTGTGCTGCCCTGCAGATGTGGACTGTATGTACTGCAGTCAAAAGTTCTATCCAGGGCTGAGTCTTTAGGTGCACCACTGCTGGTCTACTTTATCCTCAGCATGGAGGAAGGATCAAGTTTTTGTAGTTAAATATTGAGAGATCCAATTAATTTTTAAATCTGCAAAGGAAGAAAATTCATAACATTCCTACAAAGTCTGTCTCTAAATTTCAGCCGTGCAGCATTTTAATGTCTTTGCTTAATATCCAACCTACATTTTCTGCAGATTAGATTAACAACACATTAGTTTGGGTTTTTTTCAGCTTTGTCAGTAGAGAAAGAAAAAAAAAAAATCATCTTCTCTCCACTGGCATTTTACAGGGTCTACTGCTTGTCATATCTACACTCAACTGTCTCTTTTCTAAGACTAAAGGAAACCACCAACTTTAATCTTTCTTTGCAGGCGGGTCATATTTTCTAATATTTTAGCTTTCTTTCTTTTTTCCTATGGATTCTTTCCAGCTTGCTATTATAATTTGTAATACTTGTTCTATAAACTTTGTTACTTCAGCCAAGGCCTCAACAATGCTAAATAAACTAGAAAAAGTCTTTTCAGAGTGAAAACTATCATTTTAGAAAATGCATCATACTATTACATTTAGTTTGTGATCCAATATAATCCCCTGAACATCCCATACTGCTGCCTAACCATTTATTTCACTTTTTTTGGTGCTTTTTTTGTGCACTCTTCATCTGTGACTGACCTATGAGTGTACTTGTACTTATATTTGTCTTTACTGAATTTTGTCTGAGTTCAAACCATCTCTTCAACTTATTAAGATAATTCTGATTGTATTGTCTGGATTGCTTGTGCTCTGCCCCTGCAGATTTTACTGGATTGCTTGTGCTCTGCCCCTGCAGATTTTACATGTCTCTTACTCTTTAATGATGCAAGTCATTAATGAAGATATTAATGGGACAAAGGCAGACCTCTATGGGATGCCATCCTCAGTGAACTCACAGTTTGAAGATGAATAATTTAAAAACATTCTTTGACTGTAGTTTTCAGATGTACACCTACTACGTCTAATTCAATTTTCTTAGTTTTCTGATGAGATTATTTCACAGCAGTCATCAAAGTTCTAAATTTATTATATCTACATCTTTTCTCTTTATCTACTGTGCAGTCACTTAGGACCGAGCAAAAAAAAAAAAAAAAAACCAGACTTTTTCACACATCTTGCTCTCCATACTATTAATATGTAGCTACCTGGATAGAGGATCTTTTAGTAATTTTTTTTTAATGCCACAGTCATTCATTAATATTATGCTGGAATAAGTGGCTAATTATTATTTAGAAAGGAGACATAATAATCACACTATCTATCAATGACCATCACTCTCAAAATCCTCTTCTGGTGCAAAACTCCATAGTTGCCTTTGGCACCCTAAAGACCAGGAGCCATAAGAGGCAAACTTCAGGGAAATGAAGTCACTTGGCTGTGAAAATACAGTTCAAGTCTTCTGGATGCTTCAGTCCTAAACACCATGGCATGGGGGTCACTGAGAATGGTTTTGTGAGTTTAAAGCTCTTTACATTTCTCCTTGCTTAATTGATTTGTTTTGTCCAAATAATTGATTGTATTATTTGTTGACTTCTATTTTAATAAATACATAATTAATTGTTTTATTAATTAATTTCCTAATTGACATGCCAATTGATCTTGACACTTTCTGAGATGTCATCTGTGATGTGTAACATACAAAACTTTTATCCCTGATTTTCATCTAAGAGGTAGCTGTTATGGATCTCTTCTTTTGAGTATTTCCTATTTTCAGCAAACCTATTTTATTTTTCCTTTTTTCCTTGTATTTTTTTCCATGTCTTGCAAATGCGACTTTCACCTCTTTACTCTTCTCCCAAGAAAGATTTGCTAAAATTCAGTCTGTTACCATTCTCTTCTCATGCACCCTTTTTTGGTATCATCATGCCCTGGTTAGCAGTCCTGTATTTCACCCTTCTGTGTTGAACAAAAGCATTGCATAGAACTGACTCTCACTGAACAAGATGAAGTCCTCTCTTAGGATCATGTGTTCCTTAAGGATCTTTCAAACAACTTCCTCCCTAATCTGTAAATTTTCAGGCCTGGTAACACCGAACCAGATTTTATTGCTCAGGGACTGTCACTGAAAACAAATTATTTTTTTCATTTAAGGTGGGCTTTTCTGTCTTGCTTCTGTTAGACATGAAAATAAACTCAGTGGGACTGCTCTGTAAATGTGTCGCTATAAATAAGAACGACAGAATCCTGACCTGTTAATGACAATAAAACCTTTAACAGATTAGCGCCATAACAACACTCTGATGTCTGATTTGAAGACAGATTTGTGTGCAGGAAGCCCAAATTTTTGGATATTTATTCTCAGATGTGACAGGTTATGCCTGATATGTTGAAATCTCTGCTATCATCTCTTATTTATTGACTTGCCTTCAACTGTCTGGAAGTTTCCAGTCTACATTCTTTTATTTTATTGTTAGGTCACTCTTGAGTCACAGGTTATCTTCTTCTTCTATCTTCATGTAGTGCTAACACCACAGTATTTTAGAGTATGACTTGATTTCTATGTGTTGTGCAATCCAAGATGTAAGTAAAAATGACTGTCTTGCTCCTTTCTCTCGTGGAGCTTGAAAGATGTACATTCTTCCTCATATTTATGACAAATAAATAGATTTAGAAAATACATCCAGCAAGGCAGCAAAAAATATTTTGGCATATTATCAGAGAAGGATGTCAGACTTCAGGCTCATTTCCATGGGTATTTTTAGATTTCTTAGATTTAATTAACTTCAGTAAATTTAAGTTCTGCATTTACTAAACTGGCATCTTGAAGAATTTTACATTTATAGTATAAAATGTTTTATATTTTAATATAAAGATAGGCACAAAAGGTCACAGAATAATTAAATTACTTCTTCTTAAAGTGTAATTCATTTTCCGGAGTAGGCAATTACAGTGGTTTTCTTCTAGACCTGGAATAAAAAATTACATGTGCCTCATTTTACGTCCTATAAAATGTCTAAATGAATGGGGAGCTCTCTGATTTTATCAAGCAGAACATATTTCATCTGTCTTCTGTGAAAAATACTGGAATTCTTTTCCTGATTGACAGGTCTCAGCCAGTCTTTCATTCTGTATTTGCATTCTGATCCTATAATGAGTTATGACTGGGCAGATACCAAGTGCAGGTGCAGTCCATGCATTTGATTTGCAGGATTGAAGATTAGTGAGAGATAGGTGTGAATGATTCTTCTGTCTCATAGAAATTGACAGTATTCCTCATGTTCTTCTCATACCTTTTTTGGTAGATCATCTGAAATTGTTAGGGAGGAATACAAAGCAAAGAAAGATCAGAGCAGATGAAATGATGGTGTCAGAGCAATTCCACTGGGGTCTGAGAGCACACATTCAAACCATGAAATTTTATGAAATGAAAACACAGGCAAAAAAGCCCAGACAACATGCCTCAAAACCACACACATACCCAACCCAAAAGCTAACCCTTCCACTGTCCTTTATGTTTTCACAATTTCCTATGAAATGACAAGTTCACTACAGAGACACATAGACATTTCATCCTATTATGTATTATCTACAGATTAATGACTAAATTAGAAACTGCAAAATTTTAATGGTTTTTGGTTTGGTTTTGTCTTTTTAATTTTTTATTTTTTTATTTTTTTATTTTTTAGTTTTTACTGTAATCAGACACAAATATCTGAGCTACCTTAACTCCAGAGGTTTGGTTTCTGTGCAGCAGCTGAACTAAGGCACAGCTGAATTTCCTCTTTCAAAGTTCTGTAATATTTGCTGTATTTTCATGTCAAAACAGAGAAGGGAAACTACAAGCAATAGTTGCTGGGTTTCTTTTGTCAGAAAAAGTAATGGTTGCAACTCGTATGTAAATGTCAAAGTTTTCTGAACTACTTTGATCTAATTACCTGTTGAGATTGAGGTGTGCAGCTGGAAAAGGTTATATAGTAAGGGTAATTACTGTGCAAGACAGTTTTGTTTATGAGGAATTATTCAGCTTACTTTAAGATAGATATACACCAAGAGAGAGCAGAAAGATTTGGATAGATTAGAGAAGTAAAAACATGGACAAAAACTAAAGAAAAGGTCAAGAGAATTACAAGAGATTTAAAGGGAAACACCATTCTAGAAGCTGAATTACCATTTATGATAGTATGATCCTAAATTAGAAATTATAATAAACATTATTATTACATAGGAATTCGGAAGCTTTAGCCAGTCTGATTACTGACAATGACATTCTGCTCTCCTAGTGCTTGTCTTCTAATCTAAAGCTAGCTTTAGGTGTACGCACCTCCCCTCAAACCCAGAAGCCAATGGAGAGACACAATATCCAGAGGTTGATGCCCTTTACCTGTTTTCATACTGAACCTTAGGATAAACTAAAGGTGGTGAGCTTAGAATAAATACTTATATTTTAGGCAGAAAAAATTTAGAATGGACTAGACTAGACTAGACTAGACTAGACTAGAATATTTCAGTTGGCAGGGGCCTGCAGTGATCATCGACTGCATGACTACTTCATGGCTGACCAAAAGTTACAGAATGTTATTAAGGGCATTGTCCAAATGCTTCTTAAACACTGACAGGTTTGGGACTTCAACCACCTCTCTAGGAAGCCTGTTCCAGTGTTTGAGCACCTCTCAGTAAAGAAATGCTTCCTAATGTCCAGTCTGAACCTCCCCTGAAGGACACAGCTTTGAATCATTACACACATCTTGAAGAATGTATCCACAGGGATACTGGGGAGAATTGCTTAGCACCTTCCTTTTTGTGTTCCTTCCTCAGGAAACTGTAGAGAGAGATGAGTTCATCCCTCAGTTTCCTTTGCTCCAAACTAGACAAATTCAAAGTCCTCAGCTACTCCTCATAGGATGTGTATTCCAGCCCATTCACCACCTGTGTTGTCCTCCTCTGGCCATGTTCAAAGACCTTCACATCCTTCTTAAACTGTGGGGCCCAGAACTGCATACACTGATCCAGGTGAGGCTGCACCAACTCTGAATACAGCAGGATAAACCCTTCCTTTGCCCAGTTGGTCATGCTGTGTTTGATGCACCCAGGATGCAGTTTGTCCTTTGGGCTGCCAGGGCACACTGCTGGCTCCTACTGATCTGTTGTCCCAAATCCAGCACCCCCGGATCCCTTTCTGCAGGGCTACTCTCCAGCTGCTCCTCCTGCAGTTTATACTTGTGCCTGCTGCTATTCTGTCCTACATGCATTTGTCTTGTTAAATTTCTTGCCACTGATGACTGTCCAATGCTCCTTTCTATCTAGATCCCTCTGTAAGGCATCTTGTCTTGAGGAGAATCCCACTCTACTATAATGTATACAGAGATGGACAGTCTTACTCTTACGGCTTTTCAATCTAAATGGACAAGATAAGTAACAAATGAAAGCAGATGGGAATGTTGTCCTCCCTGCCTGCACAGGAGCAACTGATTGAGAATAAAAATTATGCCCTGCTGGGGGAGGGGTTACGAGTCTTGTGTAAGCACTCAGTAGATCCACTGACATTGGTTTTGTGAGAGATTTTCAATTTACGTCTAATCAGTCTCAAAACATTGTCAGGCATACATTTGAAGAGCATTTTATTGTTGTTTTAGCATTATTAAACAATTCATATTTGCTGTATGCAAAAAATACTATGAACTAAACAAAGTGGTTAAGTGGATGACTTTGGAAGTTTTGTTCTGCCATTTCATGTCAATAATATTCAGAACTGCTTTTCTGAATGGTAAAAATACTCAGATATGCTACTTTTAATAATCTTTAAGAAGGGAGTTACTGAAATAGGTGTCTGTAGTCAATGTCATTATCTACATGTAAGAATGGGATCATAGTAACATCTCAGAGATTAAAGAATATTGTTAAAATGTGCATAATGCAGGTCAGGTTGGAGATCTTTACAGTGTTGGATTTTACTGACTCCCTACTTTACAGATACTTTCAAGGGCTGAGGGAGAAGCAGGTAAAATAACCTTAGGGCATTGTGTTATCAGTACTGTTCTGCTGGATAATTTAAAGCTGTCCTGGTTTATGTCTGTGGGGCTCTACTGTGCCTGCAGGGAGAAATACCCTAAATAGGTATGCGACAGATGCTGTGTAACAATATGCTCCTCTGGCCATGAATCAGGTGTTACAAATCAGCATCTTTTGGCTGACTTAAAGAATTGTATAGAATTGCATATAATGTTAACTGAAATTAAATTGCCAAGCCTAAAGGCTGAACCCATTATGCCTTAGTACAGACCACACTAGAGTTGAGTGTATATAATGAGAAGGTATGTGAGCATTATTTTCCCAGGATGATGTCTGGGAAAGTGACCAGGCAGTGATTTCTGTGATGGAGAGACAAATAGCAGCTGAATGATATAGAATATTGTAAGAAACATGTATCTGTTCAGTCTGTGCTTAACTTCTTCTAAAGGCAGGGCATAAGTCTAGTATTTCTGAGCAGAATGGTTTAAGTATTAGTCTTCAAAATAACTGAAAAAATAATTGCTATTACTTCTGTGGGTTTTTGCATTAAGGGTTTCTTTTCAGCCTGATGGAAAAGTTCTTATCACTAGAAATGTGCCTAACATGCATATTTTTTTTTAATGTGTCTTAAAGCACAGTCTCAGAGCCTACAGGCTGCTAGTAAGCAGACTATTTCTTAAAGTCAGTTTATCATTCAAATGCCACTTATGACATGGCAGTGCTGCATATTTTTAAGATCTTGATAATTTTCACACTTATAAGCTTTAATAACCACCTTTCCTGTAAAGAAACAGGTGATTATTAAAAACAAAACTTGCATATTAATATCTATTAAATGCAATATTTCTGTTATTCTGTACACTGTTTATTTAGTATGAGCAAAAGTGTAATACTGTCTTTTAGATATACTTTTCCCAAATGGTCTTCCTGATTTCTTTAACCTCCTCTGTCAGCTATTAATGTAGTGATTATCAGGGCAGAATGGGCCTTCCATAAGTCCTCTGGTGTTTGCTCATTGAAGTATAAAGGGCCCAAGGAGCACAAACTGGCCATAGTCTCCAATATGTTTGCCAGACTTTTTGGTGAGCTGAAGAAATGTGTTTGCATAGACAGAAGGTAGTGTGGAAAAGTCTTAAACAACATGACTTTTTACTTAATTTCTGTAATTGAAAATTAATTAATAGAAAACTCATAGAAAAATCTATTCAATAATTCAAGTACTGAGAAAAAGAAAGGGCAAAAAGTTAAACATTTAAATTACAACTCTGTTGCTTCTTATTCTTATTGCTTGTTCCTCCTCCCATCGTGGGGTTTTCCAACATTTCTTAAATAAATTTTCCTGGATACATCATGGGTTTGCTGATAGCTGTCTCCTGTGGTAGATCTATTGCAGAGCCAGCTGGAACTTGATGTGTCTGCATGGGGCAGTCCCTGGTTTCTTATAGAGGACACTCCTGCAGTCCCCCCATTACCAAAATAATGTCCAAGTTAAAAAGATACAGTCTTATGATTTGTAAATCAAGTGATTTGACTAGAAACTTTATGCCAAATGATATTCTGTAAGCTGAGGCAAATAATCGTGCCTAATGTGGCAACTAATGTGCCATGAGTAAAGGAAGGAAATAGAGTTGTAGGAGGACTGATGTACTATCAACAAATATTTCTAAATGAACAGCAGATGATTCACAGCAATAAGATGGAGAAATAAAATTGATTTGATTTTGTAGAAAATACTGTAGTGTTAAGTTGTTCTATCACTTCATACATCTGGGTGTTTTGTATACTTTTAAGCAAAATTTGGACATTAGTTACATAAAATATATCAACACAATTGCAGGATATATAAGCTGGTATTTGTGAATGTTTTATAGTATATAATATTTCTTCTCTCAAATCCCTTTCTTTGTGGCGTCATTCTCAGTGCAAATCTGGGGCCAAGAAATTTGGCCCTTCTGTGGTTTATAGTGCAATGTATTTTATATAGTGTATTATATTTTTATATAGTGAATTATATTTTATATTCCATTATATTTATATATAGTGCATTATGTAGCATAGTGCATTATGTAGCATAGTGCATTTTATTTTTTTCATGGCTAGTCATGCCCAATTTATTTAGCATTTCTCCTCTCAAATCCCTCCTTTGTAGCACCATTCTCAGTGCAAATCTGAGGACATGAAATTTGGCTCTTCTGACTTCCAATCACTTAATCAGGGCCAGAATTCTACTCCTCACTTCTATTGCAAAGAGGGTTGATAAGGACAGAATGTTTAGACTTTAAAAAACCTGAGCTGAAATATTATATCTAGAAAAACTCCAGTTAAGGTGAATATGTGTTGGTTAAGCTTATTATAACTTTAACTGTGAATTTGAGGGAATTGTGTGATGTGAGAAAGAAAGTTTCTAACTAACAAAATATTGACACATCTTCATTTCCCACTCATGCCTTTTGATTCTTCCTAGCAAGTTCCCCAGATCATTACCCTCAACTATTTTATCTGCTCAAAGGACTCTGTCTCCCAAGGAACCATTAGAAAAAGATAAATTAAAGTTTGTAGGATCAGTTTGCTTCCTGGATAAATGCTTGGTGAACAAAGGGTGGTGTTACAAAGTGGGTATAAGCCATTGTTCTGCGTATGTGCGTGGGCTTTCGAAGGTAAATGAAGCATTATGCTGAAATTCAACAGCACAGAGGTAGGTCACTGACCTACCTTCACAGGCAGTGAGTACCAGAGAAAATAGATATTTTTAAATGAAATTATTTGATTAGCGAAGCAGTAACCTGTAGATAAATGGGGTACAAGAAAGCTGTATGAGACTTCTCATTTTGTAAGTATTCTTCATTACAATGCCATCTTGCTACTCAATAATAAAAACAAATCATAAGAACAAAATATATTTTTTTCATTTTCATAATACTTATTCTTCACTTTTATTTTATCTTTAGTGTGAGAATACAGTGTTTGTGAAATTACAGAGTAGGTGCATAGTTTTATAGTATTCAATGTTTAGAATTGTAAGGAAACTCCAAAATCATATAATCTGACCCACACTGTGGCCTCCCTTCCAATCATCATTTCTGTTCCCTGCAGTGCAAATGTTAACGTGCACTTCGGGCACACAAGCAGTGCACAGATTTTACTCGCTCAACATTCTGTTGACTGCTATTGATCCCAAAAGCAACGGCATCAGTGGAAAGAGTTAAACTTACTTCAAGGAACACTTAGCTCCTGAGCAGCTGACTACTGCCTTCCAAGCAAGAAGGCTGCTTGGTATTGATGGCAGCCCACTAATTAGGTTTGTTTCCTCTACACCTGAAGAGGAGGTTATGCTTCAGTGTCCTGGATAGAAGTGTGTGATCAGGCCAGAGAAAGGGTGTGATCTAGCTGGAACATGTAAGGCAAAAAATGTCCCTCTCCACCCTTATCCTGTGTTACCTGCCTCTTCCCTGACACCAGTCAGAATGTGTTGTGGTACATCACCTGTGGTGATGGATGACAGTGCAGATACAAATGCATTTTGTCCCTTCTACATCTTTTTTGGGCCCTGAGAGAATGGTTTTGCTCAAATACCTGAAGCTTGCCACATTTTATTTGGGGTACCATACAGACTCTGTAATTTCTCTGTGCCATGCCAAATACTGTGTAGTTTGGCCAGCCAAGAACTATACCTGTCATTATCTGTTTATCTTCCTAAACTACCTTGCTCTAGCTAATGTTCAAGACAAGATACTCAACCAGTCTGGGCTCCTGTGGATTCCAGTTACTTGTGTCTTCAGATCCTGCATGTCAAGGTAAATCTTTGTGTCCTAGTTTTCGGAAAACTGAAACCCAACACCACAAAGCCATGCAGATGTCCCACTCACATTGGTGTTGGAAGAATTTAAGCACTAATGCATCTTTGTCAACCAAGCCATAAATTGATATGAACATTTTGTATCTCACTGAAGTCAGGGAATGACACCATAAGAATTTATTTCTACTAAATGTTTCATGGAAATTTCGCCTTCCCTGTGACATCAAGTTTGTAAGGAGATGAAGCTAATCTATAGACATTCCACCCTGAAAAGCCAGCAGACATAAAACTGATTTTTTTATGGTGAGGTGTTCGCAATTACTGCAAAATATTATGTACATTCTGTACAGAACATTTCAGTAAATAATACATAAAGAATAAACTGTAAACCCAGAAAATATTACACGTAATGAAACCAGTGCTGATTTAGGTAAAAATGTTTCATTAACCTCTAGGATCTTTTCATTAGGTCTTTCATTCCACAGCTCTTAACCCTGTCTAATACAGAGTCTGCTGAGAGTGATTTCAGGCTCCTTGCTACATTGCAAAAGTCAGTTTCAAATGTGTTCTCTATGGTGGGCTTCACAGAGATCTGAATAAGGCTCTTATCTGTACAAGCAACCACTTGCAAAAAAAATAGCTTAACCATTTAAAAATGTAGTGTAAACAGCAGGATACAGGTAAAGCAAGGATCTGATTGCTCCCTCAGGGCTAAGGGATGTACAGAACAGGCAAAAGGAGGAAAAAACATAAGTCCCAGTTTCCCCAGTCTTTTAAAGTAGGAGAATTTTGTCTGTGATATGGTAAGATTATTAACCCATTAGAGTTTTTATTGACTTTAATTCTAATTTTCTAGTTGTACTAATGCTGCTTTAATAACAGGTTGGAGTTCTGAGTTGGTATAAAAGTGCCAGTTATTTTCTAAGGGACTTAAAACAATTTAATTAAGGGATTATTTTTTCTCATCCTTTAAACAGCTAAATAAAAAGCCCAAAACTGAATAAGAAAAAAAAAAAAACACTCTTTCAAAAAATTACTGTGTTTAAAGTATATTATTGGCTATTTCAATTTAAAATATAGCAGTTTTTTAGTTTACTCTTGACTTGGTTCCTCAGTGTTTCATGTTATACACAATAAAGGGAAGGATGGACTTTTGCAGAGCCTTTTATCTATGTGTCTTCAGGAGAGGGAAATTATAACCTCATTCCTCTTCCTCCCTTCTTAGTGCTTTAAAGTGTTCTTTCCTGAGCTCATGGAAGACCATTCTGCTGACTCTCCTGCAAGCTACAGAAGAGGCAGCCTGCACCTTGCCCACTGGATTCCCAATTCTCATTTAAAGTCTGAAGAAGTAAGGATGTAGTAGACTAAGCAAGTAAAAGGTAAGAGCTGGTCAATAAGGTCCCTAGAGAAGCACCACATAGATTTTCAGTGGGAAAAGTATTTGAATATTACATCCAAAATGGTTAGAAAAAATCCCAGCTATGTTAAATTGCTGCTGAAGTTGTGTATCTGAAACTGTTCTCTGGGACTGAGGCCAAGTGATGTAGTGCAGCTGCTTACGTGATATTTAATTTTCTAGTACTGGTTCCTACAATGTGCCCACTGAGAATTCTTCCTGGTTTGTGCTGACCACCAAACCTTGCCTGAGATCTTGCTTTGCAAGATTGACAGTTAAGTTGGGTCAAAATGTGTCAGCGATGATTCCAGTAGTTTAAGACTACAGAGCAAACTTCAGTGCCTGGAGACATTCCTTGACATGATTTAATACAGGAAAATAGACATATCCTATTGGGCTTTGTTAAAATGTTTTCTTTCCCCTGTTTAATAAACATTATTAGGTGAAGAATTAACTTTTCATGTTTCTATTAAGTAGTAATATGCCATTGAATCAATAAGTTTCTTGCAACATTAATGACATTTTGGATAATAAGAATACTATGTGGAAAAATATTACATAATGTTTTCCAGAAATAGGATAATTGAATATTTGTTACTGTGTTTCATATAATAAGAATATAATTTTCTCATTAATTCTTAAAATTTTAAAGTAAAGCTAATAATCTATATGTTGGTATTTTGCAGAATAAGAATGTTATAGTGCTGTCTTGCATAAATATCCATGCTGCAACACATGAAAAAGATGTCTTTGCAGGTATAATTTAGGTGAAAATAATCTCTTTCTGTATGGAAATTACATGGAAGCTTAAGGAAGACATAACCAGACTGAGTTCAACTGAAAAAGTAGGTTTTTGTGCTACTGGCAAGTATCTGTGATGCCTGTGACCAGTAAGCAGTTCTTTAATTTTGGGTTTTTTTTAAATAATCTGCTTAGACACACAAGTATCCTCCTAGACTAACTCCAACTAGACATGGACTGAAACACAAGGACAGAGACCAGTAATATCATCACTTGAAATTTCTTTTGTATGATGACAGGAAGCCTCTCAGTAGAAAGTAGGAGGATAGAGTAATTCAGAGTTCTTATGGAGGTTAGGCAGGGGGTGATAGCACAACTTTCCACAGTATGAGGTATCTCACTGCAATTTGGAGCCTGTAACTAGGAATGATGGTGCAAGAAAGAAAATGAGAAATAACTGCACATTGTAGTTATTTGCTAAGTTTTCTCAGAGTAAGAACTGAAATTTTAGATCCTCATGTTAGCACTGTCAAATGAAACTGATATATGTTTTATTTTTTCTCTATTTATCTATGTGCTAACATTAACACTGATCACTCAGACCAAGACATTTGAGTAGGAAAGGAAAAATTTAAGAGTTTATTATTTTTAAAAGGAACGAACATTATCTATTCATGCTGCCATGGGTCTGCTCACTGCCTTCTTGGTCAGTGAATAAAAAAATCAAACAACTTGATCACCCTCTCCATTTTTTTAATTATAAAATAATAATTTTCACTGTTGCAGTACCTGTGAGCCATAGTGGTGGATGTTGGCACTGATAGTGTTTGCTGCATAGTGAGAGCAAGAGATGCTCCTACAATATAAAGCACTGCAAGTATGTATGTTGCCATGCCTATGAATGTCTGTTGATATTATAATAGTGGCAAGTGTGCCTTGTAGGAGAAAAAGCTTTAGCCTTTAGAAGCTTTATGCTTTAAAAGTTGAATTCTTTCAGTGTACAAATGCCAAAAAGAGTCACCCAGAACAAGAAGGATCAAGGGAAGTGTTCATAGAAGAAAATTTCCACCTGCACTGCTTGGTTCTGGTTTTAGCCACTAGCTACAAAATCAACCTAATCTGGGCAACCTGGAGCAGAGAAAAATAAAACCTGAGTTTAATGAAGTCACCCTAAAGACAGATGACGTAACAATTAGCTTGCCATGTTTGCATTAATGTAGCTGTGGAACTGAAATTAGATAATAAAAGCATTCCTAAAAGAACTGAGTTTCCCTAGTGTTCATCTTCGCTTCATGCTGAGGTTGCTTCTCTCAGGTACTGTTTGGGCAGCAGTTCAGATTAGATTTATCTCTCAAAAACTGTTAGAAAAAAACCCCGAACTACCAGCTTCTAACTAATACATATATATTATTTCCTTTCTGTTAAATTTACATATACTGTAGTGAGTACATTTCTTATATATAGCACTTAATTTTCTGAATTTATTTTCTGTCCTCTCATACCAAATTTTCAGTAAAATTTTTAACTTGATACATGGTTATTTACAGCAAATTGTTTGAACTCTACTTGTTCCACAGCTCACAATTGTTGCAATGCTAATGGACATGATAAAAATGGAAATAATGCTGCTTTCTAATACAATTGTGGCTTGTTAGTACCTGATATAATACAGCATTCTGTACAGGCTATTGTAATTTTTATCTGTCAGGGGCCTGCAGGAGCTCTTCTTGCGTCTAAAGGACAGTGCAAAGCAGAGTAATTACCATAGCTGCTCTGCATAGGAGCTCTAGAAGTGTAGAAATCTTTCACATAGCAAATTCATATTTTGGCTAGTTAGGCCAATTTTTTTTTTTTATTACTCAAGCCTTAGCACATACTCAGTGAAAAATCATAATTTAGCACTCATATTCATAGACAAGAATTTCTTTCAGTGTGCACTAAAGAAAGTGATTCTGTGTGAGAGTTACAAAAAATTGTGCTATAAGCCACCTACTCTCAGGCATGTGGTGTGACTCCTGGGGATGGTCCTGTGCAGGGCTAAGGGCTGGACTCAATGACCCTTGGGGGACCGTTCCAACTCAACATATTCTGTGACTTCAATTATAATCTGAGCATTTGTAAGTGAAATTAGTCATCCATGGTATTGTAGTATTTCCTCATTTCACGAAAGTCTCAGTGCCTAGGAATAGTTGCTAAATTAACAAATTAATCAAGTCTTCAGTTAGCTACTGTATTACGTAATTATAAATTTGTGAATTTTGGATCCCTCTTTCTCTTAATTTAAACATTTTAATTTTTTCCCATGGGCAAATGAATGAAAACAAATACCAAATTACAGAATCATAATTATCCTATGAATGAAGTGAATGAAGGTTAATTGGAACTTCTTTTCACAAAATATAATGCAGTATCTCCTTACAAGAGACATGATGAGATTCAGGGTGTCTGCTGTGTTGGTTAAAATGAGACTTCTTGTGTCAAAGCTGACTCTTTTGAAGAAAGTGATGAGAAAAGCTATTTCATATTCACTAAATACTCTCCTTCCAGAGTAAAATTTCCATTGACATCTGCATGCATAAAGGAAATATTTCATTCTGAAAATATGGGCGCCATCTTCCTCCCTAAGCTATGGTATGATTGCCAGATGAGGCAGACGGATGTTTAAGATGTGCCTGTCAACTAACTGTTGCTACTACTTATCTTTTTTTAGGTAAACCACCGTTTTATATAAATTGTATTCATATAAAGTATGTAGTGTCCCACTATCCCTTGCTTAATTTCTCTTCTTAACTCTCCGGCAATTCAAACCTGGAATGTCCTACTCAAAAGACCATACAATATTGAAGAGGGAGAAGAGACTGGGAGTAGACTAGAGGATTTATTAACTTATGCCAGAGGAAAAGCAGACAAGTTGGATCTTAATTTTGCTATCCAATCATCAGAATATCCACCTTAAAAGGGGAAGCAGGTCACAGAATCCGTGGAGTATTCTGTTGGGTTTGCTTGGTTTGGTTTGGTCTTATTTTCTCTGGTTAATTTTTGGGTATCACCATCATTGTATGATCAATTAGTACTTGAGGTTGCATGATTGATTAGTGTCAGTGATGATGCCTATGTGAGAGCAAAAATTCTTTTTAACATTGTTGAAATCTATAATATTTTAATTTCTAATGTTATATTTGAAATAATTTCTATTTTTCCATTCTTTAAGATGTTCTGAGTTTTAGTGTCTCATTTAGCCAGATCTACACTATGTTTTATATGTTTTTTAATGCACAAATTTAATCAGGATATGCCCATTCTAAGCTGATTTACTTTGGTAAATTATTTATTTTTATGTTAATGATTTATCATGGAATAAAATCATGGAGTTTTTTTTTTTTGTTTGTTTGTTTTTAATTGTAAGGCCTTTGGTTGGTTAGTTGCTTGCTTGCTTGCTTGCTTTGGAGAGCCTTCTTCCCTACCATACACCCCAATACTGCTGAGTCTGGGATCTGGAGCTTGTGTCTTAAAACACACCTCTAATGGATAATTAAAATATTCAGATTACAAATATTTGTCAAGGTTTTAGCAGTTGTTCTAAGGGTTAAACAATCTTACTGTTAAAAAGGTTACATCTTGTATTCAATTATTAGGTCTATGGACAACTTAAATTTATATTCTTTAGTTAACCAATACAACTTACATATTTTCCAGAAAAAAATTAATTTTAAATTGACACTACAAAGGCTTTTACACTCTTACACTCTGTAAGGATTCTGAAATAAATGAAAGAGATCAAGAAAAGATTGTCACATGGCTTTCTATTTTTTTTCCTTTGTTTTATTGGCTTCTGTAAGCTGACCAAAACTTCTTTGTATTTCTGTGAGTTTTATTAATCAATATTTGACATTGTTATTTTCCTGTCACTCTACAGACAAAAATTCCTTCTCCATATGATTAAGTTCTTACTGTAACAGTTATATGAAGGGGAGTTGTGGAATGTCTTTTATATTTTTTCTGCTGCCTTTAAAAATGTGTGATTTACACTTTTTATTCAGGAGAAAAAAAGAAAAGTAAACAAAGAATCTCCAGGTGGACCGAGTGATTTTAAATATTATAGAATTACAGAATTATTTGGTTTAGAAAAGGATGCTAAAAATCATATAGTTCAAGACATCTGCCATAGGCAGGAACATCGATCCCTAGGTCAAGTTGCTCAAAACTTCATGCAACCTGGCCTTGAATTCTTCCAGTGATTGCATATCTACAGCTTCTCTGGACAATGTGTTCCAAAGCCTCACCAACCTCACTGTAAAAAATTTCTTCCTTATATCTAGTTGTTGTGGTTTAGGAATGGTACTTCCCAGTTTATTGTTCCCACTGAAACTCCAAACCAACATGCCTCTTGCTTGCTCCCCGCCCCTCCCCTACCCCTCGTGGCAGACTGGAGAGGAGAACTGGAGGCACAAAAGATCAAGCATTGAGACAAGCACAATTTACTGGAAACAACAAAGAGATAAGAGAACAGATAGCAAGATCAGCAATACTAAAGACAGAGGGTACATGAGAAAAGAACTGTTATGGGTCAACATGGAACCCCCCAACAATCAACAATACTTCATCACAGCCACAGCAGCCCTACCATTCCCTCCAGCTCTGGATCAGTGTTACTCCATGACTCTCTGGCTTGGAATCAGCATTACCCAAACCACTCCATACCACTTCCACCCTTGCTTGGCCAGAAGGAACCCCTTCTCCTTGGAAGAGTCCCCCTTCTCTCTGCTCCTGGCAATGACATAAGGTGATACAGAATAACCTCTGGGTGCTGGTCTTGTCACATCCTGGCTACTAAAAAATATTAACCCTGTCCTGGCCAGAACCAGGACACTAATCTCAACCTGTTCTCTTTCAGTTTAAAACCATTACCCCTTGTCCTGTCTCTAAAGACTCTGGTAAATAGTCTTTATCTTTTTTATAAGCACCCATTACTTCATCTTCATCTTTCCTATAAGCCCCTTTTAAAAGCAATAAGGTATTCCCAGAGCCTCTCTTCTCCAGGCTGAATAATCCCAGATCTCAACCTTTCCTCATAGGAGAGGTGTTTTATCTCTCTGAATATTTCTGCAGCTCTTCTATGGACCTGCTGTAACAAGTAAATGTCCTTCTTGTACTGAGAATGCCAGAGCTGGATGTGGTACTCCAGGTGGGCTCTCACAAGAGCAGAAGAGAGGGAGAGAGTCTGCTGGTCATGCTACTTTTGATGCAGTTCAGGATAGGGCTCGCTTTCTGGGCTGCAATTGCACATTGCTGGCTTCTGTTCAAGCTTTCATCCATCAAGCTCAGATTTAAAATTCATTAACTCAAATGTAATCTTAAACTTGCCTTACAGATTTTTGGATTTATTTATCTTTCTTTCCTTAGAAGGGAGGCTAAAAATGCTTGTAGCCAAGGAAGGAATCAGAAATTATGGTGAGTGTGAATACATAAGTGAATATATTCTTACTTGGACTTCTTTTTAAGTAATTACATTTTATAACAGAGAAAACCTTGACCTGTAGAGAATTGGAGAGAAGGAGATGTCTGATGCCAGTGCCACTTCAGGGATTTTGTGACACTCTTAGTAGAAAAAATAATAGCAGAATTCTTTTATTTTTTTAGATATAAGAGGAAGCTGCCTTTCAGGTCAATAATTTTGATCCAAGAAGATTGTAACTCAAAGACTTGAAAGAGGACCCTTATTTCTTCTGGTCATGCTTATTTTAAGTCAGGCCTATTAAATAAGAAACATGTGAAATCACAGATAGATGAGGATTTGCTGCTAAATACAGATGAAAAAAGCATGCATCTCATAGAGAGAGGAGCTATTGCTCTCAGACTGTGTAATACTCAAATAATGAGATTTTATCAGCTATCTCCAGATGTCTGAAACCCTTATTAGACATCACTAATGTATGTCTCTCAGGCTTTCATTTTTGATAGGTGTGTTTCTCTTGTGTGCTTTAATCATGCACTCATTTGTGCTAATTATAATGACATTAGCAGTCTTGATTTTTTTTCTTCTTTTTCTTTTTAAGTAGGTACATGTAACATTTCAATGGCTGTATCATTGTACCTAATTAAGATACTGATAAATCAAGATTTACCATGTGCGTATTAATGTAGAAAGACATTCCACCATTAAGTGCTATCAAAAGAACTTACTAGTTCATTTTGTCTTGTGAAAGGTAACAATTGTGTATTTTATTGCCAGTCCAGATATCCAGGATTTTCTTCTGCTTCCCACCTCCTTTGATTTCACCTTCAGGCACATTGTAACACCTCTGCCTTGGTGTATCCCAAAAGAACATGCACCAAAGCCCTTATTTGCCTCAGGCATCTTGCATTCATCAGTGACTACAACTGTGCTGCTTCTTGACTCCACGTATGCCTTTCAACAATACCAACCATGGCTCATATATATCAACAGAAACAAAACTAATTCTGTCATTGCTCTCATGTTAAATCAGAAAGCTTTAAAGAGCGTCTTATGTTGAAATATCTCCTGGATTAAATCAGAGGGATATTTTGGATTCACTCATATCTTTATATGCAAAATGCTGGCATGTTACTTCAAATATGAAATTATATCCCCCAGTGTCTCTACAGTCTGGGAGGGTGAAGAGATTGAAAGCAGCCCTGAGGAGAAGGACTTGTGGGTACTGGTGGATGAAAGGTTGGACATGATCCAGCAATGTACACTCACATCCCATAAAGCCAGCCATAACCTGGACTGTATCAAAAGAAACATGGCCAGCAGGTCAAGGGAGGTGATTCTATCCCCATCCTCTCCCCCTGTGAGAGTCTACCTGGAGTGCTCTGTTCAGCTCTGGAGACTTCAGTACAGTAAAAACATAGACCTGTTGAAGCAGGTCCAGAGGAGGGACACAAATGTGATCATAGGGCTGGAGCACTTCTTCAGTAAGGAAATCTGAGATGGGGTTGTTTAGCCTGGTGAAAATGCTCTGTGGAGACTTTAATGCAGCCTTTGAATACTTAAAGGCAGCTTATAAGAAAGATGGTGACAAACCTTTTATCAGGATCTGTTGAGATAGAACAAGGGAGAATGGTTTTAAACTGGAAGAGGGTAGATTTAGAGTAGATATAAGGAAGAAAGTTTTTTACAATGAGAGAGGTAAAACACTGGAACAAGTTGACCAAAGTGGAAGTAGATGTACCATCCCTGTAAATATTCAAGGCTATGTTGATTTGAGCAACCTGATCTAGTTGAAGATGTCCCTGCTCATTGCAGGGGGTTGACCTAGATGATCTTTAAAGGTCTCTTCCAAGCCAAACTATTGTATGGTTCTATGATTCTATGATAAAGACAGTTGATAATTAAGTTCTAGTAATAAATATCATTGTTGCTGTACAATTGCCAGCATCCATACACTGTTTCCACAATGAAAATTTAACATACCAATCAAATTAATTTTAAAAAGTAAACCTCTTATTATTTCCTTTTTGTTACACATTAATCCAACAGGATATGTATTTATAACACCCCACCAAGAACAATTCCACAAATGCACTCAAGTATAGTCTTTGATTGACTTTGGGCTTTGAAACAGGTTCTAAATGCATTTCATAGAAATGTATAGGTGGGGAAAAAAATCCCAAACCTAGAAAAAGGAGTTGTACTTGAACTTAAGACTATTTATCAGGACTCTGCTAAATGTACCGCTAAAAATATTTCCCTATAGTAGTGAGAAAATCTCATTGTCAAACAATAGTGAATTATGTGACTGACCTGTTCCATTGAAAAACTACTAACAGTGTACATGATCATGTGGAACATTCTGATTGCTTGATTTCATTGTAGTGAAACCAGTTTTTTAAACTTGCATCAAAAGATAGCATATGACTAATATCTGGCCAGAGTAAGGCTATTACTTCATCATGTAAACAAGAACATATTTTGGAAGCAATCAAATAGCTACAAAGCAGATGGATAGTGCTAGGTAGTTTACACAGAAGTAAATACTCGTGTATTTCTAGTGGAATTGAAAGACTTTCAAAGAACTTCATATTAAGTAGGACAAAATATTCCAAAACATTTCAACTGAATTTTATAATATTACTTTGTTGAGGTATGTTATGGTATTTTATATTTTTCTTCAGCAAATCAAGATAAAATAATACAATAAAAATAAACAAAACAAAACAAACATGCAAAAAAAAAAAAAAAAGAATTTTAATACTTTCCCAGCATTTCTGCTGGGAAAGTAATCTCTTACTCTCTAAGAAACTCTTTCATTGTCCACGATTGTGTATAATATTTTGATTAGCTTTAGTCTGTAGTCCTGTACTTCTTGAAAAACCAAACTTTAAAATGCTATATGCTTTCTAAGGTATTACAAATAGTAGTTCACTTCTAAAAGGGAACTGACTTGCTTTTGAGCTGTTAAAAATATGTGTTTGTCAACTAGTGTGTCACATATTATCACCTTAAGACTGATTTATAGCTAGATCACTATGAACACTATGTTAGCACTTAAGTTGATCATTTATAAATGTTATACAGAATCAGTGTAAATAAAATACAACAATAGCTTTCCAATGGGTTTTAGGGCAACATGTATTATTCACACTTTATAACAAGATAGCAAGTTAGATAGTTGGATGATAAATAAAGCTAAATCAGGACCTTCTCAGAGCAGGTGTAACATTTTGTCTGGACAAAAACCTCCTAGTTTTGAATGATAATTTTGCTCTAGATTTTGAATGGTTGGTCTTCATATCTTTCATTTGGAAGAAAAAAAATCACTTTAACATTGTGAGGATGAAATTCTGCACATTATCCATACTTATAGTGAACTATTTAGGCTGGGTTTTGATTATTGTCGTTTCTACTGGTTAAAAAGATCCCTCTGGCATGCAACCAGGAGCTGCATGAAGATTTTAGATTAAACATGAATGGTTATGGGACAACTTGTCATTTTCCTACTTCCTTCCACTGAAGACAAATTGTTAATACAGTTTGCAGCCCTAGCAGCACTGTTGATTCCTTGCAACTTCTTGTTACCTATTGGTGAAGAGCCAGAAACAAAGCAGATCATTTTGGAAATCAAAGGACTTAGTGAACTCTTGTCAGATCTGTCCTTTAACTGGTATTTGTAATTTCTATCTTGAGTACAGTGATTTTCGATGTGTCAGTAAACCCCTGCTGATTCTAATTCAACCAATATTCTTTACCTCTTTTTGAACTCACCAACATTCCAGCCCTACTGAAGCCCCAAACCCTAATGCATTCATTTTTCTGCTCTTAATTTAATAAATAATGGGTAAATTTAAATGTTGTTTTTCTCATTTTTGAAGTCTCACACCTGTCTTTCCTAAGTTATTCAAGTAATTCCCATGCTATGGGACTGAGATCTCCTTTGGATTTTTGTAATAACACTGCTCTCCATCTTAAGAAGAGCAGTTTTCAGTGTGTGGACTGACAGATTTTGTGAAATAGGTACTTTCCCAGACTTTGTAGGTTGGTCATACGGAAACAGAAGTCTGTGATAGATGACAGAACTGAATCTGTGTGGCTGGTAGGCTTTTTAATGTTTTGTTTAGACCTAAGCTTCCCAATAATGCTATTTTCTGTTCATAAAAAAATTTACCATGTACAATGAATGGAGAACAGAGCTCCAGTAAAGCAAGCAGAGAGCAAATTAGGGAAGTCCCCGTCCCAAGAGTGTATTGTTGGTGGACTTGGCAGTGTTAGGTTTACTGTTGGACTTAATGATCTGAAAGGCCTTTTCCAACCTTAAGGATCCTATGATCTAAACAATGAAACAAATACAAAAGTGGAGAAAGATATAAAACATAATAAACCCATAAACTGAGTGATACCCTATTAATGTCATATTAGTTCCTCAAGGTGTTTTGCTGAGGGAATGGTGAAAAGGGGAAGAGGAACATATTTTAGATGGAGAAAAAGAGGTAAGCAGAGACAGACCATGAAATATGGGTCAGAAGGAAGACATAAATAAAGTTAATCTGACAAGTTAATGGCAGAAAGTCTGGAAAATATAGAAGAAAAGACTAGAAGGTAGCAGTGAATTAAACAAGATATATAACTTTCAAGATAAAACTTATAAAAAAAAATGGTGTGCTACTGGTGGGAAAAAAAATGGTCCCATGGTACTCTGAGACTACTTATGTGATAATTATTTGCTAGTTATTCTGAAAAGTGTACTGCAGTTGTCAGATCAAGTCCATACCTGTGCTGCTACATCATTTGATAATGCTTGAGAGAAGGCTGTACTATGGATGGCTACTGCAGGATCATTCACTTGCTACAGCATGGGTTAAAGTGACCATGTTGTATACAGTATACTTTAGAATCACAGTCTTCTTTCATATCTTAAGTTGAGATAGTGAATGGTTGTCTTATTCAGATCATTTCTTACTACTTTTCTTCCTAGATATTGGCCAGGATGATGACCGTGCCAGTCTTTGGTAGTGTCAAGTGCAAGAAAACACTCAGCAAGACCCAGGCTTAGCTTCCTAATATATACATCTCTCTGGGGACCTTTATGCTATGTCAGTTCTTCATGAAAGACACGAAGGCCCTTTGACAGTATAACACAGTAGCTTCGAGAAAATCCCAGAGAACTTAGATAAGTTGGTAAAGCCTTGAAATAATGATAGGGAATCAAACATTTTCCTTCTCTCGTAGTCTGTTAAGAACAGTTAGTAGTTCAGGTAGGTCAAATACTTGCTCTTCAAATATGCCTCTGGTAAGTGGATGGGCTTTTGTGGTTTACAGAGAAGCTGTGTTGTACTATTCTGTCCACATCTTAATCTAAAGGTTGACCATTGTAAAATGCTCTGAGAGATGCTTCAATTAGCACCAGATGAGAACTGTCCAGAATACCTCTATATAAGAAAGAAGATTGGACGAGAGGGCTCCCATACAGAGGTGGGTTGAACCTGGCTGAGTGTCAGGTCCCCACCAAACCACTTTATCCCTCCCCTCCTCAACCAGAGAGGGGAAGTAAACATGACAAAAAAGATTGTGGGTCAAGGTAAGGACAGGGAGATCACTCAGCAGTTACCATCATGAGCAGAACAGACTTGACTTGAGGAAAATTATTTTCATTTATTGACAGTCAAGTCAGAGTAGATTAATGAAAGTAAGGACAAATCTTAAAATGTCTTCTCCCTTCCCATCCCTTCTTCCTGGTCTCAGCTTAATTCTTGACTTCTCTACCTCCTCTACTGAGAAGCACAGAGGGCTGGGCAATGGCAATTACCTAGACATATAAAACCTTAATTTTTTTCTTTTTTTTTTTTTTTTTTTTTTAAATTTTTTTATTTTTTATTTTTTTTCTTCTAATTTGAGATATGTTTGCTGGTACGTATATAGCTGGGCCACACCAGACCTTTTTGCTGTTTCCTCCTTATTGCTACTTCAAAAGGTTGGGAAAACTGTGGTTGTCCTTTGTTGTTGACCAGGTCATTGGTCTGTCTGTTTCACTGACACATTCTTTTGAGAGTGTAATCTGACAGGACAGAGGTAAAGAGAACTTGTTAACCCAGCAGAGGTGTTCTAATAGAATGTGACCCAACCTGCATGTTGTGAGAACAAAAAGAACTGAAATGATGGTAGAAAAAGCTGAGAGTGTCAGTAGGGGCAGCTGTGTCTGTTCTGTTCACCAGGGCTCTTTGCCATTGATTCAGTGCTGCTGCAGGGCTTCTGACAGCTCAGTTTTGTGAAAGTTGGTGCCAAGAACTGAAAGGCTGGCATATTGCATTCTAGTACTGAAAGAATTCCATTCTGTGAAGTCTGTAAAGAACCTATCAATCTGCTGAATATTCAAAAGTGTAGGGGGAATCTATGCTGAGACCATTTTGATGTTTGTTGTTTCCTGAGCAGCAGAATTATTGCAATCCTGTAGTTTACAGATTTTTTTTCTTTTTATTTATATCCCAGCATGATAATTCAATGTTCTTATTATTGGTGTTTGCTTTTTCTTAGCTATTCCTCTAAACCCCTCCTCATATTTCTTCTCAAACTTGTTCCTGAATAATAAATTACTTTTTAGTTCTCACTGCAGAGTTCTGCTTGCCAAGAACAGCAAAGAACATCCCTCTACTCCAATCAAAAGAAAACATCTATTGTGTGCAATTATCTGGCATTTTCAGAAATATCTTGTTATGAGATGAATGGAGACAGACATGCTTATTTCTGTTTAGTGAGAAGTCTGTTTCTCTTTATTGACTATAAAGGGGCTCTAGGCCACCATCTTAGATTTGAATGTACAGTTTCAGATGTCTAAGTTTGGTGAGACAAAACTCACTGTGAATTGAGAGTGCACATATTGTTTGCTAATTGCATTTTCTTTCATTAATTTTGAACATCCTGCTGTCTCTGGTGAGGATCCTTTGGTGCACTGCAAAGCACAGCCCTCTCAGTTCTTGGAAGCTGCTGTGGGCTTGCTTATGACTGAGCTTATGAGGTGCAGCTTGACCACCTAGGGATAGGCTTTTAAGAAGATGAAGGAAGTGATCAAGGGTTTCAGTTCTGTCAGGTGGAATTTTATAGTTCGAAGAATAGCTATGATAATTTTAATAGAGTCCCTTTAACAAAGAAATAACAAGAACATAGAACAAACATTTCTTAATGGTATTTTGAAATAAAAAGCATAGAAATATCATATTGTGTGGAAGGATGCTGTAAACTATATGAAACAAATGAAAAATTACTCTGTATTGCAGATGAATAACCTCTAATGAAGGGATTGTAGGTAATATTTCTTTTTGTCTGACTGGATGAATAAGGTGGTAGAAGTCTAGTTGCCAGATATAATTTTACCTGACACTTGTATTTTGTTATAAAAGCACCACTGTGGAGACCAGTTCCCTGTCTGCCAGCCAGATTTTTTTAAAGGTAAATTGAAGTGACTGACTGTGTTGCAGAAAGCTGCAGGCTGCGTTTCTACTTCCTACTGAAGGACTGAGAAGTAGAGCACTACCACAGCAAAACTGCAGACTGAGTACATTGGCAAAGCAGTTGCTAGATGTTCATTTGTATTTGGCCATTCTTTCTTAAGTGAGTTGAAAGAGTTCATTTGCATTTCAGCTTTATTTGGTACTATAGTTTATCTGGCTGAAATAGCTGGCTGGAATGAGTAACATTTCATTACTTATCAATATTTAAATTAGGTAACTACTTTTTCCCCCCTGCATTTTTGACCTGGAAATCAAAGAGCAACAGTAGACAAATAGCAGCAAGTCATTCATCTATCCCTCTATTAATGTGAAGTAAAGTGAAGGAAGATGTGTGCTTATTAGATCTATTACCATAATTGACAACAAATTCTAACGCACTTATGATCAAATATATTTTTTTAATTATGAGATTCTTTCTAATTTTGGTTCCAATTATATTGTGCTCACTTATTAACTCTGGTATTGATCCAAAGTCCATTGCAGTAGGAAGTGGAGTATTTTCATTGGAATTATATATATATATATATTGACTGCCATGGTGCAAAGCAATAGTTCTGAAGCCACAAGGTTGGCTGGATGTTTTACTGTTAAATTTAAGACTGCAAGAGATTTCACCTATGAGAACTCTGGCAAAGCCTTTGGTTGTTTGATACCTTGAATCAAGTAAAGAGAACACACTGCAAGCACTTCCCAAGAGAACTTTTTTTAATTTAGTGAGAAAATAGATTTTTTGGCAAAAGGGTTTACAGGAGTAACAACCAGCCAAGGAGAAGCATTACACTAAATCACCCAGCAAACACCAATACCAGACACTAGTGAAATATCTCTCATTGGTTTTAAGTTACCCACAAGGGGAAGAAAAGGGTAAGGGAAGAAAAGAGGGATTAAGAAAAGAAAGGAGTAAAGAAAGAGAGAAGAGGGAGATAAAAATAGTTACTGCCAAGAGTCACATGGCAGCAGGTCCAGAGACAGAAGACCAAACAACATGGAGGCCCCGTGACTGTTTATGTGGTTTGGCTACCGTGACCACTCCCCTGGTGGGACATCGTTCCCTGAGCACTCAGTGCCCTCCCAGCTGAAGTGTGCGGTGCCATTGGCAATCAGAGGCTCCGGGCGGGTGGGGGTTGTGTGGTGTGGGTGGGATATCAGGTGGGCCCTATTTGATTGACAGCCCAGCTGGACAGCTCCCAGTGCTGCCATGTGCACTCTGGGCTGTTGTGTTGGCTGCAGACCATGAGCATCCTGGCACTGCCATGGGGACCAGGCATGACCACGGCCCCTCCCCTGACACACACCCAGGCAAGATGGTTGATCTGACACAACCTAGTGAGATACAAATCCAGTCTCTCACACATGGGTCCACTGACTTCTGTGAAACCAGGATGACTGATCCAGGAGAGGATGTGTCCATTGACTTTCATAGGCACTGATAAGGGGGAGACTCTGCTGCTGTTAATAAGCAAGTGGCCTAATGTAGACCGTATTAACAATGAGATCACATGTTGGTACTTAGTGATTCAAAATGCTCCCAGTCTTTTGTCTGTCTCATCTATTGCAGATTTCAGATGCTGTAAAAAATCCTTTTACAACCTCTTTACATCAGAACAGGCCTAATAAACCTGTAAAAATACTCAATTTTATCCATAAATTCAGAATAACTCTATTAGCAAGGAGATGATCTAATCTACATGCATTGCTGTGCAATTCAATTTTTCCTTCAAGCTCTTCCGTATGCAGAGTATTAAAGAATTATGGATTATGATTTTATTATTCAATGGTATATCAATTATAGAAAAAATAATGCTTAGCATATTATCAATAAATATTCTGGTTATATTTACTTAGCTCACAATCATATCTTGTCCTTGGATTGTTCCTAAGGGTGAATGAATAAGTACTGATAAATACTTACCTCACCTCCTCCCCCTGGAACCTCAAAGCTAATTCTATGTACCAAGAGAACCTGGATATAGCACGTGTGGTTGACTGTTGGCATTGCAGAAAGAGTGTTGCTCTCTCCCAACAGAAATCACATTTTCTAGCTCCTGGAAAATAATGTGTCTGCATTCAAAAAACAAAATCTTTTTTTAAAGCAAGTATGTGGAGAGATGTGGAGAATCGTGACAAAGCCAAGATGGAGGAGAATTGCTGGATGTCAGTGCCATGTTGCTGACATTGGTGCTGCGTCTACAGGGTGGAAGGAAGTGACCAGTGCCAGGGGCCGGGCACATGGACATCGAGTGAACACTGTGTGTTAGGAGCTGATTGATGAAGTGGACGTGTGCTGCATGTTGGTTAGAGGAAGTGTGCTTGCATGCCACATGTTGTTTGGAGAACTCTAATAGAGACCAAAACTAAGTTGGGTATAAATATATGCACATGCTAGGCAATAGAGGATCCTTGTTGTACCACATCAGACGGTCTGTGTCTTCAGAGAGAAATTCTACTTGTTTTTTTTTTAAAGTACCAATTAAAAAAAAAAAAAGATGTCTAAAAGAAAAAAAAAATAAATAAATAATCAAAATAATACATTTGGTAGAGTTTGTTATCTTAGACAAAATTCAATTTAAATGACGTATAAATGGGCTCCTATGGGATAAGTACTGCAAAATCACTCTACAGAATTTGACAAATAAGAAAGAGGGGCTGCTACATGGATGGTAGAAGCTATCCCATTAATGAAAGAAAGACAACATATAAAGGGAAAAAAAATATGATGTTGGACTTGAATATATAATCATCAATAGCAAAAGAAAATGCAAAAGGTCAGTAAGCATTAGAGGCAGAGAGGCTCAAATTAATAATTTTGAAGATAATATAATTCAAGATACAGAGGGGAGATGCCTAGGAAGTGTAGTGTCAGGAAAATCCCTGAAGCAATGGAGACTGTCAAGTTAGGTACAGGTCCAAGGAACAGCAATCTTTATAGGCAGAGAAATATTATCAGAAGATGCTAAAAATTTCCTTGCTTTGGGACTTTTGGTATATATTGTAATATATACACATAGTGCAATGTCTGTATTACTGGACATATCTCAAGACACCAAATTACCATAAAATACAGACAGACACAAGAATGTTCAGTGATGGGAATAGTAGCAGTGAGGAACTAGTTTATGAGAAAGGCTAAGTGCTATAGCTTGGCAAAGAGTAGCTAGCAGGGAATGTGGTAGCAGACTGCTTCTGAAGAGTTCAGTCAACCAGGAATACAGTCAATTCTATAGCCTAATAAAAAGAGGAGGAAAAAGAAGCAGAGGGACAAAATTATGAAAGGAAAAATCAAAGAAGAATTCTTGACAGAGAGATTTATTTTCTTTGAGAATAACCTCACAAAAGAAACAATGGAAGCTCTATAACAAGGTAAATTTAAATGAAAGAGGAAAAATGCTAGAGTATAGACAGTGGAGAACAGTCTGGCAAAGAAATAGATTGAATGGTTTAGGAGTCACATAATTTATGTTTATATTCTAAAATACACTGACATAAAGGCTGTTGTGTGTCAGTCTGCAAAATTACCTCTGTAAAACAAGCTATTCAGAATCTATTAACAGAATCTACTGTTTTGTTAAATTTTTGCAACTATTTATTACCCTTTGGGTTTTTATTGTTGTAAAAACAACTCTAAAATCCTGGAAACCTGTTAAAAACATGTTAAAACCACCAAAATTCTCTGTTTCTGCAAATAAAATATCTTCACCTTTCCACCGTGACAGATATCCTGTGCATAGTTTTTTGAAGATAAAATTATCTCAGGGTTTACAAAATCTATACTATGACTATTTAAATGAAATTTTCTTCATCACTTTTCCATAACAGTCATGGAGCTGTCATGTGCAAGGCATCTGATTATGACTCATAAAAATGTACTTTGCAAAATAAAAACATGATTTTGAAGGAGGACTGGCTGAGCCATCAAATCCAGTCCACTTCTGGTAATTGCAAACAACTGTAAAAAGATATTTTGTTAAGAAAAATGAACAAAACATCTGTCCTAGACTCCCTACTTACTACTCACAAAATACTTCCCAAAACTGTGATAGACGTTTGGTTTATGCAGCACCTGGATAGACAAAGAAAGTGGTAGGAATGGAAAAGGGAACAGTAGGGCGTCCTCAGTATGATGCAGTAACTGAGGTTCCATTAGATTCATGAGAGGGGAGTACAAGTAAGTTCACTTTGCAGTTCAGTTTTCCTTCATAACAAAAATGTCAGATATTCAGTTAGGGCTGGAATGCATTTACTTTAACTAGCAATGTTAATCTCTTTCTCTCACAGTTCCTTTCATATATTTTCATATTTTGCAAAGCAAAGCTGTATCCTCCTTTTAGATAGAAAACTGAACTATCTAAATTCACATACAGCAGTTCAAAAGTATTGCCAGGAAAAAAATTAGATCTCTTGGTTTAGTTTTCAAGCACTGTATATTCATGTAGTCCCATGAAGACAGAAAAGGTGTAATGGACTTGCAATAACTTACATCAAGTGAGCATCAGCTTCAGGTCTGGCAGTCCCACACCCTGTGCACTGGCATGTGTTGCCTCATGTAATGACAGCTCTCCTACTGTCTCCAGTGTGTGTAGTCTCTAAGGAAGCATGTGAAAACAATATGCTAGGGCTGTCTGCTATATTTGTTTTGCAGAGAGAGAACTGTAGTCTTCAGGGCTGTCAGTGCTTTTATAGCATCAAAATTCTCAACAAGAAGTCCCTCTTGCTTTATCTTCTGTCATTTCACTCCTCACTACTCTTTAACTTGGAAGGGCAAGGGTTTTTTTCTGTGGTTTTTTTTTTGTTTTTTGGTTGGTTGTTTTTTTGTTGTTGTTTTTTGTTTTTGTTTTTGTTTTTTTTTTTTCCTTGTTCTAGGTATGTGGAATGGTTGCATGGACACAGTCACAGTGCCTTGTCATGTGTGGCTATAAATAGATTCTTACTTGTGTGGCAGAATTAAGGAGGAAATAGCTGTAACAAATTCTATTTCCTTTAACATTTTAATAAAGAATTGTGATACTGCACAGCAGCCAGAATTGTGTGGCACGTGTGTTAACTGTCTGAAGTATTCAAACCAGATATTGCCCTTGAAAACATCTTACTTTCCCCATAATGAATGTTAAAATATTTAAGTAGGAAAACAGATGTTACTTGGTTATGAAATATACTTAACAACTTGTCTGGGGTTAACAACTTTGACTGTTGGTTGAAGAAATATTGACCAGCTTTCTTTTCCTGCTGCAAGTATGTGATATAACAAAGCCATTTATCTATTAGAATATATGAATTATTAATCCATTTTTATACTTGATATAAGAAAGCCATTTTTATATTAGAATTTATGAATTGTCTAACATATAACAGGATGTCTGCAAAGGTGTTTTTGGTCATGTAAATTAGAGGAAAAGGGATATATATATATTACTAACTCCATTCACTATAGAATCTTTGTAACCAATCAGAATGTAGCAAAAAAAGAAAAACAGGATGCCTTGCCAGATGGAATTGTCTAAGTAGTGAAATAGTGAAAAACAAGTGAACAGGGCATGCATCAAGACATAAGGTCGAAAGTTTACAGTGATGAAGACTACTTTGTGAGACCACCGAAGTGAGGAAGAAACGGAAAAGACCACCAGAGTTCTTTACTGCACATTCTCCAACAGAAAGACTGATGTAATCAGAAGTGTAAAATGATGCAAAGAAAAGAGGCTGTCAATTCATAGTTTCCTGTTTGTTAAAGTGTATAAATATGTAAGTTTTGTTCTGGAAAGCGAGCAAGTTTAGCTAAGTTACTCCTCTTGCTCCCGGTACCGTAAATAACAAATACCTTCTACTCAAAGATTAAAACAAGTCTCTGAGTGGTTTTTATTAGCCAAAGGTTTTCTGGCATCATATGGCACAGGGTTCTTAAGCAATATCCATGTAGCAAACAAAGCTTATTAATCACTGTTATTTCACCTTCTTACAACATTAAATCTTTTTGAGATAATTATTTTTAAGTTCTAGATAGTCTCTTAATAAAACATTAAACAATACTCAAAGTCATATTTTCAGAATAAAATTATGTCTTCTTTGTAATGATGGGTCTATAATAATTCAAAACAGTAATAATAAAAATTTTAAACAGTGGTACAGAAGAGAGTGGACAAAACTATATCTCCCAGCTAATCACCTCTTGAGATATGGTTTGATTTTACTAGAGTTCTTGGCATTGAAATAGATTGCATACTCCAAGGTATGATCTCTATCAAGTATTTTTATGTTAGTAAAATAGAAATATTTCAAATTAGAGCTATGAGACTCTTTTTCCTTTTTACTATCACAACCTTCCCATTATAGTTATCTGCAGTAAATCCTGAAAGTGAATTGTGCTGCTGTAGGAAAACAATTTATCCAGTGATAATGTCCTATCAAGCACAATTGGTTGGCAGCTTTTACGCTATTATTTCAAGGACAGCAAGTTTCCTTATTCTTGATGTGCATGGCATCCAGCCAGGTACTGTCTGAGACTGCAAAACTACAAACTGCTGTACTGTTTTCTTTATCTCTCTATTCTGACCTGGTTAGGAGAGCAGGCACAGCAGGAACGTGAAATGCTGGGAGTGAGCATCTGAGTGAGCATGGGATTCAGCTCAGCAGAAATCTGATGGGACTCAGTGACACAAGGGATAAGCAAATGGGGCATGAAACCATTTAGACTGATTAATTTGGTCTGTAATCATCAAAGAAATGCAAAGTGATGGATGTTCCTTAACTTATGCAAAAGAATTTGTTGGACTTGGTAACATTTTTCTTTGTACAAGTAACTACCTAGAAGTTTAAAAACAATAATAGAATAGGCACTAAGGTAGGATAAGAATAAAATGGTTTTGGAGAGTGACCTAATTTTCAGAATTGAGAGGATACAAATCACCTTCAAGGCTCATGCTGGTGCTTGGGGAAAGGACAAATTTCAGAATAGAAGGAACTCAATGAGCCAGGTCCCATGACTGCTATCTTACACAACCATATTATTCAGGCTTTCTTAAATATATACTACTAAATTAAGTCTATGATTAAAACTCCTTAATTTGATTAGCAAATTAATGCATAGACATAACCTGTGTGTCTTTTCCAGCATGCTAGGTCATGCAGCAACATCAATCCCACAACCCTCCCCCCCAAAAAACCCGAACAAACGAAACAACAACAACATCCCCAAAAAACAAAGGGTGGGGAATCAAGTATACTTCAGGATTCTTTAAACAATCCCCAATCATTCTATTTTTATTGGAAGCCATTTTCTGCCTATAGTATAGCACAGTAGGGGTGGATTAGAGGGCACAAATCAATCTCTGCCTGAAATGTTAGAGCACTGTTTGTGCTAGACAACACGTACAACTTTTCAAGGAGACTAGATCTGTGTCTTGCTCCCATTTTCAATGGCTACTGAACATGAAAAGGTAGACTGCCTGACCCCAAAACAAGAAAAGTTTATTCTTTTCCTCCTTGTGACATTTATAACTTATATATTAAAAAATCCATCAAAATAACTCTACAGAAGAGATTCTGTTTGCTGTCATGGAGATTTTATGGGTTATTCTGGTGTGGACAGCTAAATACCAGAGTTTATCTCAGGATCTGGTGGTAGCTGAGAACCTGTGACAGAAGTGTCTCTAATTGTGGCATTAACTGGAAGAAACATATCCAAAATGTGTGCGAAATATGCTCTGCTTTATGATCCCCAATGACCAATGATCCAGCTTTTGCAAACATATCTGAACATAATAGTAAAAAAGCACCTTTTCACAAACTGTATTTTTCAAGTTTAAATCCTGTTTCTGTTTTTCCATAAGCTCTAATAACTTCCATTATGTTTTAAAAACCCAGCATATTAGCCAGTTTGCTAGTCTCAGAATCAAAAATTTATATATATATATATATATATATGTAATAATTTGTTCAATTTGTTGACCATTAATGAATACAGTGATAAACTTTCAGATAAATCCTCATGTATCTATGTGTAAATGTACTCATGTACATGTAGTCTGAAATACTATGATTTTATATATTTAAATTCAGTGGGGAAAACATATCTAGGATAGCAGAATATCTCTAAATAGCAACCTGTGAAAAGCACAGTCCATTAGGGTATCATATTTCTGTAGTGAATTTAAATTCATTCACCAGAAGGTGCCAGTCTTGGTCCATAAATCCAAGAATCTAGTAATTGTATTTCAGTAAATCCTATTACAAGGGTTTCAGTGGAAACTAAAAGCACAGAGTTCTGGTGTCAAAGAAGGCAGCAGCTAATGAACTCTGAAGGTAGAACGCAAAACAAATTCCAGACCAAATGTAATATTCCATAACAAATGCATGAAAAATATTAATCATTCTTTACAGATTTTTACACTGATGTAAAAATAATAAGGTCCCCATGAAGGAACAGACAGGGGAAATGGTAGCTTGTAGGTTGCACTTATAGAAGGTATTTCTTTCTTTAGCCTATGTGCACTTGCTTTTCATTTTTATATTTTTTATTTTTATGTTTTGATTGATGTGGAGTAAGTATGGACTATTACACCTAAAAGGGTTTAGACCATGAAGTACTGAGTTTTATTTGTTAAATTTGGTTTTATCCTTTGAACATGCCACCAGAGACATATATTCAATTATTTACAGGAATATGTGTAAAGTGATTTTTCTTCCAAATGCCATAGATCCTCCTCTTATTTTACACAGGATCAAACAATAAGCCTAAAGCCTGGAAGATCATAATGTGGCACTCCTGCACACTATTATAATAGAATACCTGCAAATGTACAGTATTTACAACATTTTCTAGTGGCATAGTTTTGAGAGCAATTGTTTATTTTATCACTAGCCATCCTGCTTTTTAAGACTCAGACTTCTTTCTTGTTCAAAAATTCTTTCCTTTCCGTGCAACATAAGGGAGCAGTCTGCCTAGAGCAAGGCTGTTCCTTGCCCTGCTACTTTGGTCTAAGTGCTCTGCTACCTTAGTGAAGCATGTAGTGAAAATACCTAGATACACAGAAAGATGCCTGAAATTTCCTGTGGTTTAGAGTCTATCACATAGGCTGTCATAGAGTCTGACAAAAGCTGAGAGTTGCAGCATGGAATAACAGCTTCATCCTGAATTTATGCCAGTAATTAGCCTATCACAGCTACCACATGTCATTTCCCTGATAAAGAAACAGGAGAACAAGATGCTGTGAAGAGAAGAAAAAAAAAAATACATTCAGCCTGTTACATTGAATAAACCATGACAAAATGGATCCATTTCTGTAGTCCAGTAGTTAAAGAAATAAGATGCTCTGAAAATAGCTTGTAAATATTAAAAAAAACCCAAACTTTAAATGCATACCTGAATGCTCAAGTGCAAAAGCAACAGAAGTTGAGCTGTAAAAGTAGTTTAATTTGAGAACAGAGTGAAAATGAAAGAAACATATTTTTCCCCAGACTGTCATAAAATTATGTGGTTAAATACTTTTCTGGATAAACATCTTGGGTCAGGTAATTTCACAACTTTGATATGAGACACCTAAAACACACCAGTTGGCACTTTGCTTTGCTAGTGCTGAACTATTGACCTCAGAATGTTATTAGGGGACATAAAATGACTGGAGGGGATCTCTTAAATAAGATGTAAAACCTGAAGTCCTTGGGAACCAGATTTCTGAAAGGATCTTAGGAACAGCCTAAACAAATTACTTCCTGATATTTCCCCTTGACTCTCTATGTAAATGCACAGGTGCATCAGTGAAAAACCCTGGATCTGTTTGTTAGTTTAGGGCAATTATTTTTGATGAATATCTGATGGCAAATTTCAGTTGAACTTGACAGAGCAGGAGAGGTCTCAAAATCCCCAGACATTTCATATTACTAGTTGCCTAGGTAAGGAAGAGAGATCCCATCAACATGTGAACAAAGCCAAAGTACAGGGAAAAAAAGTATGTCTTGGTAGGCACCAGAGAGTCAACTTTTCAGGCAAGAGTTTTTTCCTACATGGTTTCTCCAGAGTCAATAATGCATGTCTTCTCACTGGAGCTTTTCATCTTATTGAGGTAGTCATAATGGTTTTCACCTCTGCAGAATCTTGGATGTCTAATAAGAAGAGACTTTCAACAGCAGCCTTATTAAAATTCACTTACAAAATAAATCAACCATGAAGCACAAATCCATAGGAACCTAAGCTTCATTAATTCCACTTTCAAGAGAACTATTTGTTTGTTTTCCATGATTTCCCTACAGTTCCCCTGAAACTGCACATCGTTTTTTCTTTTTTCTCCCCTACTGTTTGAAGCTTTTGTACATTTATTCAAAGTTTATATAGCTCCTGTAAATTCTGGAGAAATAGAGGATCTGCAAATTAGTCCTTTTGTTTTGCTTTTTACCCTTGATTTCAACAGGGCCATTCAGGAAGGAATATACTACTATTTACCAGATTAGAGGTAGGCTTCATTGCTCCAAACTTTGAGAATTTACAGTGGAGACATTCACATCTGAGCTGATTATCTAAACTCCCTTTATAGTCACTGCTAACAAATAAGTACTTCCAAATTGTGATTCATCTCCTCCAAGGCTGACATCTAAAACAGGCCAGATGAATCACCCCCTAAAAGTGCTCTTAATCTCCTCTGACTATAAAGGGAGTGTGGACAACCATCTCACATACAGATCTCCGCTGTTGCAGCAATCTATAGTTAGGTGATGTGGCACAATTTTACATATTTAGCTCTGATCTACATTAGGCCAGTATTAGGTTTCCTTAATCTGGAAGTAATGGGACAGGGCAATGATAATAGATCTTAAAAATACTAGGCTCTCATAGTTACCTTTTTTAAGAGAAGTTTATCTATAAACATTTGTGATTAAAGAAACAAAACTTTTTTCCCCTTAAAATGGTAATTATTTACGTACATGGAATGAATGAGGTATAATGGTATTTCCTATCTGAATGAATAATTAGTTACTTGGCTATTGGACCCCAAATTTGAAATACTTTGATTTTCCCCATGCATTTCTCCTATAAATAGAAATTCACTATCTAGAGAAGAAGAGGGATCCCTGTATTAAAAACTCCCTAAGCATTATTTTTGGGCCATCTAAAAAAGTATCATTAAATGCCACTGCAGCTCAGGACTACAACCCATTTCAAAGTGCTTAAGTTCCGGTAACCCATTTCACACCAGTAAGCAGGCAGATGGTTCTGTTCTCTTTCTACTATGACAGTAATTTTCTGTTTTTATCTACCATGTTTTTTGACTTAAGCTTAAAATGTTGAATTAATGCAAAGCATTGCATTTATTTAAAAGTCTACTCACCACTAACTTTTTTTTTTTTTTTATTTTGGTTTTATTTTCAGTGGTTATTCTTGATTTACCCATATTTTATATATTTAAGTTAATTTTTATTTTTGATATGTCTTATGAGTTACAGAGCATGCCCCGGCATTCAATAAAAATTAAAGAAATTCTAACATAATGAAGATAATAAAATGACAAGTATTTGAGATAATATTCACATAGAGTTTTTTTGCTTCTCTTTGCTAAATATAGCTGGGAGAAGTGGATGTGACAGCATGTCTTAAAACTTTTTGCACCATATAGCATAACCTCATGCAAGAATAGTGCATCACTGAACCCTTAGTCTCATAAGACCAATGAAGCAGGCATATTTTACAGAAATCATCATCTAACCTTAATATATAAATCCCTGAATCTCCTTCTTTCAACCTGCCAGATTCCCATGAACTGAGAGTGTGAACGTAGGCAGGAAACAAAATCTGTGTCTTCTGTTAATACTGAGCTTGATTCCATAGCACAATACATGTACAGAATAAGCAGCAGATGCATGAGCATCTCATTAGGAGACCATCCTTCTAACACCATGACGAAACATTAACCCAAGTAGCATTGTGCATAATTCTATTGACAGGTGTATACCTCCTGCATCATTATAATTTCAAATAATTCCACTGCAAAACTAAGGAACTTATACAAGCAAAGTGTATCAATAGAACCTAATACTGCAGTAGCTTTACCTCTTTTATTCTCAGTACAGAGGATGGCACTCTCATGGTCACACATTCTAACAGCACTAAAGAGGCCGAGGTCTGGGTTCCTGCAAACCTGTGGCATTATGGCCTGATTGCAGTCATATCCAGATTCTGTCACTGGGCTTGCTAGAGGCGTGCCTAATGCTGTGGCAAGCAATCACATGAGTCATAGTCTCTGATAAGAACCTAGAGTTTTCAAAAACGTGATACTCAGTCTTTCAGGTGGAGGATGTCAGATTTATCTCTTGTGCCTAACATACACGTAAAGGAAAAAGAAGAGCCTGAAATTTCCCACTGACACATTCATCCTTTTCTGCCACATATGTCAGATTTATTTAAGGTCTATTAGTGGCTGCCAAATCCCATAGCCTGATAGAAGTGAAGCTTCTGCTACTTATCCCCAGGTCCACCCAGTAGCAAGGCTGAGCATGTGTTCCCAATAGAAACACATGCACACAGTGCATGTATACATATACACACAGCTGGCAGCACAGACAAACACAGACAGAAAATGGAGCTCTCACATGAACACAGACAGTGCCAGTGGATTGATCCCTCTCCACTTTCAGGCTGAGCAAGATAGGGGTCCGTTATTGGGAAAATACGTATAAACACATACTCCAGCTGCTGGATTCAGACACTCAGTCTGCCCAGCATCAGACCCTTGGTCCCAGTTTCCCTGATGGCTGGCACTTGCACACAGAAGCCCACAAGGCTACAACCCCACTCTGGTTGCTGGTAGAGACCAGTCATCTTTGCACACAGCACCACAGGCACAGACACATACATGCATCCGCTGAGCAGCTGGGCTCAGACACTGGCACTTCCCCAGAAGAAATGTCCTAGCCACGCCTGCCTCAGGCATACATGCACAGTCTCACAATCAATCCCCAGACTCCAAAATCTCTCTGGAAGCTGACTGAGACCTTCTGACCCCTCCAGTAGCCATCCCACAGACCCTCTGGTCCCAGCAGGATACATATTAGATATCTGACTGCAAAGCTCTTACCCTACTCACTCTCTTCTCTGGTTGGCAGAGATAGCAAGGACATGAAAGTCATTAGCAGTATTTCAAAATATAGGAAACGAAGGCTCTCCAGCCACCCAAAGAAAACTTCCATACACATTTTAGCACTTAAGGAGGTAAGTGCCACTACCTGCTGTGATTCAGATGCTTCCAGTGTTGCAGGGTCTGTTCATGACTATTGCTTTCACTTCACTCACACTTCCTGTAGGGTGCTGGGCTCACATCACAGAAAAAGTATAGTATTAGACACTGATAAAGAACTCTTTCTGAAGCACAGAACAGACAGTCTTTAATAGTAAGAGTAGCATTGCTGAAAGTTGTGTCACATCCAAAGCCGTGATTACAGGTTGACAAATCTTCTGAAGAAAGAGTGAGAGTGTCATGTGTCTATTTTCATCTAACACCAGGTAGATACAGGTTACAGTCTAGAAAAAAAATGACCAGTCCTGATTGCCTGATAGTGAAACAGGAAAACAAAGATTTACAGAAGGGAAAGGTTAAACTTTGCATGAAGCATTAAACTGAAGATTCATGTCACTTTCCACTCAGTCTCCACTCTGACCTTGGAGAAGGTTAACCCAGACATTCTATATGTTCAGGTTTTAGCATTAGGTGTTGAACACTTGGGATCAAAGGAACACACCATCAAATTAAGCAAATCGAAGAAAAACATGTTTAGAAATTTTTAAATACAATCAGAAGAGAAAGAGCTAATTGATGCGTGAATTTCCATAACTGCTGTAATTTTTGATAGAAACTACTCTGGATACCATCACATTTTCTCAATTATAAAATAAATTGATTCTCTATGTTAGCAAATAAAAGTGATCTAACAATTAAGAATGAGCAGTAACAGTATGCTGGCATGTATTCTAAGAGAGGCCAGCAGGTATCTCTTTTAATGATGGTGGTTTTACATTGAATTTAAAAAGTAGTTTAAGATGTGAGAAAATATGCCATAATTATTTTGAAAAGTTACAATGTTTCTCCAAGATCAGATGCACTGGTAAGACACAAAGATCTTCACTGCAATGGTGACTACTTAAATCAGTGAACGTTTTCAAACTTGTAATAGTTTAGGTAAAGTTGTTTGAACATTAAACACTTATCTATAACTGCTTGATGATAGCAGTGTAAATTATACTGATTATAAGATACAGACCTTTAAGCTAACAGAAGCATAACATGAGAAATTCATGCCTAGAAGGACATTATGCAGATAGGAATTGATGGATGGGACTTTACATAGAGTTTTCTGATGAGTGAGCCCAGGGGCATGCTAAATTGCTCACACGTGCACAGTACTAAGTTGCTGCCAGAGATTTTATTTCTGCTGATTGCTTTCCTTTTCCTCTGTTGCAAATGCCATGCTCCAGGATGCCTTTCATTCCAGGTATCACATGAAGAAACGTGAGGTAGAGGCCCAGCAAACGTCCTTAGTCTGTGACTCGACAAGTAAGCAAATTGTGAGAACAGAGATAGATGCTTAACTACATCTTCCACTCTGTACATCCCCCCAAATTTACAAGTGTACACTTCTTTTACATGTTTGCTGTTAAAATCAGCTTGATGCTCAATGCTGAGAAACTACTGAAGGCTTGTTGCTCTTATGCCTGCACTTACAGTCTTGGCATAATTGTGTCTTTCAGAAAACTATATCTATTGCATTTGGCTGAGCGTACTGGCACTTCAGAGTACCTTTTATGAATGCCGAGCCCCTGCTTAACTCTGCTTGTACTGTTCTCATTCAATTTATTTAGGTACCTGGAAACCTCTGCAGAAATGACTGGATAAACATTGTCTCACTGTAAAATTACAATCTTTTTGGAGCACAAAAAGCAACTTGAACCAGCTAACACATAAATGTGACTTTATTTATTACAGGAGACTCATTTAGTATTGAAGGTATTATTGTTCATACTGCAAAAATGCTCTTTGACATATCATATGTTTTTTAAATTGTTGTATTATAATTCTGTATTACCATCGGATTTGTGGTTAATTCTACTGGCCTTTGGAAATGGATGCATAATTTCATTTGGTAACACCAAAGATGTATGAGTCCCAATTATTTTCTTCTTAGGTAAACTTCCTTGTTCAGGACAAACCAGAGCTTTGTGTGTACAAGGCATGTAGGACTGGGGCTAAGCAGCACTTAGCAGCCAAATAAGGCACAAAAACCTATGGTCAGTTACAGTGCTTTTTTGTCTGAGTGACTTTACCACTGATTTTCCCATATGATTTTTGTGCATGTAGCTTGGGTAATAAGTAAAAGCAATTTTTCTGTGTGCCATGTAGCATTTGCTCTAATGTGACTCATCAGTCTACTGTGCAGAGCAATGATAGCTCAACCAGGTTGATGTTTTTAAAGCTAATGAGCCACTGATTGCTGTATGAGTGACTGAAGCTAACAAGATATGTTCTCTTCCAGTGATTTATAGTGATGACTTAATTAATATGATCCCAAATTCCGTCTCCAGTGAAATACGTGCCTTTCCTGATAGCTTCATAACTGAGCAACTGCTGAATGTGTGCGTGGAATATAACTGAAGCTTTGCTAGTGGTATGGCAATGTTCAAATGATACCCTGTATGTCCACACATATACCTTAAATGCAAGGGTGAAAAAAACCACTAGAAGGTGAAAACCGATAACAGAATTCTGTGTGCATGAAATCACAGAATCACAGAATACACTGAGTTGGAAAAGACCCACAAGGATCATGGAGTTCAGTTCTAAGCCCTGCACAGGACCA
>JAWWTY010000077.1:133792962-133803667 GCA_035222235.1 Margarornis squamiger
TGGTCCTGTGCAGGGCTTAGAACTGAACTCCATGATCCTTGTGGGTCTTTTCCAACTCAGTGTATTCTGTGATTCTGCAATGTCTGGACACCTGCCTACCAATGGGACTTAGTAAACAAATTTCTCTTCTATCTTTGTTTCTGCACACAGCTTTTACTTTACTTAGTAAACTTTATCTCAACCCATGTTTTTTTCCTTTCATGTTACTTTCTGCTGTTGTTCTGTTGATGAGGGCAAATAAGAGACCAGCTGGATGAGGGTCTGATAGGCAGCCAAGGTCAAGCCACAACACTTGCAAAAGAAAGAGTTATCTGAGAAGATAAGCCCTGGACATAATAAAGTCAGCCAAATATACGAATTCAATGTATTTATTCTGAAATCTTCCCATGTGTTCTATGCAAAGTCTGCCCCATGGATATCACTAACCTTTTGCACTGTGTCAGAATAGAATACTAACTTCCAAATAAAAGAAATATAAAGCAAAACAAGTGAGCTGAAAGCTTCCTGTCTTAAGGAGTAAAATCTAATTTTTGCACAAATTAGAAAGAGGGAATTTCACTGGAGAATTCAATAGATGAGTCTGCTCAGAACCAATTATTAAAATCAATCAAAATAAGCTGGATTTTGATCACATCATGGTAAAGTAAAATGAAGAAATTCACTGGCATTAAAATTTCAGGGGATTTATGCTGAACATGTAAGGAGATACAAAGAGCACTGAATCAGATTAGTTTTGTGGTCTTTGCAAGTGTCAAGTTAATTTTAAAACAAAACCAATCTGGGATAAATTTGTCTCTAATAAGATTGCAAAAAGAATCTTTATGGATGTGTATGCCTAAAATTAAAGAAGCACATTATATTTTGGCTCAGATTTTCAATTTAAAAGAGGCAAACTGTATTTAGTTTTTAAGAGATAAATCTATATAAAGTTGTTTGTTTTTGGGGTTTTTTTTGGTTTTTGTTTTGTTTTGTTTTGTTTTGTTTGTTTTTTTTTTTTTTTTTTGTGCAACTTGGTTAAAACCTGATTTTATCAGTACTGCAAAAGCTATTTTTTTGTTCAATAGGAGGAATAATTGGAATCAGTATTTTTGTTTCCCACAACACCTGACTTTTTAAAGGATCTGCACTTTTAAAATGTAATCAAATCATTATAGAGATGGGGCTTGCTCTTCTTTTGTTCCCCTACTCTATTATGAGAAGCAATGTTAGCCAAAAGGTGGTCTTGACCACCTGTGGTGGGGAATTGTCTAGTTAGTGTCTAGGTACATGGAGGCAGTGTCAGTTATGAGACACTGCACTTTTTGCATAAAACTGCTAATGTACTGTCAGTCGTATTTCTTAAAAAAATGACAGCAACAAAAGCAAACTAAAAACCCCTGGAAAACATGTTGCTAGTTTATTTTAAAAGGAAATGATCAGCAATTCTATATAACAGAGTATTATAAACCACAGAGATAATCCAATTATTGTCCAGGAAAATAATTTTTTAACATGTTACAAACATATTGCCGTGACTAAAATGCAAGCATTACAAAAAATCTGAATGAAACAATCTTTGAAAAAATATATTATTTTCAGTCTATTTACATACTGGGCACACTTGTGGAGGACAGGCTTGTTTTTCAGTAGAATGATTGATAATATCTGGTATACAGACAACTGTGTTGGGGAGGGTGACTGCAATGCATGCAGTTCTTAGCTACCAAGATTTTACAGGCAAAGAAAAATATATTTCAGCTGCCTTTGAGTTCCCTTGTGCCTTCTCGTGCCTTCTCATCCCTTGGGAGAGTGAAGGGAGGGAAGATGGGTAAGTTTTCCTGATTGTACCTAATGTATTCAGCTCTCCTAAAAGACTGAAGACACCAGCCCATATCCAGCATAAATTACCAAGTAAACATTTCAGTATGTTCAGAAAGATGAAACTGTAAAGGACTTCTATCTTATTCCTTTGTTTGTGCAGGCTTCGCCACAGAAAGACAGATAAACTACAAGCTGATAACTCGCTAGAACGTTTTGTCCTGCTGCCTTTGGGCTACAACTGTTTCAATATTTTTCACATGCAGCTAAGTATGTTCCTGCAGCCGTTTTGCACTAACATGTTGAATTTAGACCTTTTATGAGTCCCTAGTACAATGAAACATGTTTCCATTATGTACTACTCATTAGCCTGAGGAGTTAAAATCACTGTGTTTTCATGAGGTTTGAGACAAACCAGAAAAATCCTCCAGAAAAGTTGAAGGGACTAAGAACATGAAAATTGCTAGTCTGATCTCTAAGCAGGTCTAATCTTGTGTTTGTCTCTGTCCATTCCATCGGTGTTTTGGAAATACCAACAAAACTGATTTAGTTGACTTTGTTTTTCCTACACTCAGTGAGTTAGCAGCTATATCACTTTGTATCATCGTTTGCTTTTTGGGTTTTTTTGTTGGTTTGTTTTTTTTTTTTTTTTTTTTTTTTTTTTTTTGTTTCCACACTGCTTTCTGAAGGGCTAAACCTGAAACTTTGCATTCTGACACCACTACAACTAATTTTTGTCTGTTCTCCACCTCTAAACACCAAGCAACTGCAATTTTGATCTCAAGCTCTAGCTGAATTCTACTTTTCAAAAATCTTAAAACACCTATCTTGAAAGAGTAACTTATTTCCATATTCTTTTTTGTTTGTTTTTGTTTTGTTTTGTTGAGGGGTTTCCTAATTTGGTACAACAGGAAGATGGTGAGCCACAAAATATGAGTCTTATACAATTCTAGTATTCATTACTTTGCTTCCCCTCTCTTTTGGTTTGCTTTTGCATAGTGTGTCCTCCACTGCATAAATAAACAACAGAATTGTGGTGGTGGTCTATATCAGCTATCATGGGAAGATGTCATATATATAAAACATATCTTTAGGTTTTATTTTTGTCCTTTATGGATGATAAAAGGTACAAGAGGCTATAACCCACAAAGTTAACAGAACTTGCAAGGGTACTCTTGAGTTTTGGAAATGCCAGTGGACCTTAAATATGTGAGAAAGTGTTCTGTAATAAAGAACAGCTTGCTGGCTCACACTTGTACTATATTTCTTTACTAGGAGATGTGATAATAAAAGTTCTCCAGTGAGATTTATGAGTGTGGGAACATAACATTTATTAAAATATTGTGGTTTAGTATTGCAGGCACTTGAAAAAATAGAATTTATTGACAGAATAGTTTTGTTTTTTTTCTTAAATTCATTTTAAGAGAGATAATAATAAAGTAAGGAAACATACAGCAGAGTAAAGGAAGCAGTAAAGGAAGGCCTTTTGGAAAGGGCTAAAGGTGATTTTATCTCCATTGTAGGAACTTATTAGGGCTGTATTCTTAATCTGATGTCTCATGCATAACTCAGTTAAGACTTTTGCAAATTGAATAAATGTAAATTTCTATGTCTTGAAAAAGTATTGTAGTTTTACTAAATATCATATTCAGTTTAAAAAAAATAGCTTAGTGCTTAAAATAATGATTTTTTTCAAATTAAATCTTTATAATCTTTTTCTTATAGCATACTGATTCATACTGTAAATTATGTCACTGAAAAAATAGTGTTAACTTTACTTGTTTCTAACTGCTCGGAACAAACACAGAGTTAAAAACATAAAAGAGTATAAACAAGTAGTAGCATTTTTATTTTATGTATTAACTGTCACAGGGAGGATAATATTTTCTGCAAATGAAGGTACTGTGATCCAGTCTCCAGAATCTGGATTTATTATTAACCAAAATACAGCCTTGTATTATATAAGAATATATATTATCAGGGTTTTTTTTTTTTTTTTTTTGTTTTGTTTTGTTTTGTTTTGGTTTTTTTTGTTTTTTTTTTTTAAGTCTTAGTCTTTGCCAAATACAACAGGACCAACTGAGTAATTAGTTTCCATCTCAAGGCACTGATTGGCTGAGCAGCAATATTTTTTTAAATTAATTGATCCACTTGAAAAATAAATTAAAAAAAAAACCCTTAAAATCTCCCAAAACAATGCTGTAACCAAACCCTGTTATGCCTTAGTCCTTACAGAACCTGAGGTGTAGTTTCTGTAAACAAGGGAGTGAAAATTAATCTTTGGGAGGGGAAAAAGTATGCAGTAGTGCATGTGGGTTTTTTTAGATAATTCTATTTTCTACAACAGTTCTCAGGAAATATACCCATATTTTGAGGGTACAGAGATCAGGTGGCAAAATGACCTATTAAAATTTACACAGTTTCTGTTTACAGAACACGTAGTTCTGAGTTCAAATGTTATCAATATCCTATTAACTTATGTCCTGAAGCAAAATGAACTAAAATGTAGATTCAAATAGCAATCATTAATCTGCCACATATTCTGTCAGAATTTAAAATTGTTATTGGTACTTTTTGTCTACCTTTGTGTAATAATCAGAAAAAAAAAAGTGATGCTTCTATGAGTTTTTGGAGGTTTTGTTTCATTTTTCAAATGCCTTATTTTTGTGCATATGTCAAACTGATAAAATGTGAACTTTCAATTTAATAAGCAAAGGAAGTGCATCGAAGTGCGATTGATCTTCTTAAGCAAATCTTTAATGCCTTTCCTCCCTGGTTGGTTTATATTTCCAGCAGAAAGGGAAAAGAAAGAAATACAAGATGAATGAACAGATTAAACAATAAATGACAAATTGGACTCTGCAAAAACCAATCATGGCCTGTCTTACACTAAACCACCATATCTTTCCAGAGTACTAAATCCAAAATTGAATACATTAGGCAGCTTCACATTATAATGGAAGCACTATTTTTTTCCCATCCTGGAATGGCAGCCTTTTCTACTGTATTTTTTGGCAAGTTTTAAAGAGGAGACTGGAACTGGAAGCTCAGCACGTGGTTCAAATCAATATAGCTTTACAACCATGAATACCTAGACATTGTCTCCAGAGAGTTACCAACTTCACGAAAGCATTTGGGACAAAAGTTTCAAACTGACAAAAGTATGGTATAAGCATGAAGTGGTTGTTATACAAATGTCTTGAAAATTAAAGACACTTAGAAGTCATTTGTACCGGAAGAAATGTACCAAAAAGTTCAAACTACACCACATTATTGGAGGTGCATGAGCAGCAGGAAACTGTATGAGGAACTGGTGCCATATGAGGAGCAGCTGTGAAGTCGCTTGACTTGTTCAGCCTAGAAGATAGGATACTGAGGGGAGACGTCATCATGGTCTAGAGCTTCCTCATGAGGGGAAGTGAAGGGGCAGGCACTGATCTCGTCTCTGGAGAACAGAGTAGAACACGGGGGAATGGCATGGAACTGTGTCAGGGGAGGTTTAGGTTAGATATTAGGAAAAGGTTCTTTACCTGGAGGGTGGTTCAGCACTGCAACAGGCTCTCCAGGGAAGTGTCTTGGTACCAAGCCTGGCAGAGTTCAAGAAACATTTGTACAATTCTCTCAGGCTGTCACTTGCAGGGTCAGGAATTGGACCTTAATGATCCTAGTGAATTGTTCCAACTCAGGACATTTTGTGATTCTACAAAACAATTTTAGGGGAAATATGTGAAGCAGGTATGATGAACACTTCTGGGAGCATTTTATGGAAATTAAAAAATGATGTGGATGCAGCCAAGTGAGTGTATTTAGGAATGGACAAAATCACATGCACATTCTTTAGATCCCTTGAAGGATTTACCTTTCTTCAAGGGCTGCACACAGGCATAGCTGACATTGTAAAATTGGAAAGTATTAAACACAGACGACAACTCATGCTGTCTCAGGGCCACAGATCAGTGGCGTCTGGAAAGATATTTCAGGGAAGTGAGCAATCAGCACACACTTGTTTTTTTCTTGTTTCTCAAGCACTTTCTTGCCGCGGTCCGCTGGGGAAAGAAGGAGAGATCCACACTCGAGGGGTAGCAAGAACAGAGTGGAACCATTTATTAAGGGAGCATGGGACATTTATAGGGTTGGGGCTGGAAGCTTCTGGAAAAGAGGCGGAACTGGGGCAAATAAGGGTGGATAGGGGTGGAACGGAGCTTTATAGGGAGTTAGGGGGTATGGCCAGCCTTATATGATAGTGCCACTATGCACCACCAGCCGGCCAATGAAAAAATCAGGAGGGTAGCTACCTGTGGGCGTGGGGTAACCAGGCAGAACCAGGGAAAGGCAACCAATGAGAACATTTGTACAAACGTATGAAATAGTTATCTATCTAACACAACTGTATCCTAACTAATTTAACTGGAACTTCAAGGGAGCCGACTCCGATGCCTTCTAAGGTAAGCTGTGGCATCTCATCCATTCACCGAAGTTTCCTTCATTCTCCTCATTCCCAATCTGGTCTTCTACACTTTCTGTTGTCTTGTTGAAGAAAGTCTTTTGGACAGACAGACCACTGATGTGATCATTCTAGTCTTAAAATCTGATATTCTTTAAACTTTTACAGGCTTCAAACAACATTTTCTACTTTGATACAGTCAAAAATATTCTCGACAGAAGTGATTTTTCTAGACCAAGACAAACAAATCAGCACATGCTTGTAATGCTGTCACACCACTCTAATGTTTTTGGGGTGACTGGAGCTTTTAGCTAATATTCTGCCCTTCATTCTTTCTTTCCTTTTACATTAATTCATTTGCTGTTTTTGCAATGATCAAAACATAGACTTGCATTTGAAATCCTGACCCAGCATTGTCTACGTTGAGAAGAATATTTCAGGTTCTCAGAAATATGCTATTATCTCAGAGTTTAACTTTCTAAACATTGATTGCAGTACCCGAACCATCTTATCCAAGACAGGTGAAATTCAGATTTTCACAGCATAGTTGGATGCTACCTGTAATGGCTGGAAATTGCACCATGAAAATGCTGTGTCTCACTGATCAACATCAGAAGCAGGTCAGAAAGATTTGAGCATATATACATGCATAAGAGTGGCCCAAATATCAGCTTTTCATTTTACTGTTACGTTGACCCTGCACAGAGTTGTTATTTTTACAGCAATTAAGAATTTCTCTCATCTTTCCTATTCCAAGCAATTGAAATATAGATTTAAGCTGCTGTAACCCTACATAAAGGAAACATTTGTGAAGAGGAATAGTAACAGGTTTGGCAGAATGTTCCCTTTGAATGTGCACTTCCTATCCTCCAAGGGAAGGAGGATTTGGCTTTGACCCCAGGATTTGGCCCACAGGTTATGCCTTCATCTTTGTCATTGTATTTTAACTAATCCGGGCATTTGTAAGTCTGTTGGCAGACTCTGACTTTTTCAGTAAGTGTTTCTGTCTAAATTATTTCTTGGACAAGTTTTTTTTCTTTCTATAACACTTTTAATGATTTGAAGTTATTATCTACTCACCAAGATCATCTAAGCAAGAATACATTAGTAGTGTTGCAAGCAGCAGTACACAGCTCAGGAATTTATATATTTAAAATGTATAAGCATATCTCAGTGACATTTTTATAGGGCAATACTAGAATATTCCATTTAAGTTAAATAAGTGTATTGCCAAAAATACTAAAGACTGTATTATTTCAGTGGTGATCACATATCATACACCGCATTTTTGTGGTGCCACATCACATAGGGCAGAAAGTATTGTAAGTGGTTATTTGTTGCAAAATTGATGGTGTTTTGTTATAGCAAAATACTCAGAACAGAAGACAGCAGTAAAGATAGATAGGATTTTGTATACAGCATTATTCTACTGCAGGGCTGAATGTGTTTAGGATTACTACTTTTTTTTTGCTTGTGCTCATGGTATTACATTTATCTATGTTTGAAAGTTTATTAAAGTCTTCATAAAAAGGATTCTTTTCTGTCTCTTTTTGTTATTACAAAGTGTCCGGGTGTATTGTCTGAAAAAATCCAAGACAGATTGTCTGGAATCTAATTTGTTAGATACAGAGCAATAGTATGTGAATTCAATTCTTGGATATTGGTGAGCACATGCTACAATGGTGCTATAAACCTGAGCCTTACATATTATGTAAGTTTTATGCTTCTTCATGTTTCCAGCATAAGCAATTAAGTGACCATTATATGTAAGAAATGGACATTATATGCTGTTGTGTGAACAACATATAAGTGAACTTTTGAAGTCTTAAATATATTTTTAAAAGTGAAATGCCTGGGTGAGCACATGGCTTGTACCTGAGGTCTTACAGTGCCCTCACTTCATCTTGTACAGTGTTGAGCTGCCCTGAGAAGTAAACAGGTGATTGCTGCCCAGGGCTTACAATACATGAATCATAGGCAAACTTCATTCAGTCTTAGATGTGTTGCACAAGTTCATACAGAAATTCAGCCCTGGAACAGAGGTTTGCCAACTGGTTTAATCACAGAAAAGCATTTGCATAATTATTTAAACTAAAGCACACTCTTTTATGGAGAGAGGTTTAGTCATGGTACCTAAGTCAGATTTCTCCTCAAAGTAGACCACCTTTCTCCTGCGAATTGCCTGGGAGACTCATATTCTAAGTAAGCACCTTAACTGAGAGACCAAAAACTAGAGAGAGAGTGAATTCCTCCCTTTCACCTATGTCCCTTAGTAGTGTTTTTAGAACAAATTTTAGACTTTAGAACTAATACACAGTTATTGCCTGCCTGTCAGTCCCCAGATATATTCTACTAGTTAGTCTTCAGAGGAGATATTTACAGCCTAGGGTATCCAGGATTTGTTGCATTTTTAAAATGTGTTACTTCTTAAAAAATAAAACAGAAATTTTCTCTGAAAAGAAACATTTCATTGTGTTAGGCACTGTAATAAATTGATGTAGACAACAGACTTAAAATCTTATAGTTGTCTCTGATCATATTGTTGATGATATGAGAGCATTAAAAGGTTCAAAGACAAAAACAGAATGATTTTTAAGAAAAGTGAGTAGAAAAGTTATGTAAAGCACAATAAAAGGATAGAAAAATCATAGCTGTAAACCAATTAAGTGAGTTTATATGAAGGGGGGAACAGATGAAGGTTTAAATCTTGGTAGCTATGATATTTCATGAACAATGTTAAACTTTTGGAAAACCATTTAAACTATAAGTGAAGAGTTATGAAGTCATGACTAAATATTTTTAAGGAACAATACTCTTGTTTTGAGATTCCCTAGGATTTTGTCAAGTTGGGTTAATCACCAAATTAAAGGGAGTTCAGTTTCAAATATGAAGGTTCATTGGGAGTATCTCTAAATCACAATTCCTGTGTTTACACAACCACTCAACATTTTGTATCCAAGTTCCTATGCATGTTAAATTGCTTACATCCTTTTCTGTAAGAGCAAAGCTACTATATTTCCTTTTATTAAAAAAAAATCAAAGAACAGTATAAAAATCTGTCACAACAGTGTTTTATTAGTTGTCCATGTACCTTTTATCCTTGAGTAATTAATTATGTCTTACTAATAATTACTAATAACATATAACTAACATCTCTATATACTTCAAATCTGGTTCCATCTAAATTAATAGCATGGTTAAACAATCTTTTTCAAACATAGTTCCAATTTTTTTAGTAAAGCTAATAGATTTTATAGGTTATATAGCCACATATGAAACCTGAAACTATTTACTTTGAAAAGTGAAATCAGAAAGTAATTAAAAGAAACCTTTTTTACTGTACTGTAAAGCAGTAACAGCTGAATACCTTTCATTTATCTAGAAGATATTTATCTAGAATTTTTAGGTGAAAAAAAAAATTATTGCATTTGAATGATTTTTAATTAATTTAAAAATCATTTAATGTGGAAATGCTGTTAGATCTTTGGGAATATCTTAAAAGGTAAATCTCCATTCACATTCTCCAAGGAAAGGGGGTATTTATATTCAGATTATTAATAAATTAGAGTTCTATTTATTAGAAATCAAAGAAAAAGGACTAACAGTTTGTGATTTACCAGAAATTAACACAGGTAATAATCAGGTATTGCCAAATAATCCCTTTATCGAGTGATTTATATGTAATCAGTGGATTGTTCCTTACAGTAGCACTTGATATTAAGTGTTTTCTTAATGGGAAAAAAAGAAAGATATTAAAATGATAAGGGCATGGCCATAAGTGTGCTCAATTTCAGTTGTTACATTCAAAAACTGTTTGCAAACCAAATTGTTATTCAAAGTGCTTCTGTTGTGATTGCCCCAGGTTATTTGAAATCCAGCCCAATAAGTATATTAGACTTCACCTGAGTATGTCTGGCAAGATAAGCGAAATATGGTTAAGCAGCATAAATTTTCACATTTTTTTTCCTGGGTATAGTGAAAACATTTAAAGATTTTCTTAAGTAGAGATTTAATTCCAGGCACAATATTTTGTGGTTGTTTTGTTTTTGCTTCCTGCCCCCTTCCCCTTTCCCCCAACCCCCCCGTGTTCTAGTGGTCTTTTCCCCCATTTCTAGTGTCCTGTTCTTCACATGCCTTTCTTCCTACATGCACTAAGCTACATCCTAATTTTGTTAGAATGTCTTTGATGAGGTGTAAGTACCACTTTTTAGTTGGAAAACTGCTCTGCCTTGCCAAGTGGAGTTTCTCAGTGCTGTATGTAGAAGACACTGTGATTAATACTGGCCTTCAAGAGTACTACTTAATTTTATATGCTATGGAAATGACAAGTGAAAAAGCTGATCTGTTTGTTTGGTTTTTTTGTTTGTTTGTTTTGTTGTTTTTTTTTTTGTTTGGTTGGTTGTTTATTTTTTTTTTTTTTTTTTTTTTTTTTTTTTTTTTTTTTTTTTTTTTGTTTTTTTTGAA
>JAWWTY010000077.1:133807605-133829789 GCA_035222235.1 Margarornis squamiger
TTATTTTTAGTTTTTAGGTTGTTAGTAATAAATTTAAGCATTATCCTAAGTTCTGTTTTGCCCGTGGTATTAATCAAGGCTACTCTTTTGGTTGTTATCTCTAGCCGTAAATTCCAAGCTAGATTTTTTTTCCCTTTCCCTCTGGAAGGTGAAAAGGGAGCGGGGGGAAGGGGGGTGGAAAGGCCCTGGAGAAGTTTTGCTGGACACCAGGCATTTATCCAGGGTCAAACCAGGACACACTTGCTGGTGTATTTCAGTCTTAATGTTTGAAAAAATCCTAAAGCAGACACTCATATAAGGTGTAATACCTGTAGCCTCAAAATATCACATAGAACCCTGTTGATATGTGGAGGTTTTTTATATATTTTGTTGCTTAATAACTGACTGAAAGAGATTTTTTAACATTCATCAACTTAAAATTTTAATTGCAACATTTTAGCCAACCCCTAAAAATATTTTTAGTTTTAAAGCATTTTGATAAAAGAAGAGATAGACTTAAGTAGGAGTTAAAAGCTTTACAAATGTAACTATTGATTCTTCTCATGTGCTTGTGATTTTGCTAGTATTTATACACGTACTGTAAGGAAGATATAAATTCCTGAATGTGTATAGATAAAATGTAGGCTAAAAGAGTTTAGATACGCTTGGTGCAGAATACTTTCCTCGTTCAACACACTAGGAATATCTCCTGAGAAACTGAAGAAATTATATTTGGAATAGAATATCCTAAGCAAAAATAGTAGCATGAACTTTTTCCATCGCCAGCTGGAAGACCTTGGCCTTTCCAGTCAGGATCTCAGTTTGAACTGTGATTGTCACTCCAGCATACAGGAGCATATTGGGGCATTTCTAGCTAAACAACTACCAGATGAAGTATTCACTAGCTGCAGGATTATGAGTTATGATTTTCAGCATGTAACCTGTCAAAATCTATTAATCACTTTTTTCTTCATGCACACTTTCCTTGGATGTGTACCGATCAGGCTAGTGATGTGTTGAGACAGGACCTTGAGTGTACTAGAGATCTAAGATAAAACAGCCTGCACGTTTACTTCAGAAGAGGACATAGCAAAATACCAAAACTGTGTTTTATTGGAACTTTATCTTCAAAATGAATTAATTTAGATGGAGAAAACTCAGAGCATCTAGTAAAGCAGAACAGAGTTATGCAAGTGTCTCTCCAGCAGCCTTTCTGAGTGGATTCTTTCCTTAAATTTTCTTTTAAGTCAGCAGCTCTTGGTAGGTTTTTGGGTTGCATTGCAGAGTACCTTCAAAACTTTTTCTTTTTTTTTCTTTGTTTGTTCTGTATCACAGCTGTCTTTTATGCATTCTCAGTCCTCTCAGTCTCTGCTCCTGCAAGACTCCTTTAAGCCACGAGTATCTTTCCCCTCTCTCCTTCCACCCTCCCTGCCTCCTACAAGTGTAATAGCACAACATACAACATCACAACATAACTTTCCAATAAATAAGGAAAATGACTCATACATGATAATCACTTCCACAACTGTTCTCACCATTGAGAAAGGTCCAGTTAGTTTTCCTACAAATAGTTGGAATTTGCTACTCACAGCCTTTACAATTCAATCCGAATGCTATTACAAATGTCAATATACTTCATTTATCAGGACTATATATTCAGCCACACAGATTCCTTTCCCTGGTTTAACTGTTCTGACTGATATATCCATGATGTGACAATTAACAGAACCCGTAGGTGCTCTTGGTACAGAACCCATTTCCTCAAAAACAGCAGCAGTGTGGTACTTGCATAACAAAGCTGTGAAGGGCTTCCCTCATTGGTAAGTGTTCATACTAGAAAAAATTCACTAAATGATGTGTTGGAGATGCCAACATATGTTGTCAGGAAAATGAGTTGGTCAACTCAGCTACTGACTGGAAGTCAGAACTAAGTGGGGCAAGGATGATTGAACCTACAGTGTAAACGCTGGGAGAATCCCTTGGTGTCTTGTCAGGAAAGGACATTTATCATTAGCCTATGATAAAGTAAGTAAATGATTAATAAAAAAAAATGAACTACAGAAAATAACCTCTTTAACTCACAGTGGAAGTAACATTGTTTTTCTACTTGTAGACAGACTGGTAGTGCGAAGTAATTTGAGTTAAAAAGTCAACATAAATGCATGACTATATCGTCAGTGGATGCAGGAGGCTTTGTAGGAAATTAAAATAATTATGTTAGAAGTAAAAGAAGAAGTTCTTTGATATGGCTCTTTCTTTATGGCTTAACATTCTAATAGTTCTAATGCTATTCTTGTTTATTCTCTTTTGTAAAAAAATAATCCTTCTAGCAGTACTCAGCCAGCTTTCAAATGCAAATCAGACTTTTATCAAGGTATTCTATGTCAAATATACTATTTCTCCTTTTAGAGTTATGCTTCTAACTCCTCTTCGACAGCTTGTAACAAGTTGTATAATAAGAAACCTTTTCAGCATTTCATTCTAATTCTCAGTACTATCAGTGACTTAAGCAGTGGAAGCCCCTGTTAACACATATCAGTTTAAAAAAAAAACCACCAAAACCAAACCACCAAATCTTCCAGCTATTTGAGGAATCTATAGCCATCTTAAGACCACTTTCAGATTTATTTTCCTGATCTAATGGGATTATAAACTTCAGTGGAAAGAGACATTTTAAATTTATAAGAGAGGCCTGGCTCTGAGGTATTTGAATGTGAAATTCAGTTTCTCACATTTGGGTCATCTTGGGCTAATGTAGCTGGAATGAGTCTCCCTTATACAACTAATAGATGATTTCTGCTCTATTTAGGATTCTCTTGACAGATGCATAAGGATACAGTGAGGTCAGAACAGTCGTAGAACTACTTTTTACATTTTTGGTAAATTCAATTTATACCTAAGCACACATTCAATTATTAAAGTCATATTCAGGGTATACCTGTCTAGACACTGCTGATTTTACTGTCACTTGTAGCTTCACAGCTTTGAACATTTAATAAAACTCCTGAGATTTCTTGGCAAGTATTTCTTCTGTTTTTCTGGATATTCTAAATATATATATATATGTGTGAAACACTTATTTCACCTTAGAAAAAGTTTTCTAATTCTCCTCCTCATTGTTAGCTATGGAACAGACAGTATCTCCAAATCATGTGTTTTACTACAAACACAGTAACGACTATATAGCTGTACCACTTGTGGATTAGTTTAACTGTGTTGATAAGGAGCTTAAGAAAGTAAGGCCTTTCAAAAACAATTTAAATAGCAACATTTACAACAATTTAAATAGCCACATTTTAAAATGTTAACATTTCCCACATTTTTTGAATTTCAATTAATGGAAATCTTTTTTAAAGAGAGTTTTGTGAGTACAACTCACATTAAAACTGGTTATACCATAAGTAGTATATCTATATGCTTATGAACATAGAAACCTATACAACCACAATATTTTTTTCTTCACTGAGAAAAAAAGAATTTGCAAATATTCTCCTTTTAAATCTTGATTGTTTAGCCAAACTGAAAGCTGGTGAATGTTGTCCTGATTTTCAAGAAGGGCAAGAAAGAGGACCTGGGAAACCAGAGGCCTTTCAATCTCACTTCAGTGCCTGGTTATAGAGAATATAAATTCTGAAGGGCACTGCTGTCAATGGTCACAGCCAGCATGAGAGGGAAGTCTTGCTTATTAAATCTGATTTTCTTTTATGACAAGATAATCCACCTAGCGGATCAAGGGAAGCCAGTTGATGTGATATTTTTAGATTTCAGTAAAGCTTACTGAAAGCATACTGTCTCTCACAGGATCCTTCTGGACAAAATGTCCAGCACACAGCTGGATAAACACACCATATGGCAGGTGAACAATTGGCTCACAGGTTGAGCACAGAGGGTGACAGTGAATGGGCTGACATCAGACTGGTGACCTGTCATTAGGGGGTTTCCCCAGGGCTCCAAGAGAGAATGGCCTGAAGTTGCGTCAGGAGAGGTTTAGGTCAGATGTTAGAAAAAGGTTCTTCACCCAGAGGGTGGTTGGACTCTGGAAGAGGCTCCCCCAGAGCACCACATGTTCAAGAAGTGTTTGGATGATACTCATAGGCACATGGTGTGACTCTTGGGGATGGTCCTGTGCAGGGCTGAATTGGACTCGATGATCATTGTAGGTCTCTTCCAACTTGTCATATTCTGTGATTCTGTGCTAAGTGGCAACTGTATGCTCAACTAGTTAGCTAAAATACTCAGAGCATATTCTTGGATCCAATCAGTAAATATAATTTTATATTTGTGTACAACATTAACTTAAAAATTAACTTATATTTCCTAGTAAAAATCTGTAACTAAAACTGGTATCCACTGTACCTTCATCATGCTTTGTCATTTACACCTCTTTTTGGATATACAGCCCATCTGCTCAAATAGAAATAGTTGTGGTCACTACATTTTCTGGGGGTTTGTATTTCATTATGGTAATATGAACTTGCAAGGACTAAGGAATTAATTGTTGACTTCGGTGGGAATTTTATATGGAAGGAATGAAGTACTATACCCAATGTGTTGTGCTGCTGTAGGTTGCCTTGTCTCTCGTTAACAGAATTGTAGATGGAGTTTGCGGTAAAGAGACTTGGATGACATGAAGTCTTTTTAAGCTGTGGAGAATGTACCTTTCCAGCTTTATGAGGGAGAGAATCTTTGCATTGGATCTCAGACTGCATTCAATATTTACTGAATTGCAAAGAAGTGCTATCACCCCATCAGACACTTCTGAAGTTATAATAGCCCTATGACTGAAATGTTAGAATACCTTCTGTAACACTCCAGCCCTGGGAGATGCAAGCTCACAGGCTTAGCTAGGAATTTGGGTTCAAAATATATAAATAGGGTTCTTTAATACCTTGAGAGAGCATCAAGAAAATAAGCCACACACTTGTTCCCAAGGTGTTTCTTGATTGATTTAGGGAGAAAATAAGGGAACTTGGCAAAGGTTCAAAAAGGACATTACACAAGGTAGACAAAATGTTCCACCAAAAAAACCCAACACTTAACATCCAATCAATCCACAACACTTAAGCCAAAATCCAATCCCTCCATCTCCAAGTGACTCAAAGCATCAAGAAAAGCACAAAGAAAGAGAAGCAGAGGGAGCAAGAATAGAAAAGGAGGAAGAGGGAGAGACAGATCATACAGCTACCGCCAGAACCTTGTGAAAGACCAGCCCTCACACGCTCCCATGGCAGGGCCATGACACGTGCCAAACAGATGCCTCTGGTTTTATCTGCTATGGCCAAACCCCCCAGGCAGGGTCTGTGATCCACTGGCCTCTCTGGGGTTCCAGGCCAGGGTGAGGGGCAGTGTTCTCACTGTCCCTGCGAATCTGAGCCTGACTCAGGGGCTCCAGGAGCTGTGGGGTGTTACAATTTTCCCAGGCTGTTTGTGACTGGCAGCTGCTCTGGGCCTTCCCCATGTGGGCTCCAGGGGCTGCCATGAGGTATCCCTCATGAGGTTTGACCCATCACACACACACCCACACACACACACCCACACACACACACCTCCCCCACAAGATGGTTCTGACCCAATAATAACTGATATCTAACACCTTCCTCTTCATATTTGACAGATAGTCACAGTAGATCATGTTGTTGATCACACATTTAAAGTAAAAGTGCTACTGATTTTTTTTTTTAAATTATTTTTGTGACTGCATTAGGAGTCTGTAGAACAGATGCACAGTTACTTTTAAATTTCTTCTTTACTCTAAAGACAATATTATTGCAAAGCTGTTACTGGAGAAAAATAAGGTATCCTTTCATTTGATGTGCTTCACCAGACTGGGTTTTCAATATATTCAGGGCCACTGTAGCTTTTATAATCATAGAATTGTAGAATCATTTAGGTTGGAAAAGACCTTTAAGATCATCAGGTCCAACTGTTAACCCAGCAATGCCAAGTCCACTACTAAAACATGGGGTTAGTTTGCTGAGCTAGTGTCTACAACTAGGAAAATATTTGATGTTCAAACAGACTGATACACATTTCCATGGAAACCACAACCCTTAAGTTCAAACAAATCTGGAGAGAGAGCTAAGCATTATATTCCAGCTGAAGAACTGAATGGTCCGAATATCTTGTTTTGTTCAAATGCATGTCTAAATTATAATCCTCTCTCTATATAAAAATGAAATGTTAACGTGATTTAAATTCTGTCCCAGCTGAAATTAGTAAAATATAGCTTGTGATACTATAACACCGAATCAGATTTCATCTGTTTGAAATAAAGACAATAAGTAAAATAAGTAATTTATCAGAGTTATGGATAAACCAAACCTAAAGAATCAGAAAAAGCAGTCTATGAAAGGTTTTCTGTAAACTGTATAATAAAACTGTGTTCAGGAAAAATTTGAGAAATCTGCAAAGAATATCAAGTATATAAGGGCATGCAATCAGGGCAGGAGAGGAAAAAGAGAATAATGTCTGTCTAGAAAAGAGCAATGGGAGCTGTGGGAAGAGTAGGAGAGAAAGATACAGCCATGTACATTGCAAAATTGCTTTTCAAGGGCATTAGATACTGACATCTGTTTTCCTTCCTGAACTAAAATAATAACAGCTCAGTGAGTTTAGGGAGAAGAAATAGTAATCTCTAGGTATGCTACATAAACACTGTTTGAAACCTATTTTCTCCTCTTTTAATAAAAACCCCAAAACCCAAAACCAACCAACCAACCAACAAAACAAAAAAAAACAAAAACCCCCCCAAAAAACCCCCAAAACCCCCACCCAACAACAACAAAAGAGCACCCAACTTTTTTTTTTTTTTTTCCCTGTGCAGATTATTGTTACATGGTTAATTTTGCACAGAATTAAACCAAAGAAATAAATTTTGATCCACAGCAGCCCAGTGGAATTATGGGGCTCGTTTGAGATTGCATACATATATTTCCACATAGTCACCTCTTTCTGTAAACACCAGGTCCTTATTTTAGACAGCTAGACCTCTGTTGGATAAGGTCAAAGGTTATATCAAAGCTATTTGAACCAAAAAATTTGTTACTGTCACAGCACATCAATCAAATGTAAGAAAAAACTCAGAAGACAAAGACAGCTGTAAAAACAAATATTAACATCAGTCAGGAGGCTGATCATCTCAGCACAAATAGATTTTTTTTGCTGTTACCTTTTCAATTGACTTTGGAGGAAAAGAAGGAATTAGCTTTTTTTTTTTTTTTCTTTTCCAGCAAATGTATTTGTCTTTCATTTTCACCACTGCATGACGGAATATGAGGTTAGAAGAGAAACACTGATTTTGTTGGAAAAGAAAGTGTTTAAGAGTACTTTGGAATCACAAAAGAACACTTTTATAGTAAAAATAGTAAAGAATCATTGAAGTTCTCAAATTCAAAAACTAAACTACCTTTATACACCTTAAATTAAAATCAAACTGTAAGTTTCTTAACTGAGACACCAGGCAAATTTTCTTTCTACTAGGTTAAGACATTACAAATGGAATATTTACTAACATATTGAGCAATTACAACCTATGTTATTCTACATCCACATTGAATGGCCCCTTTTGAGCGTATTGGTGATGTATCTCTCACACCCTACTCCTCATGAGAGGTGCCATTAGATTTAATTGTTATACAATTTCCTCTCCATCCCAATTTTCACTGCTGTGTGCATTTTATTCTTTGTTATTTTATCAATTTTCTGCAGTGTTATTCTTCTGTGGATAATTATGCAATTATTCAGTAATGAAGATATTCTGAGAAATCACTTTAATCCAGATGTCTGAGGGACAGTCTGTGTCCCAGCTCACATCTTGCTGACATATAATTGGCAAAGACAACAATAAAAAACACCTAAACTAAAAAAGGAAAGAGATCTTAGTAGGAGAATTGATTTTGAGGCCAGGAAAAAAGATTTCTAGGCCTGGGAAATAAGACATAAGACCTAAACGAAGAGTTGGAGGTCTTCGGAAGGTTAGTGAAGGCAACTACTCATTTCAAAGCAGAGGCAATCATGCAAAAAGAAAAAAGAAAAAAAGACAACAAAAAAGAGGATCTCTCTGCATAGACTGTTTATTGATCTTCTTAAAATACTACCAGGAAAAAGCATGAAAATTAAAAAACCAGTGCAGGACCTTTCACTGTCAATAGCCCTTTTTTGAATACAAGCATATTAAAATATATGTCAAATAGAGCAATATTTTTAAGAAAGATTTAAATGACAGTAGAATTAGGAAAGAATAAGTGGGGTTTTTTTTATTCAGCAGGGCTCTAAAGACTATTCAGTCCCTGTAGATGTGAAAGAATGGAATAAATGCTGAGTGCACGAACAATGTGCTACATTTTCTAAATGCAGACAAACAAAGAAAAAAACCAACCTATATACCAGATCTCAGAAATATTTTGTGCACAACAACTACATTAGCTAGGAAAATACAAAATGAATAATGTAAAACTGAAAAATACTATAGGCACGTTTTCTATGGGAAGCTGATGTCTCTATTACATCTGAAATAGTGTATGAGAAAGATCACAGACAATACATCTGAAAACTTTTTATTGAAAAGGACATGTTAATTGTATTAGAAAATATTATCCTAAGGTGTAAAAGTAACCATAAACAGGAAAATAAGCTTTAAAAGTTAAAAGATGAGTTCTATGCAAATTTCTAGACACTGGACCTGAATGTTCATCTTGCTTTTACAAGAATTGTGAACTTCAAGAGCCTTTCTTCATACTTGTAAAATAAACCAAAAAATGTATCTAGCTCTTTCTCTTGAGCATTACTTAAATATTACCAAGTATATACAAGAAAGAAAAAAAAAATAAGGTTTTAAAAAAAATCTGAGAAATCTGACCATGCTTTCATGTGTATTTCCTTCTCTCATAAAGTCATTCCCCAACATTCTTCAGCAGTACAAAATGGAAGATCTACAGCATTTACAGAAATTTGCAGTGTTTAACAGTTTTGCTTTATTGTTCGTTCTTTAGCAATTTATGGTGATGTTGAATGCAAAAGAAAAAGAAGGTTGTATGGGACATGGTGCTGCAATGGCTCCTCTGCCCAGTCTGATGTGCTGGAAGAAAGGTTCATGGTGTGGAGATTTCCACACACCAGTGGGTGCAGAGGGTTGATAAAATGGAAGTTCCTCTGGCCTTTGACTACAGAATACAGCTTGTCCATTCTCCAGGAGAAGAGTTTTTGCCCTTTTGCCAGTGTCTGAAATGCAGCAGTAAATTTGTGTCTGTTCAATGATGAATGGAGGTCAAGGTCTTGTTTCAGTAAAGTCTAGCCAAGCTTATAAATATCAAAATTTACATAAGTGGCAACTGATCTGACATTCTGATGTTTACCTATTTCACTTACTCAAGAGAGGACTCCTTATTCATTCTTTTTCTGGATCACTCATAATTTGTGCAATTGACATAATGGGAATATGTGCTGATTTTTATTTTATTTATTTATTTATTTTTTAAGATATAGTGGAGATTTATACTGCTACTTGTTTGGTGAGGAATTTGCTAACTATTTCTATACTAGTGCATTTTCATCTCTTCAGAATTAAAACTCAAAATAATACAGTCCATCCTGTCAAAAAGTCCTCCTTGTAAAACAATTTGAAACATATCAGACAGCTGCATAACGACAGTAGAAAAATAAATCATTTCAATTATACTCGAAACAATTCAAGTCAGCAGTGAATAACACAATACCTGATTATTTCTTTCTCTTTGATTACATGGAAAATATCTGTTCAGTATTTGTGATTTGCTTTAATGATTCAGCTGGAGTCCAAACTATGCCAACACCACACCTGTTATGTCTACTGCTCAATCACTTTCCAATGTTCATCAGTTAGCAAAACAAACAACCCAGTTCATGCCATCTTCCTGGCAACTGTAGGAACCAGCATATTTAGTTTTTTCTTTACATTTACATCCTCACATGCCATCTGTTCAATGTGCAGAAAGAGTGTGTTGGAGAGGGGACCTCATAGCTACAGGGAAATTTGCGGCCAAATCTCGTGCTACAGTCTTGAAAAGAGACTTCCCCTGAATTCAGACAGAACAAAATTAGTGTTGTTGACAGATATCTCCCAGTGTTTGGAGATAAAGGTGAACAAGGAGACTGTGTCATCCTTGGTTTTAAAAAGAAGACTTTTAGTGAAGAAAGGTGGAGAGGAGAGGCAACCTCAAGGAAATTTAAGAAAGCAGAAAACAGTATATGAGAGAAGACTGAATAATGCTCTAGGCTAAAGACACTGACTGAAAAAGGTGTGAAGTTCCTATAAACTGGAGGACTTCATTGCCCGAATTCTGTAACCAAGAAAATAAGAGTCAGACAACATTTTGTTCACTTGCTGGTTGTGTTTGTTTGATTTTGTTTTAATTGAGAATATGTAAAGCTACCTTGGTAGTAAGAGCAAGCTCATGTTTTAGGCACAGGCTTCAATGAAGAAACTCTGTGTTTGTGTTGGCTGGGGGAAGGTTTGGAAGGCCACCAGAAATTGCATAGTTTGGTAAGAAAAAAAAAAAAAAAAAGTGCAACACAAAGTCAATTATTTTATAAATGTTTTTGGAATAAAGCTGATGACAATAAGAATTTTCCTAAAATGGACCAAAAACTGTATATGATCAATCATATCTTTGTTGGACTAGCAGCTACAAAATATTGATTTTTGCAGAGCTATTTTGTGAAACTCCTATTCTCTCATGGTGAAAGATATTAAAGAGATTACAAACTGACATAAATCAATGATTCTCCCAAAAAACGCAGCAAGAGACATGAGAAACAATACATCTAGAGCCTTCTAACAGAGACGATATCTACCAGAGATTAAAAGAATCTTAAAAGAATATAAGGTTGCAAACGTCAGTGTGAAGTGAATAATCAGAATGAAGAACAGATTAAAAATTGGAATTTTAATAATTTATCAGATTTTCCCATCCATGAAAAACCTATGAAATATATTCCTCAGGAAGAGATTTTGTAACAAGACCTATACAGTACTCCTACCTGCATTTAGAAGCTTATTATTAGTCAGATGATCAAAATATAGCAAAGACAGAAGAAGAGAACTTGTCTTGTTTCTCCCGGTCAAACTGACAGTGGACCTGTAGAGGAAGATACTACTATGTGTCCAAACCCCAAATTTACCATGGTACTAGAGATTTTCCTTGAAGGATCTCCTTAAAAGATGAAATTTCACTCACTGGAGGAGGGAGGAAATTAATCACAATGAGATTTATAGTACTTGTTTTTCTGCATCTAATTAAGAAGTAGTGAAATGCTGAGTACCACTCTGAGAAGAGTCTGAAATGACAGAAATTGTCAATACTGTATTGAGTTATTGGAATCTGTTCTATTATATGCTGATTCTGAGGAAAAACTAACCTTATCTAAAACTGTCGTCCATGCAAAAACTATTGTACAGGGCTTGAGAGGATCACTTGGTAAAATTAAGAGGCTACTTGGCTAAGATAGCCATTGTCCAAAGACCACTGAGCAATAATGAATTAATAATGAATTGAGCAATAGCTCAATTTTTTATGATGCCATAATCCAGACCTATATTCCTTGCCACAACAACCTCCACTTTAAGGGTGAACAGGACCTTTTCTTGTTTTGTTTTGTTTTAATTCTATACTGTTAGAGGCTTTCTAATAGTAAACTGACAGTTAAAACTTATTCTTAACTTTTAATTGTACTCTTTTAGGGGTCAGTGTTTAGCTATGCCGGCAGTCTTCAACACAGTAGAGAACCTGGGGAAACCTAAAGAGGAATCTTTCAGGTCAGGAGTGTAGAAGGAAGAACCTTAGAGCTGTGACTAGGGAGAAAGAAAATTTTCGCGTTCCCAGGGAAACAACTAAATTCTTAGAATCTGACTATACATTCTACCATCTTTGTTTATTCTTTGAAAGAATCAGAACTGAAGATACTAAGTTTCCATTGTCAATTTCTTCTCACAAATGGAACAACACCAGAATAAACACATGGTGACTACTTATTCAGGCCAACATGTAGCAATGTATTAACTACAAAAATATTTCTGGAGCTACATAAAAAAGACCACTGCTGAATCTGTTTTTCTAGCAGGTATTGAACAAAAAGGAAAAAAAAAATAAACTATTAGGATGAGTGGAGCTATAAATATCTGAAGATAGGTAAGACTCAAGAGAAGCTCATAAGGGCTCAAAGTTTTCAAACAAGCACACTAAGGCTGTTCCAAAAAGCGAGCAAACCCAAAAACGCTTATGAAGAGAATAGAAGTCTGCACAGTACGTGAGTCTAGGGAATTCTGTATAGAGGTAAGGTATCACATTAAAACTCCATGAGGTTTTATTAGGGCCATAATAAGTACTATTTTATCTTGGTACTTCAAATACCCTTTCACTTTGTTTTAAGTAAACCACAGGGCATCTAATTCAATTTTTATTGTTAGTGTCATAAATAATTTATGAAACAGCAGTTCCTGAGGATTTGTGCAAACTTTAGTGGCAACTCTAGATTTTAATCAAGGTCATATGCCTGCCTACCTTGTTCTGTTTTGTCATTCACTATTTTGACATTCCTTTACCCTTGAATGACATTCAAATTAGCCTATAATTAAGAAGTGCAAGGAACACTCTCTATTCAGTTGGCTTTTATGCACAACACTTGGAAAGTTGAGAGAGAATTAGGTGGCTTCTTGTAGCAACAAGTAAAACAGCTTTTATTACGTTTATGCAAAGATAACAAACAAACAAAATTATATTTGCACTTGGATACAAAGAAAATCAATTTGAAATAGAATCCTTCAACTATTTTGAGACACTTGAACCTGTATTTTGACTCTGCTTTATACAAGGATCATGTAGCAATGTTGTCAATTTGGTTTTAGAATGTGCTTTTGATCTGACTTCAATTATTAAACCCTGATATAAAAAAGGTTTAAAGGGGCAGTGCTGTCTTATGGAAAGGATAAATGGACAAAGAAAGAAGAAAGCTGCAATAGGAACCACCCCAGATTATTATTTCCCTCTAAAGCACCAAAACAATTACAGCTGTTAATGTTGGTTGCAGGTTGTTTTTAACTAAACACCATGTGTACCACACAATAATGGTAAATACAAATCATAAATGAATGAGCTTTTTCTTTATGGCAAGCACCAAGGAGCTTCTATCCATCCAGCAAGAATTAATTGTGCTTTTTTAAAAAAAGTCTCAGCAATTCAAATGATGTGTTCATAATAACACAGCACCCTTTTGTCCTTATGGGCTAAGAATGTACCTCTTTTTCTTATAAAGTTTTGCCTTTTACATTTCCTCTATGCACGGAAAGCAGCTGAAAGCAGTATACAATTATGTGAAGTCAATTTCTCCCTACTATTGCCATATTAAGCATTGGTAAATTTGGGTTAACAACTAGTTAACAATATTTTGACAGTGATGTGAGCTGGGCCTCAGTACACTAGGGTTCCTGCAATGTCTGCTACACATTTCACATGAAATATCAGTGGTGATAAAATTGGAGATTCTCATAAGTTTATATTTTACCAAAGAATAGATTTTGTTCTATATTATAAGAGAAAACAACAGAAAAATGTTATTTGAGCATCAAATATTTGCATTAATATTATTGTACTTTCGCAAATCCTATTGTTTCATGTGACATTTTCAAAGAATAAGGAAAATACAACGCTACATAACTTACAAAATGTAAGATAGGTTTTGTTATAATATTTTGACAGATTAATAATTTTAAGCTCTGACTGCACTCCCTGAATGATCAACATTGCAAATTAATATTTGTAGTGACTGTATGAAAATTTCTATTTCCCGCACGTAAGTTTTACATATGATTTTACTAGAACACTTAGCTATATTGATAAAATCTGAATCTTGTCTTCAAAGAGGCTAAATATTTTTAGAAACAAGGGAAAAATATAGAGCTTTGATTTTCTAGAAAATTACTTCTATATGAACTGTTATGAAGAATTATTGATTTGCAGTCTTCATGGTAAAAGTCTTTATAGTCTTTATTTATACATTTGTTCCAGTTTTGTATTTTTTCAATAGCTTTTAATTATTCTGGCTAACACAAATACTAGTTAACAAGTGTGACAATAATCTTTGCTTTTCAATATTTTATAGTGCAATTTTTTATTTGTGAATAAGTAAAACTTATTTGGAAATAGAAGAACAGTATAGCAAAATAAGAAACTGAGATTCAACCAAGAAGTTAAACTATTCTAAGTTAATGTTCTCATTTACAATTAATTTCTTTTGAACAGATTATGCCATTCACCATCTTTTCCTACTCAAAATTCCCTTAGAGCTTTTCTATGAATCTATCCATTGTAGTAATTATATGTCTGCAAACTCATTGCAAGAACAATGCATTCTGTTGCTTGCTGCCAAACCCTACAATTTTGTAGTCAGCAGTTATCCAAGTCATATTATCTATTGGTTGACAGCACGACCTCACTTATATATAATTTTACTGCTGAAATATAATTTAATCAACTAACCCTTTTTAATAAAGAACCTTAAAAGTACTATTAGCCTAAAACTACTCTTTTTTTATGAACATAATTTGAAACAAGACTTAGGTCTTATAAATTATTGATGAGAAAGAAACTGATGACATAAAAGGGCACCTAGTTCACTGAAATGTTTGTAAGGATGTTTTATGCCTCTAATAATTTTAACTGAAAGGAAGCTCAAAAGATATATAGCGACATAAAAAAAAAAAAAAAAAATGAAAAGAAGGGCTTTTCTACTCCTTTTTTCTCAAAGCGATTTTAATTTTTCAACAATTAGAAATTACTTCATACATATTTTATATGCAATTCAATAAAGCAACAAAATATTAAAAAGTTGAAATTAGTATCCTGTGCAAAAATATTACCTATCCTGTGATAATAGTCTTTCAATCAACCTTTCTACTTAACCCCCTCTAAACAATATGTTTTTCCCTGTCTTCTGCTTTTCTACAACAGTATTTCTCTTCCCACTTGCAAAAAATTCTCTGACTCACACTTTCTTTCATCAAAAGAGAAACCAATAACAAAAGCGCCCAGTAAATGGCACAAATGTAATTTCCTTGCACTGTTCTGTGAAACAAACGTAGGGTGACTTACTGTTTCCCCTGCAAAGATCTGATAAGCAGGGAGAACCTATCAGCTGTAGCACATTGATTGCTTGGTTTGAAAGGGCTGGCTAATGCAGAAAAGTTCATTCTTTGCCAACAGCCACCTTGCTCACTTGGTTGAGAAGTGCATACTGTCAGTCCTTTGGGAAATCAGATATTTCCTTATATTTTGGCTCATAGCTTAAGGAAAATGCCCTTAGTGAGTATGTTTTTTTAGCACACTCTAGAGAATGCAAGACAGAAATAAAAATAAACAGAAAAAAACCCAGTTTTACTATTGCCTACTACCAGTTTACCTATTTCCAGATATTCTGGGAATTTTCCTCTTTCCATAAATTCACAACATTCAAACAAGGACATTTGAAAGTCCCCAAATCAGCATCTTTCTTCATCCAGAGATGGTAGCTTTGGGATAAATAGCTCTTGATGGATTTTTCTGCCATGAATTTTTCTGATTGCTTTTAAATAGCTGATAAGTTAGGAAGATTCAGAGACTTCTGTGGCAAAATTCCCAGTATGTAAAGAAATACTTCATTTTTATTTCTTTGAACTTGTCATCTCCAAGTGGTATTTGATTGTTCACCAATTGTTTTGTGCCTTCATGTCACTGTTTTATACAGAGCAGCATCATTTTCTTTCTACATATGTTTCTTTGCAATACTGAAGAATCATACTCTTCTCAGCTGATTCTGAGAAAAAGATTTTATCATCCTGACTGTCCTTTTAGTTTTCTAATGTGATTATATTATTTCTGATAAGAGGGTCATACAAGTAGATAGTATTCAAGAAGTGGACTCTGTTTGTTTTGCATAATATCTACTGGTTTTCATGACATTATGAGGTAGAATTAAAACAGCTTGCACAACTGCCTCCATATTTTCTGTAAGAATATTATTATATAGAAAAATAAACAATATAGAATATGGTGAGAAGCTTAGGAAACAGGGGTGACAATTTCAGTGGAGCCTGCATTACAAATAAAAAGAATATAAGAAAATTTGCATACTATACTAATAACATCAACTCTAAAAGAACAGAGGGAAGTTTGATGTATTTTTTTTTTTTTAGACAAATCTCAGTGAATATGCAATGAATTCACATAAAACCACTAATAAATATATACATCCAGTCTTTTGAAACACACAATTAGATCAATATTGTGCTTTATTTAATGATAAACAAATGGATGCAGCAACAATACATAGTTGAAAATACTAAAATAAGAAAGAAGCAAAACTTAGCTTTGCAGAAAAAGAATTCTTTGCTTAATGTCATATTTGGAAAATTACAGCCTCTGCTCCATATGTTGTTGCTTTATTGCTTCCACTGTTCATCCAAGATTTAAATTACTGTGTGACCCTTTGAGACAGCTAAATGCAAGGTGTCTCCTAGCATGCCTTGACTCCAACCCTTTCTCTAGCAATCATCGTATCCTAGACTATGTTTGTTATTCATCCATCTCATCAAAAAAACAGCCTAGGAGATCAATTCTGTATACTGAAATTCTCCCCGAAGTTGGGGCTCAGGCTGTCTTCCCAACTTCTTTTCTTAAAATACCTGCTTTCCTTCTCCTTGTTTTTGGTTCCAAATTCTGGATACAAGTTTTATTTTTCCCTAAACCACATCTGGAAAAAAATAGGGAAACTTCTTCCTCCTATCTTCATGTGACTAGGTCTCAGCTTTGCCTCTTTCTTATGACATCCAGTGTCAAGAGAAGAGTAGTAATTATGGGGAGAAGTGGAGTTTAGCACAAAAAAGGTATCTGAGCAAGATGTAGCAGTTGTACCAGTAAACTGATCTCTGACAGATTAATTCATAATTATTTTTCTTTTTTTTTTTTTGTTAATTTTTTTTTTTTTTTTTAGAATAGAAGAAATTAATATTGGAGAGAATTTGCATTGAGAGTTATAGGAGAAAATAGAGAGTGGTACAGAGTAAGATAGCAAAAAACCTGCTGAGATGATTCTCTGGACAAACTCATTGGCTGGAGAAAATAATTTGAATTTAGTGTGTAATTAATTTTCTGCTCCTCTCCTCCGTGGTATGATCCTAGAACTCAGAAAAATATGTGAAAGCAAGGGACCATGCAGGGCTTTGTACAGGTGAAACATAGATCAACACATTCCTATTTTTAGAAAATTAGAGCTATTTCTTGTTTATCTGTTACTAAATCAAAGACGAAGTCTGTGCAACAGCTGACCTTGTTGTAAATTTCTAGGCTATGTAGGGCTTTAATTCTACCAGTACAAGTTGAAATGAAGTTTGGGAACTCAGTCTAAACACAGAAAAATATGATATGTTCCTTCCCATTCATTCCAATGCTTTTCCACACTTTCATCAGGGATGCTAATTTGCATTAATTGATGCATATTTTTTTCCTGTTCATGATAACTCTCATTGTGAATCTTCTTGCCAATCAAAGAGATCATAATAGAGCATAATGGTAACTTTACTAAGAATAAGCATCCACTGCTGTAATTAATATTAGTAGCATTTTTCCATCACATATATTTCCTCATGGTGAACTAAAAGCTACATAAAAAAATTGCCAGGATTTCACAGTTTCAGAGAGAAAAAAGAAGAGCATATTGTTAATGTATAGAACACGGTACTGACATGGAACTAATAGCAAACCAAAACACAAGAGATTATTTGTAAACCTGGACCACTCTATATAAAGGAATAGAGTAATTGAAACTTCTCAAGCGATTGAATAGCAGACTAAAACCTAAATTCACAGCTCAGCTAGAAATAAGAGGGTTGGTAAGATCTGGTAACTTTTAAAGTTTGTTTTTTTTCACCTCTTTCCTATATATTTTAGTATTATGTGCTGGAGAGAGAGCACATTTTGTTCACTTTCTGGTAACTTCTTTGCCATGAAGTGTTAATTTCAAGAAGACTATTACCCTTCAGGAAATTTTTTGGTGAACTCATGGCACATGTGTATCCTCTGTCTAAAGGACACTGTCATGGGTGCTAGTGTTACCTTGAAAAACAGTTTTACAATTTCTGCTTTCACTACAGGGGTGCAAGGTACTGCTCTGTATCCTGCCATGCATGATATCAAATTTTTCATCCAATTCTAGCATGTTGCATGTTTAAATAAAAATATATTTACCTGAGGGAAGATGTCTTCCTCCTTTTCCTAAAGTGCCACAGATCAATCAGTTTACCTCCTGAGAACTGCTATTACAGAGACTGTCCTTGATCACAAATCCAGATTTGTAATCCTGCTCCAACATCTACAGCACGACCATACCACTTTGTAGATATGCTTGGACTGCCCAATCCAAGTTTTCAGTTTAAAATCATACCCTTTACCTGAAATACAAATGCCATCATTCGAAAACCCCCAAAATCTCTTCCAGTGTTTCCTGTAAGTAGCAATGTTTTTTCCCACTTAAATTTACCCCTAGGCCAGGAATTTAGCAATGACATTACATCTTCCTGGTCTAGCGGTCTAAAAGGAAATTGAAATGCATCTTAGAGACACTTAAAACACAATTCTACACTGAGTACCAGTATCTTTAAAACATGTTACTCCTTTGAGAAACAGAGGTTGAGGTTAAGTGATAGTATGTAAGCCATCACTTCTCATCAACTCTAGAGAGAAATGAAGAGGTCATCATGGAAGAATGTAGGTCAGTAATAGAATGAAATGTTGCATTCCAGCCACTGATGTATTGCCCCTCTAAAGAATGAAGATAAGCTGTAAAAGAACAAAACAAAACAACAACAACAACAAAAGCCCAGATAAAAATCCAACAAAAACAAAGCAAGGTGTCTGAGTTAGTTTTTTAGCTACCAAAACTACAAGGGCTTGGAAGTCCTTTCATACTTTTTTGTCTTTGACCTGTATAAATACTGGATTCAAGAAGTGCTTCACGTAACAGCATGACAACATCAGATGGTCCAAAAAAAATGATCTGACAACATTAGTCAGGATTTTTTGGCATTTAAAGTTGTTCATACAGATGTAACAGTTCTTCTCAGGAAATGATTGAAAGTGTGCAAACAACAAAGTCCTCCTGGAACAGCTGTTATAGCAAGAGAAAAGGTTTTGAACTCTCCAACTCTCATTAATTTACAAGGCTAGAGGAGGAGCATGTGAAACAGTGGGGAGCATGAGAGAAGAGCAGAGGACTGGATGAGGTCAAAGAAGCTGCCAGATCTTTGCCCTCACTGCTGGAAACTTTTTCAGCTGCTAGGAGCAAGGAAAATAACTAATCAACTGCCTACTTCTTTCACAAGTCCCAGAGCAACCTCTGAGGCTGCCATCTGTGCAAAAAAGATGATGGCTTAACACCTGTCATTAACCATCAAAAAGGTGTGAAGTAAAAGTGACTAAAAGTCTTCCACTGCAATACTTTTCTGCTAAAACCTTCTGATCTGAAAATATCCTCTGTTTCAGAAGACCATGAATATTTGACAAAAAATTGACATATGCTAATAGGAATGTTCCATCGGTGTTGATCCTCATTTTCCAGCCTTGGGCTTTGGGCAGTACTGGGAGGCAAGTGTTCAAAAGGTCTCCAGTTTTACTGTGATGAGCAACTCCAAGCGAAGTATGTTGAACTATCAGAGCTATGAGCTATACATAAGCCAAAAAAGCACCTTTCATAGGACCCTAGTCTTAGCCCAAGTGCCTGACACACAGAAGACACCTTTATCAACAAGCAAAACACAGTAAATGTTGTCTGTCTAAGCAAACAGCATATGCAAAACTGTTCACTTAGTGCAAATAAGCAAAAGTATAGATAACATGGTTAAATAGAAAACCACATATAAAAAGAACAGAATAAAATAAAGATAATAAAAAAAGGGTTTGCAAGCTGTCATTTCAATGTATTTGTCCTTTAAAGAGACTGGGAGGCTGAGATGTCTAGGGACATCCTATGGAGTGGCAAGGTGAGTTCAAATGTTTGTCCGGATAGAGCAGCCATATATGTGTACAGGTTGTCCCTCTCTCATTATAGACCTCTTGATCAGCATACACCAAGCCACTGAGGTACTTGAGGCAGTTAGGAATTCTTATGAAGCAAAAAAAGTTTTGTGTGATCTCAGGGGTGACAACACCTCTCAAGTGGTTTAGAATGTTGTGGATCAGCAACCAGTAAATTCTTGAAACTAAAGACTAAACTTTGCATTTTCATATTGAATGTCAGTAGTCAATGAGGTGTGAGGGCTGATTCTGTCCCATCAGTCTGGGAGTACGGTTAAGTACTGTAAAGAACACACCCATACAATAAAGGAAGTCAGAATAGGAGAAGGTAGAAGAAGCAAAAATGCTGTGTGTTTGGAATGGAGTAATATATTCAGTGGTAAAGCGAAGTTTACTGACAGCTGATGTTCTACAAAGAGTTCTCATCATATCAGGATGAGGAAGCAGTTATCATGGCCAAAGAAGATACCAGCAAGGTAACATAAGCTCTTACACAAGACAGTAAACAAAACTGAATTTGGAGAACCCATCAGCTCACTTCAGAGCCAGGATAAAACAGCTAAACCAAGAACTCAAACAAAGAAATTGCACATATTGTAGAAACATGTCAGTCCTTGATCTGCTATCCATTGAAGCAAAACATCACAAACACAGAAATTAGTTTGCCGGTTTTCCATGTCCCAAGAGAGATTTACTAAAGACAGTGTCACAGATTTCTTACTGAACTTGAATATGATCAACTCAGTTCACATACAGACAGTATCAGAAAATAAAATAAACTCTAATTTCCAGTCTGGTAGAATCTTATTATTGCATACTATGGTGGGTTGCCCCGGGTTTGACATGAGGTGCTGACCAAAGCCACTGTATCACTCCCAACCCTCAGCTGGGTGGGGGAGAGAAAATATAATAAAAGGCTTGTGGGACAGGATAATGGCAGGGAGAGATCACTCTCCAATTACCATCATGGGCAAAACAGTCTTGACTTGGGGAAATGATTGAATTTATTACAAATCAAATTAGAGAAGGGTAATGAGAAGTAAATCCAAATCTTAAGAACACCTTTCTCTCACACTTTCCTTCTTCCCTGATGTAACTTTGTTTCCAAATCTCTACCTCCTTCCCCAGGGATGCAGAGGGACAGAGACGGGGTACTGTGGTCAGCCTATCACACATTGTCTCTGCTGCATCTTCCTCCTCACTGTTGACCCTTGCTCACACAAGGTTCCCTACATTACTTACAATTTTTTCCAAAATGAATCCCTCCCATTGGCTGCAGTTTTTCATGAGCTGCTCCAGTGTGGGTCCCCCACAGGGCCTTGCCAGAAAATCTGCTTCAGAGTGGACTCCTCTCCATGGGGTCACAGGTCCTGCCAGGAGCCTGCTCCAGCATGGTCTTTCCTTGGGATCACAGTCTCTTTTGGGCACATTCACCTGCACCAGCGTGGGGCCCTACATGGGCTGCAGGGACACAGCTGCCTCACTATGGTCTTCACCACAGGCTGCAGGGGAACCTCAGCTCCAGCGCCTGGAGCACCTCCTCTCCCTCCTTCTCTACTGACCTTGGAGTCTGCAGCACACTTCTCTCACATATTCTCACTTCTCTCTCCTCTGGCTTCAGTAACTTTCTCCCCTTCTCAATTACATTATCCTAGTGGCATTACCACTGTCATCACTGGGCACAGCCTTGGCCAGTGTCAGATCTGTCTTGGATCTGGCAGGCACTGGCTCAGTCAGACATGAGAGAGGCTTCCATCAGCTCCTTGCCAAAATCATGGTATCAAAACCCAGTACACATATGAGTATAGATATTGTCAGAATTAGTACTGAGCTAAAATCAAATTTTGAACCTGACACTTTATTTCATCAAAACAAAGGAGTACTGTACTGCATGTGTAGCAGATGTCATTTTCAATTTCACATAAACAGGTCCTCCACCTTTGCCTGCCTTCTCTCCTGGGATGTGCCATCATGTGAACTCTGCTGGTAGCTACACAAGTTTCTTATTCTAACCTCTTTCTTTAATTCTCTTCTCATCTTCTTTCTTCTCTTAATCTTTTCTTTCTTTCTTTCTTTCTTTCTTTCTTTCTTTCTTTCTTTCTTTCTTTCTTTCTTTCTTTCTTTCTTTCT